>CM067369.1:71826277-72426277 GCA_034401795.1 Chaetoderma sp. LZ-2023a | reverse complement strand
TCACAAGCATGCCAGTGCGATGTATAGCCAAACCTGCCTACAGCGATCACCAACCCCTGCAGGCGTAAGACGACAAACTGCAGGGAGCTGCCACATTCTGTCCGTAAAGGATAAGTTCCACTTCAAATAAAATTTATTAGGTAACTATAGGTAACTATATGTTTTAGCCATCACATATTGGTGGTCCATGTGGTGGTCGCTATAGGTACATTAGCATGATCACCATACATACCCGAATATACAATATTAACAGTTGACAGTTTTATAGATAGACTGATTATACAAAGACATTTCAATAATGTTAAAACCTATTTGTTTTTCTTATAAAATTATGTACATTTCTTAGTAAATCTTCATTAATTTGAGTAGAACATTTTTTACTTCCCCTCAAGAAAATGTCCAGGGAAATATCTGGGGGTAATTTCATAAGGGAATCAAATAAATCGCGTCATTCATTTGCCCATCTTGGACATTAAAAAAAAGTAATGATAAGCGGTTTCTGGGCTTTGACAATAAGAGCAGTTGGAGGTGTTCAAGTAGGTGATATCTGTAAAGATCATTGTTTAGTTAGCTGCAATTATTTCTTAGTTTACATCGATGCGACAAATTGTGAAATTATCTCATACATATACATGCAAATATTAGGTCTAGGTGGAATCAGATTGTCTTTTACTCTTTATTCCTGTACGAATGGGATGCATTGATTCCTAAAGTATTCGCATTAAATGACACAGGGGTTGGTGAACTCATGGAGCCAATACAGCTTCTCGCACTTTTCTTCAGAAACTAGCCTGTGTCAAGTTCACGTTTGCTTTATTCCATTCATGACATTTGGATAGCCATTGAAAACAATTGCATGCAATAGAGGAATATTCAATTTATCGTTCAATCATATGATGTCATAATCACAACATTGCGTGGAGGCCTACGTCAGAATCAATTTCGTCATGAATGACGTGCCTAAGTCCGCCATAAAAGCTTAATAGTCCGTCAAGCTGTACAAATTATATCTTTACTATTCAATAAATATTCTGTCGAATATTTTGAAATTAATTTGACCGGGTGCAGTTGCTGGAAATTGAGATTTAGGGAGTGGAGGTATCGATCGATCCCAACGTGGGCAAAGCATGGGTGGACGAGATGGGCGGGGCATAGCAAAAACTGGATTCACCCGGTTCGCGCATTTGACAAATAACCCACTTTACACCTCCTCATTGCATAAAGTCATACAACATTTAGTGGTCTTTAAGGAGATGACGTTTGTAATGTTACGATTTAAAATAATTATCTCAGAACAGCACGCGAATAGGAAATAATTTTGTTACATTATTTAGTGAAAGGAAATCAGTGATTCACGGCACAATATCAACTCGCTATCGGCTATGTCGGTGAATTGTTTTGAGACAAGCTGTTTTAGCCGATTAGCCCAGCCTTTACTTCGCCGCGTGACAATAAATGGGTTTTGCCACCATTTTACGAGATAACGGATTACCGGTATCGTTCTTAAATCGGAGCCTCCACGACCAGAATTGGAGGAAGCGATAGCTCAGACGGTAACGTGTAAAGCTGGGATCCTGGGATCGCGTATCTCTATTTATTTCAAAGCATAACAGAAAATAAATACACAGCTATTGAATACACCTATGCTAATAAACCAAGAACTGATGTAATAAAAAACACCAACATAAATACTACCGCTAAAAAGAAAGTAAACTATTTAGATAGATTTCGGCAAAGCTAAAGTGACTTTGTAAGTAACATAAAATCAAAACAGCGTTGCTGAAATAAAACACCACATTACCGAGATACAAACCGGCGACATGCGTTCTAATATAAAGTTAGCATCAGATATGATCAGTGAATTGTTTTTAAAAAGAGCAAACATTCCGTTTGGACTCAAGAAAACTTACCAGGGTAAATCAAAACTAAATAAAAGGGAATGTTTCGGAAAAGATTGTAGTGAAAAGCGTAGAGAGTACCATAAAGCTAAAAAGAACTTTATCAAACTAACAGAATAGAACAAAATTTGAAATCATTAAAACTGGCCAGTAAAAACGACAAACAAACAATTAGAAAACATTCGGAACAATCGGAAAAAAAATGGATGCACTCCAAACTAAGACACTTAAAACGCACCGACACTTAAGTTATTCTGGGGAATTATTAACAGGAAAAGCGCAAAAACTGAGGCGAGTACTAAAACTGGATTAGATGTGTTGTTCCAACCCTTTAAATCAGTACGTGGGCAGGCCGACGATGGTAATGACGAAAATGGACGTCATACCCATCCAGTGGACCTTTCCATTTTTAGCTATGCCCCGCCCATTACTAGCTAAGCTCCACCCACACCTCGCCGTGTTTGGATTGATCGATCCCCAATTGCCCTAGCTATCAATTTCCTGAAAACTATACAGGGGAGCTGTTGAATATTTTGTAACTAATTTGACTGGGCGCTGTTGCACCCAGTCAAATTAGTTTCAAAATATTCCACAGAATATTTATTAAATAGTTAAAGCAAACACTTTGTACAACAACGCATAGACCATCTTCAAATATGCGTTCGTGACGTACTTATCGACATCATTAATGACGTCATTCATTATGATGTCATTGTACACATCACGCGGTTCATTATGACGTCATATGATGGGTGGGTACTCTGGAAAGGCGAGTTATACCAACCGGATTGTGAAGAACGTGATGTAGCGATATCTGAATCCGAAATAAGAAAAGCAATAAGCACAATTTAAAATGGAAAAGCTCGTGAAACTGATGGGATAATCAACGAATATATAAAGAGCACATCTAAAATTATGATACCTATCAATTTTCGGTTATTTAATGCAGTTTTCGATAATGGTTGTGTACCAGAGTCGTGGCTGGTAGGTAAGATAATTCCAATATAAAAGGATAAAAGTGACGCTCTAAATCCTGCAACTTATAGGTCAATAACTCTACTAAATTGTTTACCTCGATCCTGAATGACCGACTAAAGGCGTACTCAGAACATCGTGAGATAATCAGAGAATTCCAGAGAGGACGGTCAATTTTGGACAATATATATTGTTTTACGCTATCAACAAATTAATTCTAACACACAAGAAGAATCTGTACTGCTGTTTTATAGATTTCAAATAAGCATTCGACACGGTCTGGAGTAACGCAAAACCAAACAAATTCAAATTACTTTCTTAACGCAATCGGGAAAAAAGGCAAGGAAAAAACTGTTACCCTTCCTGTTTTCTTAACTGCTGTACAAATGAACGTTCATAAAGCATAGATTTACACCTAATATAACACTAAACAAGCGGGCCAGTGAAAAAATATGATATGGGGAGCATAAAGGAAGAGTTACCGATTTAAATTCTCAGCTGATGACCGTAAGGGCAATATGCGCGCTCATTAAATCAGTAATAAACACGACGCAAAAGAGTGCGGGTTAAAACAACTAAAATTATATATTTCCCAGCATCCGAACTGGCTAGATTCTTTTTGGTAATATACCATTACCTCTTCCCATAAATCTACTGACAGAAATTCTGTTGCAATTTTACAGAGGTGCACCTACAATTTTTCTTCGATTGACTGGACTATTAGGCCACTATAAATATGCTACACATGTATCAGATCCATTGCCATAATAATAGTATTATACGCTGTTACACCCCTGTCTTACTTTTGGAAGTACTGCATTACAACCAAATTATCATAATGATAAATGTAAGAAAGGGCTAAATAACTAACGCTTACACTCATACACATGTAGTTGTGTTCCAACCATTTCTCGTATTGTTAGTGACGGCACGGTGCTGCATGGTGATTCAGTATATATGCTGACACAATAGACTCAATTGATATGGCGAGATGTGTTTGTTTGATCTCTCTGGTATAATGCTATTCAAAGAACATTGCCAACCATAGACCATCTTTTTGCGTCTCTCCGTGACAGCGCGACGATGGTGCAGATAGTGTTGTGACAGTGCGACGATGTTTTAGATAGTGTTGTGATAGTGCGACGATGTTACAGATAGTGTTGTGACAGTGCGACGATGTTGCAGATATTGTTATTGGAGATTATCCTGTCCAGCCAGCCATTGTGGGTGGTCATACAAAGCAGGATCACGTGACAGGCACCAAGCGTATCTTGCAATTGTACATCATAAGTGATACGCAGGTTACAGCATACTAGCCGAGATTTTAATTTTGAGGGATCTGTGATTAGCGGGTCCATAGTTTCCAAAAAGGCTTGAAAGGCTATGTTTCGCAAGACGCAGAAATAGATGAGAATGTCGGAGAAACGGCATACCAGTCAGGTGAGGCTTTGCTCTTTCTCCGTCCTCCATGTTGTGGCACACCACCCCTAATCATTTCATCTGTGTCTAACATGTGTACATGTGTAAGCTCGCTCCTATCTTAAAGAGATTCTCATTTCGGAGATGCCATGCAACCATAGAGTGACGGTCTTCTCGATGCTTTCTTTCCTCATCTATGACGTTTACGTCGTTTGCATACTTCATCACTTGTGAAAGTCACACTGTACATACCGGGCCTGTGTCTTGTGGAGTACACACCACACGGATGATAGGGCTGCAGCCAGGTAACATGCACGTCGTTCCGTTTGGCGAACCAAGCGAGGTCTCAAACTCTTCATACTGCACATTTGATACCTGTACTCTTGGTATCTAGCAATAACAGGCTTTCTAGTCGCGGCTCTCCATCACTACATACAACTTGGTGTACTACGTCGACGAATTTTTACCGGTTGAAGGTGTCGAGGACTCGTGAGACGCCAATGCCTATCTTGTGAATAGCCACTGAGATATACGATGTCTGTGCAGCGGTATCCTTGGTTAAAGTCAGGCTACAGGGAACCAGTCAATCGTTTCTCGGATGCAGCACAGCGCCATGATAAACAGGATCTTCCAGATGCAGTTGAGGAGCACGATAGGCCACATGCTTGCTGCTTGTCCAGGTGGCTTCTTGTGCCTGGGCAGTGCGAACAGGGTACCTTAGTCATGAAGGGCTACCTATCAAATTAGTTTCAAAATATTCAACAGCTTACCTGTATAATGGAGGAATCCAGTTTTAGCTATGCCCCACCCATCTCTAGATAGCCACCACCCATGCTTTTGCCAGTGCTGGGATCGATCGATTTATGCACGTACTCTGAATGTCCAAAAAATTACACATAAGCTGTTGAATATTTTAAAACTAATTTGACTTGGTGCTGTTGCTGCCTAATGATATTTGGCTTAACTCGTTAAGACTCATATCAGCCAAAAGAACGTCTTCTCCAGTGGTCGTGAGAAATGCCCATTTGCAGACCAAGACAAGACTATTTTTGAAAATTTATCACTGGAATGACTGGCACGATAACTGAGCCAGTCATTCCAGTGGTACATTTTCAAAAATAATCTTCTCTTGGTCAGCAAATGGATATTTTCTATGAGAGAAATGAGATTTTCTTGAACAAATTCAAGGGTTAGAGGGTTAAAGAGAATTCATATATACGAAGGGAGTACCATGGTGTTAGCTCGCCATACTTTGTGCACTTGTACATAATAACTTTGCCAAAACATGTGACGTGAGCTGATGAGAGCGCGAACTCAGAGCGTACTAGATAAGATTTTGAAAATGTTACTTTCTTTAGTTCATCATTTTAATTCGGATGACGAATTTACTCATGGCTTATCGAAAAATTTTTATCAAGATATAATGTAACATCACCACTTTTCCTCATTTAATAAATAAATGAGCACATCTGAAATCAAAATAATCAAGACGCTTTGGCGAGAGATGGTGACATTAAGCGTGGGTGAAAGTAATCGAGAGAGAGAGAGAGAGAGAGAGAGAGAGAGAGAGAGAGAGAGAGAGAGAGAGAGAGAGGGAGAGGGGGAGGGGGAGGGTAGGGGAGGGGAAGGGAGGGGAGGGAGGGGGAGGGAGTGAGGGGAGGGAGGGGAGGGAGGGAGGGAGGGGGAGGGAGGGATGGAGGGGAGGGAGGGAGAGAGAGAGAGAGAGAGAGGGAGGGAGGGAGGGAGGGAGGGAGGGAGGGAAGGAGAGAGAGAGAGAGGGAGGGAGGGAGGGAGGGAAGGAGAGAGAGAGAGAGAGCCTGAGGGGTGGGGGTGGGGTGGGGGTGGGGGTGGGGGGATGGGGAGGTGATTGGTGCACTGGGATTGGATGAGTCTACTGTGAGTGTTCACCGTTTACGGGACACGAACCCAGGGGCCCAGGTTTGGAAGCTTTGAGGTTACAGCAACACGACTGTCTCATCCAAGCTAAATATAGCAGGTGTCCAAATAATACTCGAATAGATACATACAAAATTATGCACTTAAGACGTACTAATTTGTCATAGTAGCGTATATTCAGCTTTTCGGACCAATAGGGGATTTATATAGCTATACACGGCACACTTTTGATTCGATTTATATACTTTGACCACTGCCTTACTAGAATCGTAATTTCAAGGTAACTTTGCAGGTAAGTTGTTGGATATTTAAAAACGAATTTGGCCGGAGCAACAGCTCAAGTCAAATTAGTTTCAAAATATTCAACTGAATGTGTATTAAATTGTAACTCCATCAAAACATGCAATTCGTACGTCATTATGATTGTGACGTCAGCTACCTAGTGACGTAATTGATTATGACTTCAAACCACTGAGTGACAGATCGGATCCCTCTATTGATGCTGTTTCCATAAAACCGGTTGTCGCATGAACAGCCGTCATGGTATGGCGCCAAAATCAGGTATCCGCAATAGACAGGCACAATAGTATTATAAATAAGGCTTAGTGGATAGGTGTCTTGGCCAGACATTAGAGTTAGCTTGGAAAGAAACTCATATCAAAAGAATGGTGGAATCAATTTTTAGCTATGCCCCGCCTATCTTTAGACAGCGCCCAGTCATATTAGTTTCAAAATATTCAACAGAATGTTGATTAAATAGTAAAGACATACACTTAAGCGTTCGTGACAAACTACACGTCACGTAGTTGATTATGACGTGATATGATGGATGGATAAACTGAGAAGGTCCAATAAGCATCTGTGACGAACTTATCTACGTCATTCATGATGCCATTGATTATGACGCCATCCTACACGTCGCGTAGTTGATTATGTCATCATATGATTGATGGATAAACTGGAAAGGCCTATTGATCACTTTACGATCCAAATACAATATACGGATATCTTGCGGAGGCATAAAATAAATGTGCACGCACGCACGCCGTCCACGCACATACGCACGCGCCCGGTTCAACCCGTTACTGGCACTCGTACTGACTCTGTCATGTACGAACCCCGTTAATCCAAATCAACATATTGAAAACAACTTTTCCAGTAAGAACGGTCGTGTTTCCAGAAGATATCACAATGAGACGTGAGATCTAGTGGGCAGCAAAGATGAGTGATGACGCGGTAATAACGCCGACTATGCCATCAGCGTCAACAGCTTGCGCCCTTCAGGAACGGGTCTCAGAAAACAGTCTGTGTAGCTTGGGGTGGGGTGGGGGTGGGGGTGGGATACGATGGGAATACGTCTCCGCGCCAATGGACCCCAAATAATTATGATCGATTAGCTTGTCAATTTTCAATCTTTATCATTTGAAAATTGACAAGGCTCATATTTTCGAATATTTTCGCTAACCGCTAACCCGTTTATAACTGACATCTGAAATTCAAAGCAATCTTTCGAGTACGAGAAAGTTGTTGAATATTTTGAAACAAATTCGACTGGAAAGTGTTGCTGTAAGAAACAGCAACATACCCAATAATCCTAAACCTACCACAAATCAAAAGAAACTGAAACACTAATCCATACAGAGCTATCCTCAATGCATTAGTGGGCGACGCCACTAAAATTCCTTCCATCTATATCTTACTCTCTATACATTAGGAAGCCATTCACGTCTTAAAAACAAGTTCTCTAGATATGTTATGCTTCTGTCTTCAAGATCAATGCCTTCCAAAATTATATTTCTACGACATAAGATAGGCCTTAGATACGTATTTTGAATCTAGTCTCCTTCATCACAATGACGGAGAAGCTGAATGAAGTACGTCCAGCTTTTCTGCGTGGCAGGGCCATCAATTATTTTGATAACTTGCGACAAGATTTAATAATCGTATTCATATATACAGCCGCGTGCTCACTGTTGCGTAATAGGTCGCCCTTGCACAAGATGACATATAAAAATGGCCGTTAGACGCACCGAGAAATATTGATTCATTAATGATTATTCCTTGCATAGGAAGTCGAAATTTAAAGAACATAAAGAACATAGAATTATTCTTTGTCACAAGAACAGATGATATTTCTCTAGATAAACTTTTGAGATTTTATGAGGGCGACACTTTACCCAAGATATTTTAGTGGCAAAGGGTGTACTCTTCACCCCTCAGCTATCCATCATGGACCTTTCCAGTTTATCCATTCATCATATGACGTCATAACCAACTAGATGACGTGTAGAATGACGTCACATTCCAAGACGCCATGAATAACGGAGATACGTATGTCACGAACGCATAATTGAAGTCGGACTAAGCGTTGTTGTATGAATTGTATGGCTTTACTATTTAATAAACATTCTGCTGAATAGGTTGAAGCTAATTTGACTGAGCGCTGTTGCTGCCATAGGCACCGAGTCAAATTAGTTTCAAAATATTCAACAGCTTACCTGTATAGTTTTCTGGAAATTGATAGTCAGGGCGTTCGGGTATCGATCGATCCCGACACGGGCGAAGCTTGTGTGGAGCTTAACTAGGGATGGGCGGGGGGGGGGGGGGTTATAGCTAAGACTGGAACGGCCCATTGAGGTGATTCAAAGGTGGAAGTTTGGCTTCTAAAGCGCGCCTCTTAAAGGCTACCTGTAATTTACCTTTCCAGAGTACCCACCCATCATATGACGTCATAATGAACTGCGTGCTGTGTACAATGACATCATAATGAATGACGTCATGAATGACGTCGATAAGTACGTCACGAACGCATATTTGATGACGGTCTATGGGCTGTTGTACAAATGGTTTGCTTTTACTATTTAATAAATATTCTGTTGAATATTTTGAAACTAATTTGACTGGGCGCTGTTGCTGCCTATGGCAGCAACAGCACCCAGTCTAATTAGTTACAAAATACTCAACAGCTTCCCTGTATAGTTTTCAGGAAATTGATAGCTAGGGCATTCGGGGATCGATCAATCCAAACACGGCGAGGTGTGGGTGGAGCTTAGCTAGTAATGGGCGGGGCATAGCTAAAAATGGAAAGGTCCACTGGATGGGTATGACGTCCATTTTCGTAGGTCCATTGTGCTTTGATCAGCTTCTCCTTAAATGTCTCATTTGTTGGAGAAAAAGTAGTTAAGCTTCATCGATCATATTACAGAACGTCTAAGTTGTTAAACACAACTTTTGCCAAGCTGACTTTTCATGGATTCGCATCCGGGATCTGCTTAGAAGAACACTCTGCTTAGAAGAACACTCTGCTGATTCCGTTCACTGGCCTTTCAGGGGTGGTGGAAGGTCTTAAAAATAGGGTGGTTGGGTGGGTCTGACCCTGGAGCACTTGGGTAAGAAAATTCTGAAAATTAGATGACCTGAGAAGCAATTTCCTGCGTTCTGAGTAATAAATACGCGCTTAGATTCCGCTGTAACTTTTTAGATTGTTTATATTTCACTATCAATTGATCGTGGTATTGAGGGGCAGGTTGGATGGAGATACTCAAATTTTAAAGGGTTGCTTTAGATAATATGAGGGGCTGGGATCCCCAAGAAAATTGTGAAAGAACGCCCCTGCCATTGATGGTGATTTTGCCGACGACTTTTTGTTGCAAAACTTTCATGTAGACGATACAACCGAATCTGATCTTCAATTACTAACTGAATTAGGTTTCCCAAAAGAACGATATAGCCAATGCTTAGGACGAAAAAATCCAAATGGTGCGAAGCTACTCCAACTCTGTAAAAATACGAACATCTACATATTAAACGGGAGGGCCGGTATAGATTGTTTCATGGGTAAGGCAACAACCACACATAACAGCGTGTTAGACTATGCAGTACGAAGCGGACAATTCATTAACACCGTACAAGCATGTGAGGCCTTTTGATCCGATGATATCAGATTTACACCATCCATTGCACTTAGAAATCCAATATAATAATAATAATAATAATAATAATAATAATAATAATAATAATAATAATAATAATGATACGGTGGCAACCTAGTAAAACAGCAATTTACTAACAGCCTAGACCAAGCAGCGGTAAATAACAGTTTACAAAAATTAAATCAGGCTAAGAACTCCGAAAACTTGGACACATTAAACTCAGCTGTAGACGTGATCGGGGAAATGGTTGTTAATAACGCTGCGTAAACCTTTGGATAAAAAACTATATATAAAGGTAAGCGATGGGTAAATAACAAAGCCTCGTTTGGAAAGGAATATGCTGCGAAAAGAAAAATATGTCATAGGAAAAAGAAGCAATAAAATGTAACTAAAACTGCAATTAATCACCAACAATTGAAAAAGGCAAGTAAAGACTGTAAAATTTCCATTAAAAAGTATTCAGAAAATGCGCTTACTCAACTCCATTCTAAGCTCCGTAATCTTAAGCGAACAAACAGTAAGACATATTGGAAAATAATCAATAACGGAAATATCGATTTACATTCACTTTCCGAGCATTTTAAAAAGGTAAACGGAGCGGGTGATGAGAACAGCGCGGACGACGATCCTATAACAAATATAGCAGATAATCCGGATTTGGACATCCCAATAAGAGGAGGAAATACGGCACGCAGTATACAAATTAGGAAATGATAAAGCACGCAGCACCGACTTGATACTAAACGAATATATTAAATCCACAATTAATACCATGATTCTCATTTATGAAAATTTCTTTAATATAATATTTGGCAACGGATGGGTACCGGAAAAATGGCTAATCGGAAAAATTATACCAATATATAAGAAAAAAGGAGACCCATCGGAGGCAGCAAATTACCGACAAATAACACTTTTAAACTGTATGAGAAAACTTTTCACCACAATTATTAATGCTCGTTCGAATACACATGCAGAAAAATATGAACTCATTTCAGATTCGCAAAACGGATTTAGAAAGGGTGGATCCACGTTGGACAATATATTATTTTAAACACGCTTTCGATAATGTTTGGAGAAAGGGTCTCTGGGGAAAAATTATAAAAAACGGAGTTACAGGGCAATGCTTTAATATTATTTTTAATATGTATCAGTCTATTAAATCAATTGTTTTTCATAACTCAACTAAGTTAGACACATTCCCGTGTAGAATAGGCCTTAGACAAGGTGAAAGCTTATCCCCTTGTCTCTTCTCGATTTATCTGAATGATTTAGAAAGTTTACCTAGAAGAACACCACACATCAGGGCTGACAACAATTAACGAACTAGTTGATAATTTGTACCTTTATTTATATCTTATTGTGCTTCTCTATGCTGATGACACTATGATAATGGCAGAACATGTCGCTACAAAATGCGTTAGATGTATTCCAGGACTCTTGCGAAAAGTGGAAATTGCAGATCAATCATTCAAATACTAAAATAATAATATTCGAAAAACGTAAGAAAATTAACCAACCAAAATTTCAAATCGGTGACCATAGCATAGAAGTAGTAGATGAATATTTATTTTTGGATGTACTTTTCAAATATAATGGTAACTTGTTCTTGTAGAAAACGAAACTTAGCTCAAGGGATTAAAGCAATGTACGCACTAATCCACAAAATTAAAGCGATCGATGCCCCGATAGATTTACAGTGCACGCTTTTTGAGTCTATGGTTATACCAGTTATATTAAACGTGTCCGAAATCTGGGGCTTTGAAAACACGAAACTGCTAGAAACTGCTAGAAATTTGCCAAGTACGATTTTATAAAATTATGTTACAAATGAAGACGATTACCCCGAATGTTATGATCTATGCAGAGTTAGGTAAATACCCTTTAAATATTGTAATACAGCGCAATGTAATTCGATTTTGGGCGGACATCGTGAACGCTGGATATGGAAAGCTTTCGTCTATTCTTTACTATACCTGCCTACAGTATGCGGAGACAAAGAATATCAAGTTTAAATTGATAGAAAAAGTTGAAGAAATACTAACAATAACAGGATTTGATACAGCCTTTAACGCAGAAAACGTAAATAAGACTAACATCACTAGGCAGGTAAAAATAGCTTTACAAACTCAATTCAATGAAAATTGTAGAGCTGAAATTTCCTATTCAAGCCGATAACCTTTTACAATAATATAATGAGTGATTCGGTACTTCAAAAAATATTTTGTTGTATTGCCATATCGCGACGCTATGACTTTGTGCCACTCCAGAACATTAAATCACCAACTAGACATCGAGACCAAGAGATGGTGGGGGAATTGATCGAAATGAGCGCATCTATAATGCATGTAACTGCATAGGTGACGAACTACACTTCCTTTTTCATTGCATAAAATTTAGTACTGAACGACAAAGACTTTACTACCTAACCAATAACTCGATAGAAAAAGTAAAAGGACTTCTTTCAATATGCAACAGGCCAGTTTTCCAAAAAATTTGTAAATACATTTTATATGTCAAGAAAAAATAAGTCACCAAGTCTATTATCGCTGTTATTAATGTAATTAGTATTTATTTATTCATTTATTTATTTATTAACCTCGTGATAATCACTGTATATTTTGTTACTTTACTCGTCATAATAATTGTTATAAATATGTACCGTCATATGCTGCCTCGGTAGCCTGAGTGTAATAAACGTGAAACTGAAGCTGATGTCGCGATGTTTCACTGCGAAATACGAAATTAATAGCGTGACGTCAGCTAATACCAGGACTAGACGTTCCAACAAATACAATTTGCTGAATGCTTCTTGTGCCAGCTTCAGCATATGTTATGGCCAGATCATATATCATAATGACGAATAGCGTATTTATTTCAATTTTTTTAAAACATTTTTATTGTTCAAGAGACAATACGGATTGAGTCACAAGTTGTCTTCAATTTAGTTACGACTAGCTCTGAATACTAAACAATAGATTATAACAATGACGAAAATGTGCAGTTTATAAGAACTTAATACCATAATGAATATAACATTTAAATGAAAATTAATAAAAGAATTAAGATAAGATTCGGAATTGTGTTCATATACACCTGTGCAAAAGTTAAGCACCAGCAAAAACAATAGAACGTAGAAACATGATGGTACAACTAGGCTGCCATACTTTTTGTCCCCGCGTTAGCTGACATACTTCCAAGTACGAAATGCACATGCATGCATGACTTCACGCCGCTTGATGTCCGTGCGTGGCGGTAAACAGCACACGTGTTCAGTTATGTAAAAGTCCAGTTTGAGGTGTAGAACATTACATACAGATTTAGGCGACAAGATTAGGAATTTTGTGTTCATGACCGTGGTTTATTTGTACAGAGAGAATTAGCACTTGATTGTGAACCGCTATGGCAAGACGAAGGTTAAGTGATCGTGTGAAATGGCAAATCATAGGCATGCATACCACTGGTATGTCATGCAGAGAGATTGGCAGACAGCTGAACATTAACCATACTGTAATCAGTCGTTTGACTGCAAAACATGGGCAAACTAACGAGGTGAAGGACAGGCCTAGATCTGGAAGACCGAAGAAGACTACTGCCCGTGATGATCGAGCCCTAGTACGCCTTGTTAGGAGATCTCCATTCACCAACAGCAGAGTGCTCAGCCAGCAATGGGAAACGCGCAATAGAGTGTCAATGTCTACCGTCAAAAGGAGACTGTATGCTGCTGGCATGAAAGCTAGGAGACCTGTCAGACGTCCTCTCCTCACTGCACACCACAAAGAGGAGCGTCTGAGGTGGTGCAACGAAAGAAGACACTGGAACATGAGATCCTGGAGACGGGTACACTGGTCCGATGAAAGTCGGTTCCTGCTTCATGCCACAGATGGTCGAACTCGTGTATGGAGGTCCAGACGCACGGCGTACGACCAACGTAACATCATGGAAGAAGTTCCATTTGGTGGAGGTTCCGTTATGATATGGGGGTGCATCTCATTTGATTGTAAGCTGGATCTGTTGACTGTACCTGGAACACTAAATGGACAAAGATATCAAGATTCCACACTGGATAGAGTTGTGGTCCCTCATTTTGTAAATCATGCACATGGAACCCACCCTATAGTCATGGATGACAACGCCCGACCACATCGTGCTAGAGCTGTGCATGAATACCTCCGCCAGAATGCCATCGAAACCCTACCATGGCCAGCAACGAGCCCTGACATGAACCCTATTGAGCATATCTGGGACATTCTTGGAAACATGGTGAGAAGGAGGGATCCTCCTGTGCAGAACCTACAGTAATTAACAGACGCACTCCATCTTGAATGGCAACGAATACCACAATGGCGTATCAGTCGGTTGGTGACCAGCATGAGACGTCGTGTCCAGGCCGTCATCCAGGCACAAGGTGGATATACCCGGTATTAATAATGACAGTCTCAAACTCGTGCACAGATGTTAAACTTCGTTTTCAGACACCATTAATGACAATCTAGCCACGTGTGTCAACTGTAGGGCAATAGTTGTCAGTTGTGTCAACGTAACCATATTCAGGCCTCGTTTTCAAGTTCAAACAAAAACATACAGTGTTTCCCCACCATCATAATCAGCATTCCTCTAGTTGCATTATTACCTCTTGCACTAAGATGGATGGGTACATAAATGTTTATGCTATTGCTTTCTTCATAGCACATGAATATACCCTCGCATGTGCGTAAAAATAGGGTGGTGCTTAACTTTTGCACAGGTGTATATATGTGTGTGTATATGCATGTACTTTTTAAAGCGTCTTTGTGTTTATCTGATTTTAGTAGTTAAGTAGTGTGTAGCATTGTTGTGATCCGTGCGTAAATATGTATGTACATGTGCCCCTGTTTGCGTGTTTAAAACAAAACAAGTACTTGTGAACATATCTACTAAGTATTTGCGTGTGTTATGCATTTGCGCGTGCCTGCATTCGTTCGTGTGCGCGAGCGTGCGTGCCTGCGTGTGTGAGTATATTTACGCAATTTAAGCAATTTCATGCGTGCTTGCCTGCTGATCTGTTCCAGTGTGAGTGTGAGCGTGTGTATGCATACTGTCGTAAACCTCCTCTTAAGGTGCATATTCACACCAAAACTCCTCAAGACAAGACTGAAGAAGTTTAGCGCTTCTAGAGACCTAAGTCGTGCGCCCAAGTGCAATGAAACGAAACAGATCACAAATTATGACGCTCTCATAAAGCATAAGTCAATATAATTTAGTCCCCAATTCAATTTCACAACAAGAAACAAAAAAACCCACAACACATTATTTCATTTGAAACGAAAGCATCACATGCCAAGACCCATCGCGCCCCACCACACCTAGACACACAATCCATGCTTCCACAAGCTTACCACACCAACAAGTCCATCTCCAAGAATCCTGGTGCGAACATACACCTCGAAGTTTTCCTAGCTTTGATCAAACCTTTTGGTACTGGGAATATATTCATGGACATTTTGAAATATAAATATATTCTGGTTATTTTCGAGGTCAGCATCTCCGTTTAGCAGTATATTCACTGACAGGTCGTGTGGAGAAAGAGGTCTTAGAGCGTTTAAGAGCTTGCGTCTTGGATTATTGCAATGATTACATGTAAAGAGGTAATGGTTGTTATCTCCTATATGGTCGCAGTGTGGACAGTTTTGGTTTGCTACTATGTTAAAACGAAATAAGTGAGCATTTAATTGGCTGCATATGTTTCTAAGTTTGGTGTGAATTACATTTAGACGTAGTTCTCCGTAAAGGTAGTGTGCTGGAACTGAGGATCTGGGATTAAAGTTAATTTTTTGTTTAAACAGTGATAGTGTTGATGAATTCTGCGTACTGGTGTTCCATAAATGAATCGTGATTGGGAAGAATGAACGTCTAAATACTTCTGGGTGTGTTTGTTCCTCTTGGGAATTGTTTCTATTACGTAAATTGTAATTACTGCCATCACCAACATGGCAGGGTGGGGTACTAATTCTTTAAGGTACACTCAGGTACTCTTCATTTATTATCTTGTATAGTTGTATTTGCTTTTTTGTTTTTCCGTCGTAGTTTTAATTCCTCTAAGCCTGCCTCATCATACAGTACTGAAAGTGGGGGTAAATCGAGGCAGTCCAGTTAAAACCCGGAATGCTACCCTTTGGAAATTCTCCAGCTGGTCAGAATCTCGCTCTGTACACCCGTCCCAGATCTCAGAACCATATTCTAAGAGTGGACGTAAATAACACGTGTAAATATGTAAGAGCGTTTTGCTTGAAATAATATATTTTATTTTCTTCATAGATCCTAGAATTTTGTTTCCCTTTGATATTAGCCTTTGGTGTGGTTTGTCCATTTACGATTTTGGGAAAAAGCTATTCCTAAATATTTGTGTGTTTCGACAGAGGTAATCTGAGTGGTATTAATAGTTAGGTTAGCTGCATTTTGAATTGGTTGGTTTTGCCAAATTATATTCACCGTCTTTATTGGATTAAAGTCGACGAGCCACTGTTTTGACCAAGTGTCTATTTTTAGTAAGTCTCTATTTAGAGAGGTTTCAACTTCTATTGAAGTATTCCCACGTGATGTTAGGAGTGTGTCATCAGCGAATAGCCTTAGGAGATTGTCTATATTTTCAGTGATACCATTTATGCGTAAAAGGAACATGAGCGGCCAAAGTACAGAGCCTTGTGGTACTCATGCGTTTATATTCTCTTGGGAGGAATATGTCTGATTGATTCTAACCATTTGTTTTCTATTAAGTAAGTAATTTGTGAGCCATTGGAGAACCTTGCCATGTATACCATATTGTTCTATTTTACGTAGTAAACCCTTGTGCCAGACCCCGTCGAATGCATTTGAGACGTCAAAGAAGACGGTACAGGCATATTTTCTTTCATTTAGAGCCTTCAACAGGATATGACACATTTCGATTAGCTGATGTGTGGTTGAATACTTAGGTCGAAATCCTGATTGAAATTGGTATAATAGGTTATTAGAATTCAGATGATAGTAGATGTGCTTAAATAGTAATCCTTTCCATAATTTTTCCTAAAATGCTTAGAAGTGAAATTGGTCTGTAGTTTCCGGGTTCCTGCCGATTTCCTTTTTTAAAGAGAGGATTTATGCAAGTGATTTTCCATGAATTCTGGAAGATACAAGCCTGGAGAGATTTATTGAAGAGGATTGTTAAAGGAATATGTATTGTTTCTTGAGCTATTTTTAGCATATGGTGACTGATAGTGTCTTGCCCTGAAGCTTTGTTTGTATTTAGAGTTTGAATAATATCGGTGATCTCTTATGATTGAATAACTATATCAGTAAGACGGGCGTCAGTTTTGTGTATAAGTTGTGGTAGATTGTGACGTGAATCATCTATATTGGATATGCTGGCAAAGAATGTATTCAAACAGTTTGCTTTGTCTAAATCATTGTATGCATAGTTGTTATTATTCAAACATTTAAGTGGTTAAATAGTGGAAATGTTGTTACCCTTGATTAGGTGTTTTAAAATTTTCCAGTAGGATCTTGGGTTTCGAAGGGAAAGGTCAGTGAGACGACTGTCAATTGTATCGCAAAACTGATGTTTTGCTCGTCTTATTAGGTTAGTTACCTTATTTCTTTGGGGTTTTTTTTGTATGTTCCCATATCAACTGCTTTGCTCGACCGTAATGCTTTTAGATTCATGTCGTATAGCTGAGTTATACCATGGTTTATCATTTCCGCGATTATTCGTTTCCGTATTATTTCAATTGAACAGGACAATTGATGAATCCAGTTTGTCGATCAATTATATGACGTCACATTCAACTACGTCACATATAGGCTGCCGTCATAATCAATTACATCATGAGTGACGTGATTATGTCCGCGAAAAACACTCCAGTTTACGAATTGTATGTTGTTACTATTTAATAAACATTCTGTTGACTATTTTGAAACTAATTTGACTGGGCGCTGGCAGCAACAGCACCTAACCAAATTAGTTTTAAACTATTTAAGAGATTACCTGCATAGTCTATCTGGAAAATAAAATTCAGGTGGTGCATGGATCGGTTCTCAGTCCACCGCTACACAGACTATTTCCACAATACAACTCTATTTTCCTTATTTTTCTGAAACATAAAGTTTTAAATTTGTATAAATTAACTCGACACCATAAATTGAAAAGTAATTTGCAATATCAGAAGTCAATACATCTTGGAAATGTCGCACGAGTGTGTGTTTGCGCTCGCGTAGGCCTATGCGTGCGCGCGTGTGTGCCTGCTTATGATTGTACGCATGCCAATTGCAGAACATGATATAGGACATTAAACCAGTAAGGAACACAAACAGCTAAGAACTGCTTAAGATTCCTGACCACATAACCCTAAAATTCGTTCAAGAAAACCTAAATTTCCACATAGAAAATGTCAATAATGACAAAAGAGAAGATTAATAATTTTTGACAATTTATCACTGGATCGGTTATCGAGTCAGTCAGTCAAGAGCAAATTTGTCAAAAATGATCTCCTAGTCAGCAAATATACATTTATCAAGACCACTGTAAAAGCCCGTTTTCGGGCGACTTAACGCTTTAACCCTCAAATTTGTTATAAAAAATTCAGTTTTCTCTTAGAAAATGTCCATTCGCAAACCAAGAGAAGACTATTTTTGAACATTTACCACTGGAATTACTGTTATCGAGCGAGTCATTCCAGTGGTAAATTTTCAAAAAAGTCTTCTCTTCGTCTGCAAATGGACATTTCTCAAGACCGCTGCATAAGCCGTTTTTGGCTGATATGAGTGTTAAAGGGGCAGGTCTTAATGGGTTAATCCCATTACGGGCTAATCAGACGAACTATTTTCGACCTAGCAAAAATTCACTTGAATATAATGAGACTAATTTGCTTGGAACCTATTGCTGGATCAGACCGCAACATCTCCCAACCAAAGTAGTTTCACATTACTCGGAGTTTCCTGTATATATTTCCTTTGAAACCCGTGCTATTGTGATTTTTCAGAGGTTAATTACTGTTAGCTATCGTTGACTGGCACTTTCGAACATCTTTGTATCGATTTAAAGCTTTACGTCGCCATAAAGCTTAAATAAGGAAAGGAAAGTTTGCCATCGCATTAGCTTTGCAACCATTATCCTTTAACAGCGTCTAACAGATCATAATTTATCTTCGCCTAATGATTTTTGAGCAATTATCGAAGCGAGGGGATCCGCGGAGGATTGATTCACGAAAAAGGGATTTGTGTGAGATTGTGTGGTTTTAGTGGTGGTGATGGTGGCGGTGGTGGGAGAAAACAGCTCACCAATCGAACCTCTCTTCGACCAGGCAGGCGCCAGTGTCGCTAAGATTTGGCTCCCGCTCTTTTCTTTTGTTTATTCCTCCCCATGTAAGGAACCGTTCTAAGGAAGAGAGTTATTCTTTATGCTTGGTCAAATAGAAGAAGCAAGATGTGGGTTCCACATACTGGCAACAACATCTCGCAGACTCCCATATCCCCCCCTCGCCACCGTGGTACTCTCCATTAAATAGCCAAGCTACTGATGTGTGGCTGACCAAGTCTGGCGGAAAATTGAAAGCCGCCTGTTCCGGGGATAGCGTATTTAAACCCGCTCGGTTCTGAATTTCATCCTAAATATTGGGTTTCAATTGAGCTGAATCGTGTTTATATTACATATTGTATAAACGATTTGACTACATTTCATTGCTGTCCTAGTCAAGTGTGACTTTCACACAAATCATCCTCAAAATAAAGAGCAGGGGCTTAGAGAGGGGCTACAACGGAGCTGAAATGTGAAACGCATTTTATAAGGGCTGGAATGGGTTGATCCATTCATTCTCAAAATTTCAGTATCCGAATTCCCAAGCAATCAAACATGGATGCTGTTGAATACCTCAGTGGGCCAACACTACGGTGACTGAAATATAATCAATGATATTTTCCTTTAGTAAAGTTAGTTTCAAAATAATAGAATATTCCTGACAACATAATAAATCCTCGTGGCCAAAAGGGTTGAACAATTCAGTGGCTGGAGAAAAACCACGTTAGCGTTACTAAGTGATCAGGCAGGGACGCGAAAAGATAAACCGTCAGACGAGAACTGTGCCCGCGCGTGCCACAACCGGTAGAATGTGGACATGTTGACAGACTCAAGTGCCACCGAGAACAAACACATCGGCAAGAGAAATGGCACATTCGTAACAAAATAACATCAATTAAGCGAAAAAGATTCTTTTTCTGACGACAGAAATATTGCCACATTAGTCGGTAATATATTAGCAGCCGACCTCTCGAAGAAAACAGATTAAAAGGAAATGAAAGGTTTATATTGATTCTGGTGTCTTTTGGGTGAAAATTTATCACCTCCATGCTCCTCTCCGATGACGGGTATTGTCGGGCTTGTGGCTTGTCGTCCGGGTTGCAGACGACCGAATGTTTTGAGGAGATGGGGGACGGCTGTTACGGCCGCTGACAAATAACTACTGGGCGTATACACGTATATCTGTCTCGCACGGATGAAACGCGTCCGTCGAGGAAAGATTCGACATTTCGTCGATTGTCAGGAGAAGACTGCCTAAGGAATGCTGCCAAGTCTCATGAGCTAGAGCTATTTACCACTATATGTGTCGTCTGCGACGCGTGTTTCGTTCGCACAAGCCGGCCACATTACCTGTCCTCGAGGTCAAACGACGGTTCGTAAATGCCGGTAGTCAAATTTGGCTGAATATTGTCGCTGCCTAAAGCATCGACAATATTCAGTCGAATAATTTTCAAAATATTCAGCAAGCTTAATAATCAGAGCTCCCCTTATGACCGCGATTGTCATCTGTCAGGGCAGACATATAGCGCACACCGACTCTGTAAGATCTATCGACTATTTCATGTTGCCAGTGTTTAACCTGAAGATGACTTTAGAATTGCCCTATGTTAAAGAGATTTATGGCACTGTTTTCGCTCTAGTAGCGGCAGCGACCGTAATCATACACGTCCGTCAGATATGCTGGCGAAGTCACATCAATTATATAGACAGATTACCAACTCATGCACATATAATATACGTCCAAGGTAATATTTGTTGGGAAGGTTTTGGTCAATTGCACACACCCATATTGATGTTTATCATGTGAATCATTACCTTTCTTATTGCGGCATCATTCGGCCTCGCCACACGCTACGGTACTTGTGGTTGTGTATGGTGGTCATTGACATCTTATTATCGTAGACGGGCAGTGCGCGCACCTTTACTATTGGGACAGTATCCCCGACCGCCGGTGACGTGAGTTCAGTAAAATGCAATTGCGCATCTTCGACTGGCCGACGCAGACGATCAGGTGCATATAGGCCTATAGCTTCCAAAAAGGAGTAAATGATCTTTTGGTAATTGGAAGAGAAAGGGAACAGAAACCAATTTATATTTGTTTTATCAGAAATAAAATTGCATTGGCTCTATTAATCTGTCACTTTATTGGACTATGTAATAGAATTAGTAACAAAAATCTATTTTGGACACGATAATAAAGTACTGAACTGAAATTCCGCCATTGAAAGGGTCATAACTACTCTACGCTATCTAACTCTATGATGGCGGTTGATATGGTAACTTGATAGCCTTCCGGTATCTGTACAATATTCAAACACAGCATTGACAACATCCCTGATTTACGTTAAACCACTTGTTTGATATGCCATGTCAGTAGATCTGTGTTATTCCTTCTTGACAAGCAATATTTTCACAGCTCGGGTCAATGAGTTTGCCCTTTCTGATCAAAGCACGTTACAGATTTGCTCGACGAAGATCAGCCCTTTCAGCCTCTGATTGAAAAATTCAGGCACAGTTTCCAGTTATAGTCACCCTTTTGCTCTGATTTTTAGGTGTCGCGTGATTCCCTTGTGCATTGTGACATTACCCAATCGAAGACAGGAAGACTGACCTTAGTACCCAGTAATATTATGCATAATGAATAGGACATGCTACTAAATTATTATATAGGAGATTGTCTAAGTCAATTTTATTCATCACAGTTTGTAGATAGCCAAATTACTCTATCAGTTTAATCAAATCAAACGCGGCAAGGTTGCTAGGTATACACCTACCGATCATCGCCGACCAGACCCAACTGTCTGCTGTCGTTGATAGTCGGGCAGACTGCCACCCAGGAGGAGGTTTCGCCAACTGGTTGGTCTATACTAGGTATACACACACGATCATCCACGACCGGACTCAACTGTCTTCTGTCGGCGGTAGTCGGGTGGACTCGCATACAGCAGGGAGTTCAGTCGACTGGGGGTCATACACCAACAGACCGTGTCGTCAGCGGTAAGGCTGCACCTAGCGGTTAAACAAGGAACCACATGCTTCCTGGCGTGAAAAGTGCACACTACAAAGAGTTATCTTCAATGCAATGAGGCTCAGTGGTTAGAGTCGCTGTACTTTCACAGTAGATTCTAAACCTAACTTCCATGATCGATCCTGCATACTGGCATGTGAATATGTTTAAACACCTGAATAGTCTAGGTCTTTCGGGGTGGGAGTGTTAAGTAATCGGTGCAGTCTCTCGTGGTGTCTGTACCATATGTGATGTAAAGGAACTCAGTAGGACGTAGGGATGTTAACTAATTTACAAGGATTACTGGTAGTAAATACGCTCTGATATGTAAATAGTAGATGCCATGTCATCACTTCAATCAGTGCCCCCATGGTCAAACTTGAAGCCTGTTAATACGACTATCAAGGCGCGGTTTATATCGTTGGAACCAGACACACACCTGTCATAGTTGACAGCCTGCCACACTAGTGTAAATAGTATCTCTGTCTCAGGTGTGCGTCATTGTACCTTGTCTGCATTCAGGGACAACTTAACATCAACAGTGATCCAGGAAAGGAAGCCCAGTACATGCATACGATGCCGCCATCAAATGACAATTGGGAGTTTCAGCAGTGATTTACCGCCCATATCAATAGTGATGATCTGTGAACATGACATTAACATGAGTCAGGGGCAAGGTTATGCTTAAATAAACAAATCATTTCCTTAACTATGTTCTGTTATTTTGTGTCCAAAATGCAAGCTTTCATGTACTCATCCTTCAGCACGTCATAGATGGCTTGGTAGACATCTGCAACAAATCGTCCGATTGTCGATGTTCCGAGCCGAAACATATTATGTAGGCTCTGATACGTCTCGCCTATCAAATACAAAAACAAGTAGAATTTAAAAGAACTTAATTTAATAATAGAATTTAAAGATACAATTAAACAATAACTGTCTCAGTTTCTTGATATCTACAACAACCCCAACCAACACCGATAGGAAGGCCCATAAATTTACAATTTTAAGCTAGCTTGACCTCTCAACTACTGGTTCCAAAAGAGAGGGCCTATGTTAGTCTTCCTATGAAGTTTGATAACGTTGAACAAAGGCATTCTCAAGATATCATGAATATCGTTTCAGGAGTTGTAAATGTTATGCAACCGTAAGCCCCTTGATACCAAAAGCAAATTCTGTTATTTACAATTTAATTGCATTGTAATCACCAATCAGTTAACATATTGATATATGATGCTATATTATAAACAATATATTAAAACAATTGTCATTGCTCCATAAATAATATTATTAAGATGTAACTCATCTGTGTCCAAAAAACGAAGTGTGACTGCGAGTCGTTCTCCAGCAGTTATTGAGGCCCGATAATTGGTATTCTGCTTCTCGATGACAGGGGGAATAAGTTGCAGTAAGCAATGCAAATATACGGGGGCATTCTGAGGAAGTTCTTGTACTCGTTCTCATCATTTAATCTGAGGGATGATAGCAGATTCATGTATGGTCCTTGCTTGCCTCTCTCCATGTTATGTGGTCTCACCCACACACTCCTTTTCTTCTTCCACCTCTCTGCCCTACGCCGGCGGCGACGCCGTATAACGGTTAAGGTGGTTAAAGCTAGAAGTATTAATGAAGCTACACGTGCCTTCTAGAAATCCACACTGTGGTCATATGACAAAATGCCACTCTTTAATTGGCTGCATGAACGCCGATTATTTAGTGGACAGGACTCAAATCTGTGGCCACTATTCATATCGAGACCGGGCAGTTGAGCCGAGTCGGCTAGGCCATACACGACCCGATGAAGATGAACATGGACATGATCATCACTGACATATCCGTCTCCCGATTCATTTTCTGAATTGGCGCTAATCGGACGATTCCTAAATGTTCAGTTGAATAATATATTTTGAGCATCCTGTTTCGCCCCCAGTTCGGTGCTGATGAATTAGCATCAGGAAATAACCGAACAGATCAAGCTGGAAAATTAACATAAATCTAATTAGGCCTATATTAATTATTTGACTTCTCAACGAAAGTCGCTCAAATAAATCAAATACAAATATCTATTTGGATCCTCTTATTGTTAAAATAAATGAACCTGTTTCCAAACAAAGAACCAGAAACATGTCAGTTAGTAAGAAATGTTCTGTTGAATATTTTGAACATATTTGGATTGGAAGACTGTCTTGACGAATACCCTCCAATCCAATGGACCTGTACAGTTTTAGCTATGCCTCGCCTACCTCTAGCTAAGTTCCAACCACACTTCGCTGTGTTGGAACTGATCGATCCCCGAATGCCCTAACTAGCAATTTTCTGAAAACTACAGGTAAGAAGTTGAATATTTTGTAACTAATTTGACTGGGTGCAGCTGTTGCCCATGGCAGCAACAGCGCCCAGTCAAATCAGTTTCAAAATATTCAACAGAATATTTATTAAATAGTAAAGACATACAATTCGTACAACAACGCATAGTCCGTCTTCAAATATGCGTTCGTGACGTACTTATCTACGTCATTCATTATGCCATAATGACCACACTCATTATGATGTCATTCTATACGTCACGTAGTTGATTATAACATCACATGATGGATGAATAAAGTGGAAAGGTCCATTATGTTCAAAATATTCAACATTACATTTTATTTTGGAAACAAATTAAGTTATTCATGAGCCGTACTGCATATGTATTAAAGAGAGACTGGCATGATATCGCACCGCCACACTCAAAACTATGACAACCGTTCAGTTGATACTCTTCAAAATTGCTAGCGCCCTTACTTATTATTTGTGCTGATACAAAAGGAGTTGAATTAAATTTACAGATGTTTTACATTCATAAATCCATACAATCTTAAATTCTAAATTCTTAAGTTATTTCTATATCACTATATAGGGGCCAATCTGTTGTTTATGCGTCTCTTTAATACACTAAACCGCGTTTAGCCTTGCACAACGTACCATCTACGTCATTATATTGATCATGGAATAATACAGATTAATATGTAATGGGCCATTCCAGTTTATCCATCTAATCATATGACGTCATAATCAATTACGTGAAATGCAGGATGACGTCATAATCAATGACGCCATGAATGACGTAGATAAGTTCGTCTCGAACTCTTAATTGTTGACGGACTGAGTGCTGTTATACAAATTGTATGCCTTTAATATTTAATACACATGCTGTTGAATATATTGACACTAATTTGACTTGGTCAAATTAGTTTCAAAACATTCAACAGCTTACCTGTATAGTTTTCTGGAAATTGGGGTTCAGAGAGTGCAGGTATTGATCAATCCAAACCCAACACGGACAACGTGTACATGGGTGGAGCTTAGCTAGAGATGTGCAGGGCATAGCGAAAACTGGATACCGCCGGTGTAATCATAAGAAATCATTCAGACCCGCGTTTGACCTGTCCATAAATTATCAGGAATATATAGATTGAGCGCCAAAGATATATCGCCTGGGCTCTGGAGCGTTAAATGATTACGAAGCGGATGCTTAAACATAGCGAGGATCTATTTCTAGCTATATCCCGGCCAATTCTAGCTAAGATTCGCCCACTTTTTTTATACAAATGTTATCGATTTGAAAATTTTGAGCCAGAATAAGGTAACCTTACAGGTAAGCTGGTGAGTATTTTAAAACTAATTTGATTTGAGATTTCCCTGTCAAATTAGTTTCGAAATATCCAACAGATTGTGTGTTAGATTGTAAATTCATAAAAAAAATAGTACAATTCGTAAAAAATCCTGTGACGGACTTTTCGATTTTCGCAATGGAGTTACGTGATAAGATCGTGACAGCCAATATGTGATGTAATGGACCTGCCCAGTTTTAGCTATGCCCCGCCCATCTCTAGCTAAGCTCCACCCACACCTCGCCCGTGTTGAGATCGATGAACTCCTGAACTCCATTTCTATCAATTTCCAGTAAGCTATACAGGTAAGCGCTCAGTCAAATTGGTTTCAAAATATTCAACACCATCTTTATTAAATAGTAAAGACATACAATTCGTACAACAACGCTTAGTCCGGCACCATTTATGCAATTATTGATAATGTCGTCATCATACACGTCACATGCTTGATTATGACACTATCTGATGGATGGACAAACTGGAAAGGTCCATTGATTATGACGTCAAATACCTGAATGACAGATCGGATTCATCTATTGCTTTCGATGGCTTAGCATCTTTATAGATCTATTCGTGGAGCATTTCTTTTTGGCAACCGCACGTTATCGGCAGATCAACAGAAACTGATTTCCTGAAAATTATGCCATTTCACTTAATCTGAATGACTGTTTTGGTTAGCCACGAGATATCGTAGCCTGAAGTCTTAAGATCGGTTGATTTTTTTGCTTAATCCAGGAAGATGAGCTTATGACTCTTGTCACAGGCGAATTAGCATCGCTCAGTCAGCATCAATATCTTCAGTATTATACAGCATTCCAATGCTGCAATGCTGCAATGCAGCTAATAAATAGGTTATTCAGTGGCGGATCCAAGTTTCTCTCAATGCGGATCGAAATGGGGAGGGGTGCCCAAGTCTCAAATAAGATCGTCATGGGGGGGGGGGGCGCACGCCCGGAAGATTCTGACATCGACATGCTTTCAGATGCTCCCAGCTGACACCTCCATCTTAGAGGTATATATTGACAATCAGTTGTCTGTTAAATCATTCTCTTTTACCCATTTTGCCCGTGTAAACACAACGATATATGAAATAACAACTATATATAGGAGTGACTGTTTTTCGATTTATATGACAATTTTTGTACTTTTCTTGTGAACAGCTAATAAATTTAAGGCCTGGTTTATTTTTGCTAGCCACATTCATGGTATCGAGCTTCATTGACTTACTTTATCTGAAACACAATCATGGCATACAGCAATCAGAGCCCTCCCGCTGCAATGGCCTACCAGTCGTATCCGGGCACGGGCCCAAGATCTCTGACTTCATACTGGGCACACCATATTCTCTAAAGACCATCATGATTCTAGGAGTAGAAATAAGAAATGTGCTCTATATGCACCCTGTGAAAAGTCATTTAGTATGTCTAGGCTACTAGTCGATTCAATAAATGGTTTGACACCCCTCCCCCTTAATTGCCTTAAAAGGGTTTTTTAGTCAGCCAAATATGGAGGCAGAAAGTGGCTAGAAAATGAATAGATGGCATTTCTTTTACGAACAAGCAGCCCATAAATACATAATTACGTATACCCTAACGGGTCAGGGCGGTTTACATGTTCAGCATTTCCTGTAATGACGTCAGTCAAAATGGCCGCCATATATTTGTATGGAAAAAGTATAAACTACACGAATCTGGTAATATTTGTGCGAATCCAATGATTCTGGTCTCTATTCATATGTTTTTGGGGTCAAGGAATCCGATTATAGCAATTAAACAAAGCTCAGATTGTTGTTACTATATTCCATTTTTGGCACAAGGATATATACAACATTTTGCATCGCAGGGAATCTGAGTATAATAGCGTACAAAATAAGATCAAAATGCTAGCTTTTAATGTGCATTGATGATTACTGATGTATACAATGGATGTATCGAGTAAAGCAGTGCCCATAAACTTGCAAGTAATCCACATAATATGTACATTACTTAGCAAGTATTGTTTATAAATAAAGTCTTTTGGTGATGATTATATCTATGTTTACAAGTTTGTGGCAATTCACCTTTCCAGAGTATGTACCCATCATATGACGTCATAATCATCTACGCGGTGTGTAGAATGACATCATAATGGATGACGTCATGAATGATGTCGATAAGTACGTCACGAACGCATATTTGAAGACGGTCTATGCTTTGTTGTACAAATTGTTTGCTTTTACTATTTAATAAATATTCTGTTGAATATTTTGAAACTAATTTGACTAGGCGCTGTTGCTGCCATAGGCAGCAACAGCACCCAGTCAAATTAGTTACAAAATATTCAACAGCATCCGTGTATAGTTTTCAGGAAATTGATAGCTAGGGGATTCGGGGATCGATCAATCCAAACACGGCGAGGTGTGGGTGGAGCTTAGCCAGTGATGGGTGGGGCATAGCTAAAATGGAAAGGTCCATTAAACAGCTCATAATAACCAGAATATAATGTTTCAATTCAGGCCAACGCCATTGTATCATACTAATTAGTCATATTAATTATAGTAAGTGGACCAATACGGCCAGCCCCGGCAAGAAGCTAAGGATATAGGGTGAATACTTTCCAGCAGGTCTTCTTGCCAAATTGTGTAAATGGCGATGTTGTGTCTGAATCGGTTTGCGCATGGAATCCTGGAAGGTTGTCTTTTACATTCTGTGACAATTACTGAGTTATTTCATGCACCGTGTAGCAGCGCCTATTGCACGCAGTTCCCCGATATCATCCTGATACGGGATTCCATCTCTCCAAAAAGTGGACAAGGAGAATCAAAACGTCTGTGTCTTCACACAGTACCATAATATTACGATATTTTTCAGAAGCAACACCGAACTCATGTACATTTATTCCGGTGTCAGCATCCTTATGGTCACAATATAAACTAGTCTTCTCGGGGGTGTAGAAACCATCACGCACTACAAGTCCGCAACACATAGGCACACCCTGTGATCGTCTCATTAAGTAACTTATAGAAATAAAGCAAGATCCACATTATTTTTCACTCAGGAAAATCAACAAACCTGATGAAGTGGAATTTCGCCATGCCTGATAACCTTGCTGATTGGTGGCTTTCCCTTCGTCCCTCGTTTATCTCTTGTGTGTGATTTGCTTGAACTGCTACCAATGTACATATCGAAGATGACTTTAAATCTGGTTACACCCATACCGAAATTGGGAAATTCTGATCGCGTTAAATGCCTATGCATGGTATATAAATGTCTGTGCACCAGCTGGTTCTCCCAAACTATGAATGAGTGCATGCCCATCTATATGTATACGTGATCCTTTCATAGGATCTTCAACCAGTGTTGAGACTGGGATTGCACGAATCTGTACATCTTGACAGAGAATACGAAGTAGGTCAGATTTAGCATTGGAGTTCATCGTTCCATTTGCCGTTTTTGCTGGCACAGTGATGCACAGGCCAGTTCGTGACTAAGAATGCTTGATAGGTCTAGCGGTCCTAACAGATTACTGAGCTCTGAGGAACCTTTGCCTGATGCGTCTGTCAGCTTTGCAAAGACAAGTAGCGTTTTCTTTACCAAATGAGATGTCACTAGTTAAGAAACCAAATTTCGGCCACGAGTATTTCCAGTCATCAGATCTGATTAGATTTATTCAGTAGCCATATCATGTGTTGTCAATGATATCCGTGTGTGGTGAGTTGGATCATCTTCAGCAACGTCTGGAGTGCAATCAATTGTGTTCTTATTACATGCGGAAATGACTCGAAATCTTGCAAACTGGTCAATGAGATTTCCGCTCAACTGTGTTATCACGTTTCTTTTGTAGATGGAAGGACATCTTTCGGTGTTGATATGGACTTGTCATCATCATCTAGATCAAACAGGGTTTGATATAACTAATATTTCCCCATCTGACACAGAATCATGCAGTATCTGTCTTAGTAATTCCAAAGATGCCATTTCACAATTTGCAGAGGTTGTTGATCCATTCGGTGGCTTGGTCAATTGGCACCTGATTGATTCTTCCATTTGCTTTCTTCACAACACAGCTGCCTGACATACATTCATCATACACGTCAGAAGTAGTCTCTTCCGATGCCAACATCTCTGTACAAGAGCCCATCGAGCATATTTTGTGTAATAATACAGACTGAACCATGGTAACTTCTTGCAAAGTGCACATAGATGCAGTTTCCAATCACCATCTCAGCTGGCTCCGATGGAGTCCCGTAGGGTTTCTACCATTTCCGTATATGTCGATCAAAACACATAATTTGTATCACCTATGAGCACTTCATCAAACTCACGTCAGAAATGGTCAATGTATAAACTCCACAAGGCAGTTGTACGCTCTCGTACACATCCTTCATCGGGACCAGGCTTATTTTCTTGAAACAACTTCAGTAGGGACGATAACCTTTTATGCAGGTCTAACGGGTGTCTTCGTTTAATCCATGGACGAAACGACGTGCACTTAATATGACAGAGAGATTCATATGTCAGCACGCGACCACGAGCTGTCCTGTAGTATGTCTTTTCATCAAGAATAGCATTTGCCAAATTTTGTGCAAGGGTTTTAGATTCAATCCAAACGTCATCTAATCCATAATCTTTCATATGTTGTCCAATTGCTTTCAAGAAATTGAAAATAATGTGCAAATCGGCCATTACTACAAAGACGTTCTCATATTTCCCGGGTATTGTGCATAGCAGCTCTTTCATCTTAATATACTGTGGTTAGTCTGCCACAATAACAAGATGTTTTGGTCAAGGTGATGTGTGATCTCCTTAATTCATTTAGTTTATGTGCTAGCTTTGGGCTAAGTGTCCGCTCTGTTCCAATTTTCCGTGATGTCTCGACACGGTAAAAGGTTGGACTACGTTGCCAAAGGACACATTGACTACAGTGGAAAGGATTTTTTCCATCTATTCATTCATTTGGTACATTAATGGTGTCTAATGAAAGCACTAAGATATGGCCAACTTGATAAGGGACAATTCTAGTTAGAATATATATGATGTAGAGATGTTGGTGTTCTCTTAGATGTGGTGTAGACAATATTCTGTGCGATGCTGTACATTTATATCCTCCATTTCAAGTACTGATTCTCCTCCAATTAAAACATTCACAAATAAATATAAACTATTGGGTATTACGTCGGAACCATGATTTCTATCTGTACCATGCCAAGCGGCATCATATCCCGATGTGTCAGCCAAATCTGCATGTCGTCTTGCAATGGTGTGGCGTCTGGTGTAAGTGTTTGGTGCTACCTCATCAGACAAAGATGATGTATCAGTGTCTTCTGCTGCGGCATTTCTCTCCTGTAACCTGCTATGGCTATGTTCTTCAAGTTCCTATGGCAGAGTAGGAGTTGGGCCATTGCATCCAATGTCCTAATAGTAATGCACATTGGAGGGATTGTTTTCTTTTCATCAGCACAGAAGCTTTGATTTCTCAATAAATACTTTTGGAGGTATTTCTCGCCCTTCTATTTGTTCATATGTATACAAGTAATGTGGCCAGCCTCGGGATATATCATGCACATGGCCATTGTCTAGTTCTTGCGGAATTTAAGAAGACAATTCATCCATATTTCTGTCATAGTCCATGTTTCCAGTTCGTTTTAGTTTGTCAATAATTCTCTGAAACCTAACCCAACAATTCAAAACGTATGTTCCTTCGGTTGCACGACAGTCCCCAACTACTCCTGTTAATCTTACATACAAGATCAAATCATGTACCACTAATCTAAGTACCATGTCATCCATGTTAAAAGTAGACACATTTCGGAGACAATCAGTTTTCCAGAACATGCATAAGCTGCAGTTTATAGCACAAGCTTGTTTTGATTGGCCTAATCTAATATCGCTAAAGGATTCTATACCACGCATTTTCTGCTATTTACAGAATAAAATATTTTAGTTTGGAAATCCTTTTAAGGCTGGTTCAGAATCAATCACATAGCTATATTCGTTCAATCCAGACATTGTGAATACATTCCTTTCCTTCCTAAGTGTTATTTGCTTAATTTCATCAGTGCTAGGTCATAAATTCTCTCCCTTTCCCGTTCTTTCTTCGCAAAACAAGCAATGAGATTCTAATACACCCGATGACTTTCGCTTATGCTTCTCAACCGCTACAGGTTGTATGGTTTTGGAAAAATACTACATATAATAAACTTTATAGTGTAATTACTTCCATTCTATTATCATTATATTATGCACAATACTGTATTTAATTTTTAAAAGCAAAATATCCATTTCAATCAGCCATACTTTCTAGGGCTATCAATCATAAAGCCTTGAAAATTAAATCACAATAATTATCTTTATAGCTATTATATTAAATCATTTCCTTTTGTTTTCATACTCTTCAGTGACCTTGAAAACTCCTAGAAAGAAACCAAATTTAGGAAAATCTTCGCTTAGCATTTTCCCCAGTGATCATTTTGGCGGCCGTTTTTAAAAATTGTTTTTCACGGTATTAAGACTAAGATAAACATGTCAACCGCCCTGGTGACGTCAACTTGTGCATACTGGATGGCACTGACATGTTTGTTTGCTTGTAATAAGATGAAACAATATGTGTTGTTGGCTGGTGACCATGTCAACGATTTAATGTAGGGTTACTGTACTAAAGAAAATATTAAAAGTCCAACACAATCCGACTATCGGAGTCATCATTTCCAAGATGGTGTCCGATGGCCGCAAAGACCATAAAGTTTCCATAAGTAATTAACTATTCATACTAGACTGGCAATTTTGGTGCCTACCCCTAGATTTTTTAGCCTATCGAAGAAGTGAGACCATGTAAAATGTCATGGGGTTATCAGATGTTTGATGATTCTACATGGCGTCCAAGATGACCGCCAAAGCTTTGCCACTACCTATTAACTGTTTATAGTAGACGGTACTGTATAGTAAATCTGTGTGCATGCCTCTAGATTGTGTTAGTCTAACAACCAGGTCAAACACTTCGAATGCTATGGGTCATTAGGCAATAGAAAAATTCAAGATAACGTCAATTCTAGCCAGGCGATGTTATTGTCCTCCTGTTGTTTAGTGTCTGGGCGGGGCTGGGTGGGGTATGGCGGTGGGGTGGGAGAGAGTGGGGTGGGGGCCGTGGGTGAGGGGGTGGGGTGAGGCTAGGGTAGCATATAAGACCAATTTTCTTTACTTCAATCACCACTGTCAAACTCTTCGTCAAAGACCTGGTTGCTGTTCGGGTTGTTACAAGATTCAGTTTGACGTGTTCCGCAGGCAGCAGTACATGGTTGTTCGTGTCTTCTATAGCTACAGCATGGCGTTTTGCAACCTGTTGAGCAGTTGCAGTGGATCATCCATAAAAATGTGTCTGGGGCTACATTCATTTTTACATAACTTACAACCTATTGACTTTCCCTCATGCATCCAATTCCAATTCAAGACATTCCTGTCTTTGTCTGTATTAATGTATACCTTATTCTAGCCGTAAACTCTTAGGCAGATTAAACTAAGCAATCTTCCGAATGTCTAGGGGCACAACAAGTGCAAACCGGAGATTTCTGCTACATGACTGATGATATAAGCAACTGCAGCATGTCAATCGCAAACATGGTATTCAACCCGACGTTTCACAATGAAATCCTAATCGTTTGAACGACTATCACAACACTCCAGAACAGTCTTTACAAATGAATCCGTCTTAGCATAACTATAGTCTGTGCCATTTAACGTGACCGTACACCCACACAAAAGACAATCAGCTTAGCTATCAATAGCTGTCACAACAACATCACCTCTTTGAATACGTACTGCATTAATCCCATCAGCTCCCTTTTTTGACGAATTTCAACTACATCAGTGGTATCTTTTCTCTCTACAGATGGGACAAATTTCTTAGCTGACACTGGTGTAGTACTCATTGTCAGACCAGAAAGAGATAGTATTTGAGTCGTTTTATCTTGCCCAAAAATGAATAATGAAACGAAGAGAATGGTTAATAGAATAACGCAGACAATTACAATTAAAGAATTGATAGCACTGCAGATGACACGCCAAAATGAATTTCCATTTCCTTTTTTTAAATGATTTTTAATTACTTTATAACCCATTTTCTAAGATTACCCCAGGCTCTATGTTGCTATATAAACAACGCCCGGGGATTATGTCATTGGGTTCCGGATTTCTGCGCACTGCCAATTTTTGCCAATAAATTGAACATGCGTAAAGGAAGATAACTAACAACTCCTAATCTATGAAAAACACATCTCTAAAAACTCAAATTGTTCAGCCTTCCTTGCTGGCTAAATGCGCATATGTCTTCTTCCACAGTAAAGTATGAAGAGTTTATAAGTTATGGCAATCTTAAGGTTTTGACTGCCATCTTGAACGTCATGTTGAATTTCTCAAATATCTTATAATCCCATGGAATTTTACCTCGTCTTAATGTGTTGCTAGGCTCCAAAAACCGGCGGTAGACACTAGCATCCCTAGTTTGGTATAAATAGTTAACGGCTTATGGCAATGTTAGTGTTTTGGCAGCCATCCTGGACGCCATGTTGGATTTTTCCAAATATTTAATGACTCCCAGACATTCTACCCGGTCTTAATGCGTTGCTTGGCTCCATGAACCTGTGGGTAGACCCCAAAATCGCCAGTCTAGTATAAATAGTTAACGACTTATGGACATTTTATGGCTTGGCGGCCATCTTGGACGCCATTTTGAAAATGGTGACTTTCTGATGGTCAGAATATGGTAGACTTTTATTATGTTCTTTCGTACATCAAACGCTATCATAAAACGTTAACACTCGTTTGGAGCAATCTTTTTAGTGTAAGGTGGGTTTTTCATATATTAACGTAACAAACGGCCCTGACCTTCAATGGAGAAATATCGCGGTGTAACATGTTGTCGGCACCCGTGCCAATAGAATGCATGCCAGTTGCCTGATATCTGGTGGCACCTACAAGTGCAAATTCTAGTGCTTTCTTAGCAGGCATATTTTCTGGCATTCGAAGAACATGTCGGAACATAGAGCATCGCTTCAAAACCAGTCCTAATTCCCGTCTATTATAAGGTTGCAACTATAGTATTTTATGAATGATTGATGATAATGATGATGGTGATGATGATGATGATGATGATGAGCGACTGTGTTCTGCAGATGAAGAAGTGATAACTTCTGTAAGCTGCAATCAGTTTTTGATGCTGAGTCCTCATTTGTGTGTCTGATACCTGTTGGCACCTCCCACGGCAAATTCCAGTGCTTTCTGAACAGGCGTATTTTCCGGCATTCGAAGAAAATGATTTGTAATGGTTCGCAGATGCTTGCGGCGACATGCATCAAGTTTGTCTAAGAGGGCTTTTGGACCTGCCCAGGTATTGCAATTGTTTAGCATTATGGAAACACACCATAATGATGATATAGTTGCATCTTGACTGTCATGCTTCATGAATTATTATTATTATTATTATTATTATTACTAAAACATTACGATTTGCTTGAGAGTAAATCGATCATACGCTTCACGATATTGCTTTAATGTATGGTGAGGAGAACGTGGTCGCGTGTTAATATGACTATTATCCGATTGCATATAGGATCTACCTACACCGCATATGAAATTGAGGGCTAGGGTTGTACGGGTTTTAAGGTTTTACTGTCACGTTGAGATCTGAGTGCAGGAATCTCGTAAAATACATTTATGTTTATTCTTTATTTTTTGTAGGTGTAATAGTAGGGGGAATCGTTACGATCCCACGTTGGATTCGCCACTGATTAGTTAATATGCTTCCAAGACAAACACAGAAACATGTTAGTTAGTAAAGAAACTGCTACTCATTAGATAGTAGGAAAATTCCTCAATACTTGAATGAATTTAGACAAAGATGACAAAAGCTAAATTCGATTTAAAAATGTATTTAATTTGTGTTATTCTATTCTTCAATTGCAGGGTATGTTCATTGTGAGTTTTCCATATGCGGTGGTTCAGGGTGGCTACTGGTCCATCATTGCCATGGTTTTGGTGGCATATATCTGCTGTCACACGGGCAAAATCTTGGTCGAATGTCTATACGAAGAGGACGAGCATGGTCGAAAGGTGCGCGTTCGGGACAGCTACGTGGGAATCGCAGAGGAGGTGTGGGGTAGAAGGATTGGAGGTCGTATTGTGAACTGTGCGCAGATTATCGAACTGTTGATGACGTGTATCCTATATGTACTACTCTGTGGTGACCTCATCATCGGTAGCTTTCCCAACACAGGCCTGGATCTGACGTCATGGATTATGATCAGCACTGTTCCTCTGCTTGCGTGTGCTTTCCTCAGGTCACTCAAGCGAGTTTCCTGGCTCAGTTTCCTGTGCACGGTCGCACACATGTTCATCAATGCTATCATCATTATATACTGCTTTACCAAAGCTGCGCAATGGAAGTGGGATAAAGTGCAGGTAGGGACAAACCACGTGCATTCGAGAACATGCACGCACATAGGCACGCTCAGCGGTGTAGGAATGTACGGTCGCGCATGCTTACCCACTACGCACATGCAACGCACGCACACAGTTTCGGATAGACATATGCTTTTTGACACCTTGAAAAACAAAATTGATAGGAAAACGTGATGCGATCCTAATATTGAGCTATATATAGGCACCCATTCCAAATGTGGTTCAAATCCATGAAACTTAAGTTATTGCATGGAAACCCCAACTTAACAAAGTTGGTATATCTCAATTCGGTAATAATTTCTCGCGCTTACTACTGCTTAAGGCTAACCGGAACCTGTACCATAGATACAGATTCCGGTTAACATTGAACAGTTGTAAGCGCAAGGAATTGTGGGAAGTTAGCTGGAAACCTAATAGGGGCGACTCCGCCAAATAGTGAAAAAAATTTATGGAATTTTAAGTTTCGTCAAACATAATGTTAAATTAAAATCACAACGAAAAAGTAAATTTCCTAAGTTTATTTGTTTTAGATTGTATTTACAGAAGACGGTAAGAATATTGTAAAACTTACTTAAAGCAGGCAAACCAGCTAGTAATGAAGATATCCGCTCCACATGGAAGGGATACATTTCTATCCGCGCCCCGACCATTTCTAATTAACCTCCGTCCACTATTGCGCACGTTGGAATCGATTTATATAGTTCGAATCCTCAAATTTCCAGAATCCAAATTTCAAGGTGAGTTTGTGTGGTACCTTGACAAGGTAAGCTTTTCAAAATCATTTTGAAACGAATTTGACAAGGGGCTGTTGTTGAAACGAATTGTTGCGTAGTTTTGATATATTCAACATACTGTTTATTAAATTGTACAAAAAATTATGTTTTAATTTTTTCCTTGCACACCATTATTGGCCGCCAATTTTCAAAATTGCTGCCGTTAATCCGAAATGTGCGATATTGTGGTGAAAATCGACTTCATGATGCCGTATAATATATGTATTTGTGGTCATCTCAGCTGAGGAAAACACATATCATAAATGCAGCTGCAAAACTGATGCTGTTTTAATTGTGAAATGTTTAGCTTCCCAACACTGTAGTAATTTTCAAACTTTCTTGGCCTTATTTTTCCAATTGAATGTTATTGTATGTGCACAATCATAAAAATAGTAAAATCGAGTGTTGTGATCTTTTCTTCACAACAGCATATATTATCTAAAACAATTTTTTTTCCTATAGGAACCACTAATAAAAACACTTGATTTAATCCATATTTATTTTGGCACCAGATTCCCTTTCATACATCTGGAATACTGGCATAGACTTCGACTTTGTATCATAGACTGTACTTATATATCATCAGAAAACTGCAGAATTCCGTTCAATACTACTGTTTGGAATGGTAAAATCTTAAAAGGTCATTCACGCCAGAATGCTTGAAAATAAAATTGTTAAATTATATACATTTAGAGGCTTAAATTGTGTGACTAGATGTAATGAAACGAAATGAAATTAATTTTAAGATATGATGATTTCACCCTATATAAATTAATATAATAATTTTAAGTTATGAAATTGAAATAGAGGCACGGCACTAGTCCCTAATTCAAATTCACAACTTAAAACTGATATTAATTAAACGTAATGAAATCATCATATGTTAAAATTTATTCGTTTCTTTACATCCAGGCCAATAATTTAAGCCTCTAAATGTATACAATTGAAATAATTTAATTTTCAGTCATTTTGCTGTGAATATGCACCTTTGATGAATGAATTTTTCTGAATTGCTTCTCCTGTTGTTGTTGTTGTTCCTGCTGTTGTTGCTGCCATGCAACTTGTACCGTGTTTATCGACCTTCAGATTTTGGCCATCACTTAAGCTTGCAACTGTTTAGTATTGTACTGTATAATTACTCGGCATTATGTACTATATGACTTAGGTACCTCAAACACTTACTGTAGATCATTAATCATGATAATCAATGTATAGCCAGCTACATTAGTAACTGAACATGTCAGCATCTGCAATATCGAGACAGTCGGTGTGCTCTTCATCCGAATTGATAATATTTTCAACATTGTCACATTTGTCCGAGTCTACCTGACATTCACATAACTCTGTGCAGACAAGATTGTTCTGCTTGCAGCTACAACGGCCCCCGCATTTGCTGGATTTGAATCCACACTTGATTAGTTGAAAGAAGACATCTGAGACTGGTGGGTTTGCGGAAAGAATTGGTTCAAATCCATCATTGCATCTCTTCCATCCAAGTATGAGTGGATCTAGAACAACGTGGCATGCCTCAAGTGATTGTTTATAAATGTGCTCGTAGCACGAGTTGTAGGATGGTGTAGTTCGGATCGACCGGTCAGGTACCGGCCGTACCAGCTAAGCTGGGTACGCGCCGCCCATCCTGGATTCGTTTCCTGAACACGCCCCCCTGGGTAGAGCTATAAGCGTATATGAGCCTATGAGAGAGATCGCGTTATAAAAACGACTAAGTTCGTTTAAGCGCATAGTGCGCATGTGCACGCTTAATACTATTTTTGACAGAGCGCGTAATTTACGACCAAGATAGGATGACGATTTTATTGTACCGAGACGGTACAATGTAATCCTTTTTAATAACTTGTTCCCGCCGAATCTGGCATTTACCAAGACCAGAATTCGACGGGCTTTCCAAATATGTAAACCATTTCTAAAAAACCGGTTAAGAAATGGCTGAGTTATCCACGGAAACCCCCTTTTGATTATCTTCAAGGTATTGCCGTGACGTCATAACCACGTGTACGCAGAACTTGGCTGTTGCTCGACCGATGATTGGTTGGATCCTGCGCCTGTGACGTCACGAGTAGTATAAAAGGAGACGAGATCCAGAGCTCGTGAGCATCCTCGGCCAGGGGCCGATTAGGTTGGACCTGTGTTAGCTACGATCAGCAAGACAGGCATTACGCAGATCATTTCGGTTTCTGTCGGTTTCTCTCCCGTAGCCAGCAGTATCCAACCCACCGCACTAAAGCAACCCCGTTGTTGCGGGAACATTTTTGGAACTTTTTGGATATTGTTCATGAATACATTAAGAACTAACTCGGAACACGAACTTGCGGTGAGGCCTTTCCTGGCCTGAAAATGTGATTCTACAGATGTAGAGGCAGCGATGTTCTTTGGTGGATGACTCGCTGGATCTGCCGGCCACGCCAAAAAGTGGTTATTCAGCCGTCCCCACACTGATGTCGTGCAGGTTTATCTAAACTTTTTGACCGCAGCAAAGTAAACTTTGTCAGAGCTGGCTGATGTACCACGCACCGTTAAGCTTAGTAATGTATCTTCATCCGCATTTAACAACCCCCGTTCATGATCGGGTTGTTGACAACTTCCATCCGTACCATCGGTGTACGGGAACTTTCGTCATAGCAGTAATGTTATTGTATCTCTTACTGTCTACTCGTTAGACATTCTATATTGTGATTACAGTCCTGAGCTGCTTGCGGGAATCCTATTTGCGGAAACCAGCCTGCAGGAACTTTCCAGCTTCCAGGGAATGTATCAACCCACGTTAAACTAAGGGTGACGTATCAATTTCAGTAACACGATAGCCTAGGCTTAAGAATGGCTACCGATTTTTCAAGTAACTATACTTAACATTTTAATTATCCCTTTAATTACATCTTTAATAATTATATCGTATCTGTATAACCGGTCCCGATGACTAACAGGCACCGTAGCAGTCTTAGGACCGCTAGTTATAATTTCTGTATCTGTTTATAGTTATTGTTATTTTCTGTAAGGTGTTTTCGCTAACCGCACCGTAGTAGGTTCCTCAACCTGTACTATATATATTATTCTGATCATTTCACATTGTATTGATTGTTCTGGTTAGTTTATATATGGCAAGTGGCCATAAGTTTATATGTTTTGTTTATTTGTAGAAAAATATAGGGCTGCAGTGCACGTAGGAAACAGTATACAGCAACATTTATATATGCAGCACTTGCTCCCGCCACCAACAATTTTTCACTGAGGTCGCTGTCCGTGCTATAACCATGTTTAGCCCGACATGCTACCGACTAAAGGCCTTTTCTACTCAGCTCGATAGGATAGGTTTAATATGATTGAAGACAATCTCTTCGTTAGGAGACACGTAGTGTACGCCTCTTTTCCGGTAGTTGTGATAATTTAGCCCCGCACTCTGGCAAGGTTGTGTAAGATTGGCCAACATACCTAAAGGGCCTCATATTTCTAAGTTATTGTCTCTCTTCATGTTCCACCAACCCTTATGGCTTCTTAATTATTTGGATGCCCCTATCCGCACCATGGACTGATCCGACCCTGGGAAACTATTGGGGTTTCTGAGCGGTGATCACCAGGGTGTGGTGTCACACACATTCCTCGCATATCCTCGGATACTCAATAATTAGTTACCTTTGCCAATATAGGAAAGCACTGCGAAAACATATCTTAATTATTATTTTCTTTAATCTGCTGAACAATCCTCCCGCACCGCAGTGCATAACTTGGCAACTTGTGTTTAAACCTAATGCCAGGTTAAAAAGATAGTTCCATAGGACCTGGTGACGGGCAAGATGCGCATCCCCACCGAATTCCGAAAGAATGTCTGGGCATGATATTCAGATCTGCCACGCCCTCATGGGAAGGACATTTACGGTGGGTATTCATCTCTCTTACCCCCATAACGATAGGTTAGTTGCTTAAAAATATACTTTTGTGAAAAGTAACCAATGTCCTGTGACGTTTTATGTGGGGTACGGAGCGAGATGTCCGGATTCTTATCCAGTTCAGAGATCTTGCGAAGTAACATGTATGCACGCTGTCTTCAGTACTGATGTCTTAGGGCATCCGTTCTCAATGACAGCCATATCTAAAAGCTAGATTGACGCCAGCCATTTGCGGCCTAAAATAATTCTTGTCTCTAAAAACTAAATATTAGGTTAGGCATAGAAGAAGGCCTGCAAAAATAAAAGCGGCAACTACTAATTCAGCACAATGAGAATTACATAACACGGTGACATGGGAAAACTTCGGGAATCGCTCGTCCCGTCTTCACGTAAAACAGCACGCAGCCTTATAGTCATAATCTCACTAGGTAGGGTCTTTTCTTTACAACATTTTGGTTAAATATTAGAGTGGGCCCCTTTTGACCACTACACTTCTCCCGCTTTAAGCAGTGGCGACATTTTCATAATGTCATAATTTCATTATTTTCATAATACTCCTCACCCAAACTAGCACTAGGAGTAGTGCCCGCATGAGGCACATGATTTTCCGACACTACAAAGATAATTTTCTTTCCTTTCAACTTAGAGGTATTATAGGTTATATTAAGTTAATTAGTTAAATCTCGTGTACGGGGGCCTCCCTTGCGGGGATACCTCTGCGGACCTACGAGTCTGTGTGGTACCTCCGAGAGCCCCATGTTTAAAGGTTCATCAGGCTGTCTCTATGTCTTGTATTTTCGTATGCTCATTATTTTTATCTAGCATACTTGACAGTCTGTTTAGGTAAAACTATTGTATAGACTTATTTTAATTAGGTCACCAAATCAAATCTTGTAAGTCCATAGATCACGAAATTGCTATGGACAGCCATACTGGTGACACACTCTTGGGATGAGACTGTTGTGTTTAATGTTTGTGACGATGGTCGCACGGCCCCACCAGAACGATTGAGTTCCACTGGCCTTAGGAGCCGGTCGTTGTTACCCATACGGCAGTATCGTACAGGATCCGTCACCCCGAGACCGGAAGCTAACCAGTGTCATCATTCGTCGTGCACTTGTGGCGCGTCGAGTCGACACCAGACACCGAAACATCCCGACACTACCCCGTGAGCTACAAGTGGCTCCCGATGTGGGGCTCGAACCCACGACCCCGAGATTAAGAGGTAGCGTCATACGATGAATTCCAAGCTCACATGCTCACCGACTATGCCAGAAATTCACTGGTGGGATCAACAACCCCGCAGTATAACCTGTTTTCACCTGTCAGTGACGGCACCTTTCGGGATGCCTCACAGGCGGGAACGGAGTTTAGAACCATATCGGACGTCCGCGACAGGCCAACTCCATCAGGGCCGAATCGTAGATGATCACGACAAAGACCCGATTACGGGCACACTCATAATCCTTCAGACTACTATCATTCATCCGTGTCATCTATGGAGACCATATGGCAGGGTGACAATCCATATTACAGACAACCTCCCACGCCACCCCCTTCAAACACAACACTATACTCGAGGGGAACACCGCAGCATCATCGGGAGGAATCTGCACCACATTTTCGCCGGTACATCAGTCATGCTACAAACCACGACTGCTAGCCGACTGCACCACCGCCATATGAGGAATATCAGTCCTCACCTCGAGAAGAACGTCCACGTAATCTTCATAATATTCCACCTCCCGTCCATAGACCCATCAGAAGGCTAGTCACCCGCGCATATCCTAGCACCAACATAGAAGGCATAATACATCTACACATTTATCAATGCATTAAGCGGTGAACCCACACTGAAAGAAAAACTATTTCTTGGCGACCACGGGAGTTTGACCCAATTAACGGCAACTGCGGTCCGAATAGAAAACTTTCTGGAGTGGGAAAAGGGCAGCCGATGCCAACTTCACCCTATCAATGAGGTAGATGGTGCAGCTATCGGCACGTCCACCAATGCTCCCCCTCCCCCCCACAGATCATCAACACCTACTGCACCAGCACCACAGCAAACGAATTCACAAAATTCCAATCAGAATCAAGCGCCTGGGGGAAGGGGGCATGCCCATAGAGGAAGCTACAATGGAGCCCCCGGGCATGAGAACAATAACACTAACGGCAATATGAAGGAACGAATAGACGAGATCAATAAACAGATCTCCACATTAACAAAATTAGTGACCACACTCAGCACAAACCTCACCACCACTCACTGTAGAACAATGAACACCACCAACACTGCACCGCCACCAAACACCTGTTTTGGATGTGGTCAGCCAGGCCATTGGAGGGAACGGTGTCCTAACCGACCTCCATCCGTAACGCCTGCCCCTGACCGCAGTATGCCACAACCTGACAAGCCATTAACCTCTTAAGGGCACTGAAAGTCGAGTCATCTCGGTGCCCATATCTGCTCCCCAGCTCAACTGCGGCCCCCATTCCATCAACGTTCGGTGGCCAATAATTACCAAACAAATTAAGCTTTTACACCTACACCAAAACGCACGGCTTCACATATGTCGAGGCCTACGATGCCTCCCACATCCGCAGCATCGCCATCCCCCCTCTATCTCCGCACAAAACAAGCCTTCTTTCCTTTGTAAAACGGCAGTGGTAGGTTGTAGCACCTCCACTGAAACAACGTTTTTGCAAGCATCACTTCCCGCCACCAAGACACTGAATTCTCGGTGTCCCTTGGTGGTATGCAAAACACTGCCCCACATAACATCATCTCCCGCATCCACAGACAGCAGTGACTTGGGAGAAATGGTTCACTCCGCCTCATGGATTCGCAAACGCCGACGTAGACTGGGAGAAACATGTTCCTGGCGGCGTCACTGTTTCTTCTGTGCTTCGCCGAAGCATCCAATGAAGCATTGCAAGAAATGGCTCACGCAGATAGAGCGTATCCGTCATCCCGTATTCACCACTGTCTACACTAATACTGCATACCCAGAGACAGCAACATCTCCATCCTCATTGCTACCCCCAGCTCCCCCTTCGCCGCAGTCCTCACAACGGCAGCGACGACAGACTGGCCCCTTCCTCACTCAGCAATCCACTACATTAAAGAAGCCATTCGGAAACAGACCGGTTATATACAGAATGATTCCGCTGCGACACCATTGTCGCAGACGGTGTCATTGGAAACTCTTCCACAGGTGCACCGCACAGTGATATACAAATGTGCCTGTCTGTTTAGCGGTGTGTCCAGCAGTGCCACCATTGATACTGGCGCTTCAATCACGGTATTCAACAAGCGCTTATATGAGAGCATCCCACCTCTTAAAAGCCTCCCATTAAACCTACACACATTTATTTACAGATGGCTATGGGAGCTGATGTGCCCGTAGCCAGTGTAGTCAATTTAGTCATCCAAATAGAAGAGATGCAATTCATACAGTGAGTTGTCATCGCCTCTATTCATAATGATGCCCTCCTTGGCTCTGATTTCCTCAGTGCCAGCGAAGCCATCATACATTGCAAACAAGAGGAACTCGACATACACGGCTGACGAATACGTCTTGGACCGGCATCGTCATTATGTGACATGTGCAGTTATATTATCAAGTACCGCCACAGTTGAGCCGGGACAAGAACAAATCTTATGGGCCACCGCACCACAGTTAGGAAGCAACACACATATCGCCATGCTGAAACCCGACCATGATTACATGATTGCCTCTCAATGCGCAAGTCCCTGCATGATAGTGGACACTACTAATAAGGAATATATACCTTTTAGAGTGTTCAATGGTACCCCAGACCCCATCCCTCTTGAACCAGGAGTACGCTGCGGCCATTTAGTGGACATAATCTCATTGGAATCACCTACACTTACTGACACACCACAGCATATGACTGATGATTTACCCGAACACTTATATGATTTATATCTACGTGCCACAGTTGGATTACAGCAATCACAGAAACACGAAATTCGGACAATACTGTACAAATATCGTGATAGTTTTTCCTCCGGAGACATGGATCTTGGAGAAACTCATCTTGTACGACACTCCATCAACCCAGGCAATAATCGCCCTGTACGTCAACCTGTACGACGTCTCCCCACATGTTGCGGATCAGTATTATTGAACCCTCAGCATCTCCATGGGCTAGCCCAATAGTACTAGCAGGGAAAAAAGGATGGAACCTTGTGGTTTTGCAGCGATTACCACCGCCTTAATGATCTTAGCGTCAAGGACGCTTATTCATTACCTCGGATAGATCAGGCCTTGGATTCCTTGTCCAGAGCCAAGTGGTTTTGTACCCTTGACTTAGCTAGCGGTTACTGGCAAGTGGCCATGGATAAGGCTGACATGGAAAAGACCGCATTCGTTTGTAGGGATGGTCTTTTCCAATTCCTACGGCTTGTGCAACACTCCCGGAACTTTTGAATGACTCATTGAGCAGGTATTAACCACCATGCAATGGGAAATCTGTCTCTGTTACATTGATGATGTAAGCGTCTTCGGACCAACGTTTGAGCAAACCATTATCAATTTGGACACCATGCTTTCAAGATTCCACATGGCCAATGTGAAACTCAAACCCAAGAAATGTCATCTCTTTAGACAGTGCGTTGAGTTCCTGGGACACGTCATATCCGGTGATGGAGTGGCTACTCAGCTGTCTAAAAATAAGGCAGTAGTGGAGTGGCCAACGCCCTCTTCAGTCACAGAGACACAGAGTTTTCTTGGCTTATGCCAGTACTATCGCCGTTATATCTGACATTTCAGCGAGATTGCTTCACCACTCTACGAGATCACCGAAAAAGATCGACCATTCGACGAGACGAGTGAGTGTGAAGGCTCCTTCATGATGCTGAAGGAGCTCTTGACAACTGCCCCAATTCTTGTTCATCCTAATCCAAACCTCGATCTCATCTTAGACACTGACGCATCAGCTTATGTTATCGGCGTGGTTCTATCTCGGGTCACAGAAGATGGAACGGAGCAGGTATTGGGTTATGGTTCGTGTACTCTGAATAAAATGGAGAGAAAATACGCAACCACCAAGCGAGAACTATTAGTGGCAGTACATTTCGTCAAGTACTATAAACACTTTCCGTACGGGCGCCCCTTTACACTCCGTACAGACCATGCCTCACTACGCTGGCTCAGGAACCTAAAAATCTGGAGGGCCAGGTAGCGAGATGGCAGGAATCCCTGCAGACCTATAACGTCAACGTTGTTCACCATGCCGATGCCCTCAGTAGAGTTGGCACGGAGGCTGAACACGAAGAGGCCACCACTGTGACACAGTCAACACAGCCATCTCCGGATTTCCCAGAATTGAGGTGCGCAGAGTGGAATCCGGAGAAAATTGCACATCACCAAACAACAGACGTGCAGACACAAAATATATATGTGTGGATCCAGGAGGGGGTACATCCTCCCAAGGAATCAGTAACACCACTATCCACCATGGCAAAATATTATTACCAATGGTTCGAAGAATGTCAATTGATAAATAATGTTCTTTACATCAATAACCGTCTGGTAGTCCCGGAAAGTTATCGTAACCTCATATTAAAAGAACTACATGATAACACCGGACATCTGGCCATGGAAAGGACTGTTTCCCATATCAAATCAAGATTCCACTGGATCGGGATTCGCGATAGTGTCAAGACATGGGTTGCCAAATGTATCCCATGCCAAAGACACGCTGTTGGCCAGCACAATATCGCACCATCTCAAATTAAGATTGTTGGTGCACCGTGGGAGTGAGTGGCTATCGATGTGCTCGGACCCTTGCATACGACAGATCATGGAAATAAATACATCCTCGTATTGCAAGCCTATTTTATGAAGTGGGTAGAAGCATTTGCTTTGCTAGACCAAGAGGCATCCACCATAGTGGAGTTCCTGGAAAGCAATGTGTTCTGCTGTTTTGGTATGCCTTATGAGTTGCACTCCAATCAAGGAAGTAATTTTGAGAGCCGGCTCATATCAGAGCTCTGCAAATTGTTTAATATCGTCAAAACAAGGACGACTCCATCCCACCCCCGGAGTGACGGGATGGTAGAGAGATTCAATAGATCTCTCACGGAGATGCTTATAAAGGAAACATGCCTTGATTGTAGAGATTGGGATCTACAGCTCCCATATGTACTCATGGCTTACCGCACTTCAGTACATTTCAGCATGGATTATACTCCTGCTCGGTTAATGTTAGGCCATGAATTAGCCTTACCCCTGGATCTGGCCATGACTCGGATACCAGGGGAGAAAAATTCACCATCTCTCTATGTTGAACTCTTGTGGCAGCGGATAGCACAAGCCCACAAGTTAGTGAGAGAAACCCTATCCACTGCACACTGGCGGCAAAAGATGTGGAACGACCGGAGGGTGCATGGAGATCCATATGAAGCAGGAAGGATGGTTTGGGTACACGATTCACGATGGTCTGCAAACGTGCCAAGTAAACTGAGTTACCAGTGGAAAGGCCCCTATGTGGTATAGGTAAGACGTCGGACGTGACCTACCGTATCCGTGCTTCGGATGGCCTGACCTCAGTCATCCACTTCGATCAGCTTAAACCGTGTGTCAGTGATAACCCAGCACCAGAGCTCAGACTGGGGGTTTCGCGTGACGCCTGTACCTAGACAGATATTTCTATGGAAAATAGTGCTCCCACGGTTAGCACAGAGCACCGCGGTGCCAGTTCAACCCCACTTCCACCAAGAATGCGGGTGAACAAGCGGCTAACGCTGACGATAAAGACGAGATATGTACTCGCCCTCTCCCTCCTCAGAACGGGTCTAGTCGATCTGGGAAGCCGTATCTGAAGAACTTTGTGTTTGTTTTGTCCAAGGGACCAGATGGAAAAGCTGTTCCCCCGATCTCTTCCCATTCCCACCCACTTCATGCTATGCCCCACATCATAGGGTTGCCACAAGCGGAAGCTGAGGCTGACCCAAGCCATGCTTCACGTGGGGTGGAACATATGATGAATAGCATTGAAGTGAAGAGGCTAGATGAAGCCTTGGCATGTCTAGAACCGCAAAACCATACAACGAGGTGTACCCGACCACTTCCAAAAATCGCGAAACCACGCCCCTTCCAAGGGACACCCTTTTCCGTAGTCCCACCACTGCCATCACTCCAATTCGCGTCCCTCATCTATACACCAAGTTCGGACACCACCAGCCCAGTCCATTTCACACTCCACTCGTCGTCTGTTGACCGTCAATCTTCAGATATGAGAGACTGCTGCTACAGAGGAGGTGGCATCCCGCACCGACCAACATTACCCCCGTGGTGGGCAGGGAAGCAGCCTGTTCAGCAGACTCTCGGCTCGAATTTTCCTGGTGTCTAAAAACTACGACAGGACACCAACCATCGTATAATGGGAGATGACCATATCCCCCTGTCCAAAGGCCACCCCATCCATTTGGCCTACCATACTCCCCCGTGAGCAGTCAGGACATCACACCACAGACAGAACGTCATCACATACAGAACACACCTGCCCTCAAGGCTGGATACGTCAATTCGTCATTGCGCGTACATCACATACATACTCGGTTATCCTCAGCGTAACAGAGACATTCAACACCGGCAACAACATCATTTAGCAGCACCTACCGGTATTAATTTCCGATAGAGACATACAAATTCCCGCAACAGTTCCACCCACACACGATGCAGGTGAAATAATATCTCCTGCAAACCGCCACCTCCCGCAATAACAACAGACTCAGCGTTCACCAGCGTGGAAAACTGGAATGCGCCCACTTCGCTTTAACATTGGCATCATACAGCAGCCCGGACACCCCGACAACAACATTATCGTCAACAAACAACAGCCAACAATTCTCCTGCACACACCTTATCTAGTTACGGGAGAACTGATCATATGGATAGGAGGATTGCACTACAACCATCTACAGTACACATCACGGGAGGAACGTTTGTCCAATGTTCCTCCCCTTCCCTCTCCCACGACGTCGTACGGATACAGCCAAAATCTACATACATCATTTACACTTAATAACAGTCGATATTATTAAGAGAGCAAGATGCCCACATTGTCGTCAGTTACGAGTAGGATTTTGCTACTGAAAAGTTGAATTCGATAATGGATTGATGAAAGTTACGACAGCATCCGACAGGTCATCTGCACTCTAAAATAACTCTGTCCCGCCCACGGGCTCGGCCATTACAGAGCGAAAAACCCTCAAGGACGATACAGTTGACATCGCGCCACCTCCCCCATTCCCGCACCTGGCGGCCATAAAAACGTCGCCTTCACCACAGCACAAGTATCATCCACGGATAACCAGCCACGTATATTAGACTCAAATCACCAACATGTCAGAAACATAGACACTCCGGTTGACTGTATTCACAATCTCCAAACGACGGCATTGTAAATTGTAACACTGTGTGCACCCACTTCTGAGTTGTACTGTAATTTAACCGTTATTAAGTGGTATTAATGTGTCTGGTCTAGGCAGGGACGGAGCTAGTTCTACCCAATGAGGAGAATGCTTGGCAGCCATCCCGCTCGGAAAATGCAGCTATCTTGTCGGGATGAGTAACTTTGATCTGCCGCCTGAATAGATCTGTTTAAACCACACATCAAATTACTTCAACTTTACTGTTATATTTTTGATTAAGAACACAACTGCTCTACCGTGCTACAAATCATTAGCGCACGGGCTGGTAAAGCGGCATAAAAAATCTAACAGTATAATTATAATGAGAATTTCAAAAATTCTCTTCTCTGCGTTCCAGTTCATAATCAACACGGGCTGAGAACCACCTTTACAGACAACTATAAGATGCATGTTTAAGAACCCGCGCAAATAGGGACATTATTACAAAACGAAATCTTGGTATAACATATATATTTCCATATCTCGCATCTACAAAAGACTACACCTCAGCAACAGCATCTCGGCCATCGCCGTAAAAAGCACATATGTTTCCGATCAAGCACGTGTTTCCAAGGGCCACGTAACTTTTACTACTATTTCCAGTAAATTGGATCAAATGCTTTAAACCAAAGAGCCGCCCAAATACGCGACTACCACGGCGTGATGGAGGGGTGGCGAGGGTGAGTCGGGGTAATTACCGCTGACGTCACCAGGCTCCCATGCACCCCATCGGGCGCTCCAGCATAACATTAAAATAGGCAAGTTTATAAGCATCCAATCGGTAAAACCGCATCACTCTAATTAAAAGGTGATGCTCCTCAGGAATAAGTAGTACCCTGTTTTTATGTTGATCGGAAAATTTTAAATGCTCTAAGATAAGACTAAGTTAGTGAGCCATTCCTCTTATAATTAAATGTGCTCCCTTTACATGGGAAGACTTAATCCAGTGACGATCAGAATGGAAAAAGGAGAAACTTTCCATATAGGGCTGACCGAATCACCTGTCAAAACATCCAGGTGTAGTCATCCGCCATCTATGACGTCACCAAATAGTATAAAAGGAGGAAGCGCGCTCTGAAACATAGTCTTCCCATCAAAACTCGACACCAGGGAAGAACAAATAGCATTAGGCTTCTTTTGTGTCGAAAACGAAATTCTGCTGTTCTTTATTATTAGTTCATTATTACAATACTTGGCCTGGAAAGTTAAAAATGAAGAGATAGGGCTTTAGGTTTTAAATAAGGTTCCCACAGCCAACTACCATGCGGGAACGAGATGTCACTCCTCTAAAATTTAGCGTTGTCGGATTCGCCTGAAGAAGAATCGTTAACAGTTTCAAAAAAATTCCCGTACAGCTCGTTATTAGCTAATGGAGAACCCTGTACCAGAACTTTTACAAGAAAGTCCGACCGCACACTTCATGTTAACAAGGATCATCTCCTCCAGACAGCCTTCTGCGTAACGTGTCAGTATCTCTATACCGCTACCCGCTACGGAGTGACCCATGCGCTCCGTAATCATCACTGTGTGTTAGAAGTGACATTAATTCCAGGGGAAGAAAAAGAGTATCGTGCCGTTTTAGCCACGTGTTTTGAATCTCGGTTTCCAGTTAAAGTTCCCCCGACCGAGAAGATGGCCCGCATGAAGAATACTACCCGTAGACATCCTGTTAGTCATTGACCTCCCGCGGCTACCTTGGCCAACATACCAGCAGCCAGATGTGAAATCCTACCCGCAGCCACGTCGGAGAGTGCTATGCCACTTCCAGTCACCACATCCACACCGGTCCTGAAGTGGAACAAGAAGTATAAATCCTCCGCAGAATCCAGTCCGGCAGCACTCGCATCCGTAACCAGCCACAAAACTGCAACCACTACATCTGCACCCGTGGTATCCGAAGCGCAATCGCAGCCAGTCAGGCAATATCGGTAGTTATCATGATGCCTACGGAGATGGAGATTCCAAGCTACCCGCAGTCACCATCTCCTCCTGAGCTGACCATAGACAAGGGACCGGGACCATCGCAGCCTGCATCCATTAGCATCACTCCAACCTGTGTCATCCAGCATCTGCATCCCAGTCTTTCTGATCCAGCTATCAGGAAGGGGAGTATGCCTGAACGACCATAGGTGGGAAAAAGATGTATCGTTCACACGCAGGACATCCAGCCTGTGCCCAATGTCACTGCAAATCGCCTCTTGAAGTACGCCAAGTCTCGGAAGATGTCATCACCTGCCGAATTCGCTCCCGCATCATTGCCTCAACCTATGATTCAAATCACCGCCATCACCACGACAACCACCACAGACACCACGAAGACAGCAGCATCGACCACCTCAGCACCCACTAGCACCACCGCTGTCGCACGGACGAACATTCTAGCACCCACAGTAACTGTGAGAGACATTATAGATGCTCATATTCCCGCAATCATCACTTCAGACATTTCCGAAAGTGCCAGTGATAATGAACACATCTCAGCATTACTAATTCATCCACCGCAACCAGCCACCATCAGTCGCGGGACCCAGACTCAGTGGGGAAATTTTGCAGCAGAGGTGTGATCATTTGTGATACAGCAGAACATCAGTGGTGCTATTCATGGAAACTTACTAATTATTAATTTATTTTTGAAATACTTTTCTTTTTATTATATATGTTAGATCAATTGAATCCCATCCCTAGGATGACTATGGTTATCCGACACAGCCGCGCACTTCAGTGCCCAGCTGTGTCCCACACAAAATGAGGACTGTGGACTCCGGTGTTGTAAGAACGTCGTGTGTGACGTAAAGAGTACAACACCCTGCAGTGCAATAATGTCATAATCCCGTCATGCAATCTCAGCTATGCTGTGGCTGCCTGATAAACTAACTTTTGTGTTATTATTATGTTCTATTTTTCTTATTAATTTTTTCTTCCTGTCTTAGATGTCAAGACGGCTATGTGGTCAGCGAGAGCTGCCCGTTGCGGACCCGCTATAACTAGCCACAAATATATTTTTAATCAAGATACGTGTTGCATACCCCTTTATTTACCTGGGGTGCGCAAGTAATTCGGCTGTAATATTTTAGATACCCCGTAAGGGTATGTTACATGAAAATTATATATTTGATATACATATATTTTATATATTATTGTATATCTTGACTTAAATTGTGGTACGTTGGAGCTTGGGTGTTCTCTGCGGAGATAATAATTATCCGCACCCAAAGAGAACACACATGCGAGCTATTGTTTAGGAATCATTAGCTAAATAAAGTTGAAAAAAAAAAAAAAAAAAAAAAAATTAAAAGACCTGGAAAAATAATTCCAGGTCAAATATTAAAACTAAAAATATGCCTCCCCTCTCCTCTTTGGTACCTCTATGTGCTCTGTCTCTTAAATACGCGTCTATTGCATCACTGCTCCTCTCCAGCCAGGCGCCTACCCGGGAAGTCTATAATTCCCGCCTAGTGTATGTCCGTGCGTCGATCCGCAATGCGCGATCGTTTGCCGCGGATGTAAAACTAGGAGGGGGTGGTGTAGTTCGGATCGACCGGTCAGGTACCGGCTGTACCAGCTAAGCTGGGTCTGCGCTTCCTGTCCTGGATTCGTTCCCTGAACACGTACCCCCTGGGTAGAGCTATAAGCGTATATGAGCCTATGAGAGAGATCGCGTTATAAAAACAACTAAGTTCGTTAAAGCGCATAGTGCGCATGCACACGCTTAATACTATTTTTGACAGAGCGTGTAATTTATGACCAAGATAGGATGACGCATTTAGTGTACCGAGACGGTACAATATAATCCTTTTTAATAACTTGGTCTCGCCGAATCTGGCATGTATCAAGACCAGAATTCGATGGGCTTTCCAAATCTGTAAATAATTTCAAAATCGGTTAAGTCATGGCCGAGTTATCCACTGAAAACCCCTTTTGATTATCTTCACGGCATTGTCATGACGTCATAACCACGTGTACGCAGAACTTCTAGAATGTTCTAGATCATTCGACTGCGTTATTATTAGCTACGCGCTGATTGGCTGTTGCTCAACTGATGATTGGTTGGAGCCTGCGCCTGTGACGTCACGAGTAGCATAAAAGGAGACGAGATCCAGAGCTCGTGAGCATCCTTGGCCAGGGGCCGATTAGGTTGGACCTGTGTCAGCTACGATCAGCAAGACAGGCATTACGCAGACCATTTCGATTTCTGTCGGTTTCTCTCCCGTAGCCAGCAGTAATCCAACCCACTGCACTAAAGCAATTTTGTATCTCCCGTTGTTGCGGGAACATTTTTGGAATTTTTCGGATATTGTTCACGAATATATCAAGAACTAACTCGGAACACGAACTTGCGGTGAGGCCTTTCCTGGCCTGAAAATGTGATCCTACAGATGTAGAGGCAGCGATGTTCTTTAGTGGATGACTCGCTGGATCTGCCAGCTACGCCAAAAAGTGGTTATTCAGCCGTCCCCGCACTGATGTAAACTTTGCCCGGTATGTCCTCAGAGCTGGCTGATGTAACCCGCACCGTTAAGCTTAGTTATGTATCTTCATTTGCATTTAACAATCCCCGCTCATGATCGGGTTGTTGACAACTTCCATCCATACCATCGGTGTACGGGAACCTTCGTCATAGCAGTAATGTTATTGTATCTCTTACTGACTACTCGTTAGACATTCTATATTGTGATTACAGTCCTGAGCTGCTTGCGGGAATCCTGTTTGCGGAAACCAGCCTGCGGGAACTTTCCAGCTTCCAGGGAATGCATCAACTCACGTCAAACTAAGGGTGACATATCAATTTCAGTAACACGATATCCCAGGCTTAAGAATGGCTACTGATTATTCAAGTAACTATACTTGACATTTTAATTATCCTGTTAATTACATCTTTAATAATTATATAGTGTCTGTATAACCGCCCCGATGACTAAAAGGCACCGTAACGGTCTTAGGACCGCTAGTTATAATTTCTGTATCTGTTTATAGTTATTCTTATTTTCTGTAAGGTGTTTTCGCTAACCGCACCGTAGTAGGTTCCTCAACCTGTACTATATATATTATTCTGACCATTTCACATTGTATTGATTGTTCTGGTTAGTTTATATATGGCAAGTGGCCATAAGTTTATATGTTTTGTTTATTTGTAGAAAAATATAGGGCTGCAGTCCACGTAGGAAACAGTATACAGCAACATTTAAATATGCAGCACTGGCTCCCGCCACCAACAATTTTTCACTGAGGTCGCTGTCCGTGCTATAACCATGTTTAGCCCGACATGCTACCGACTAAAAGCCTTTTCTATTCAGCTCGATAGGATAGGTTTAATATGATTAGAGACAATCTCTTCGTTAGGAGACACGTAGTGTACGCCTCTTTTCCGATAGTTGCGATAATTTATCCCCGCACTCCGGCAAGGTTGTGTAAGAGTGGCCAACATACCTAAAGGGCCTCATATTTCTAAGTTATTGTCTCTCTTCATGTTCCACCAAGCCTTATGTCTTCTTAATTGTTTGGATGTCCCTATCCACACCATAGACTGATCCGACCCTGGGAAACTATTGGGTTTTCTTGAGCAGTGATGGCCAGTGTGGTGTCACACACATTCCCCGCATATCCTCGGATACCCAGTAGTTAGTTACCTTTGCCAATGTAGGAAAGCACTGTGAAAACATATCTTAATTATTATTTTCTTTATCTGCTGAACAATCCTCCTGCACCGCTGTGCATAACTTGGCAACTTGTGTTTAAACCTAAGGCCAGGTTAAAAAGATAGTTCCATAGGACCTGGTGACGGACGAGATGCGCATCCCCAGCGAATTCTGAAAGAATGTCTGGGCATGATATTCAGATCTGCCACGCACTCACGGTAAGGACATTTACGGTGGGTATTCGTCTCTCTTACCCCCACCACAACGATAGGCCAGTTGCTTAAAAATGCTTTTGTGAAAAGTAACCAATGTCCTGTGACGTTTTATGTGGCTACGGAGCGGGATGTCCGGATTCTTATCCAGTTCGGAGATCTTGCGAAGTAACATGTATGCACGCTGTCTTCAGTACTGATGTCTTAGGGCATCCGTTCTCAATGACAGCCATATCTAAAAGCTAGATTGACGCCAGCCATTTGCGGCATAAAATAATTCTTGCCTCTAAAAACTAAATATTAGGTTAGGCATAGAAGAAGGCCTGCATAAATAAGAGCGGCAACTACTAATTCAGCACAATGAGAATTACATAAGACAGTGACATGGGAAAACTTCCGGAATCGCTCGTCCCGTCTTCACGTAAAACAGCACGCAGCCTTATAGTCATAATCTCACTAGGTAGGGTCTTTTCTTTACAACATTTTGGTTACATATTAGAGTGGGCCCCTTTTGACCACTACTCTTCTCCCGCTTTAAGCAGTGGCGACATTTTCATAATGTCATAATTTCATTATTTTCATAATACTCCTCACCCAAACTAGCACTAGGAGTAGTGCCCGCATGAGGCACATGATTTTCCGACACTACAAAGATAATTTTCTTTCCTTTCAACTTAGAGGTATTATAGGTTATATTAAGTTAATTAGTTAAATCTCGTGTACGGGGGCCTCCCTTGCGGGGATACCTCTGCGGACCTACGAGTCTGTGTGGTACCTCTGGGAGCCCCACGTTTAAAAGTTCATCAGGCTGTCTCTATGTCTTGTATTTTCGTATGCTCATTATTTTTATCTAGCATACTTGACGGTCTGTTTAGCTAAAACTATTGTATAGACATATCTTAATTAGGTCACCAATCAAATCTGGTAAGTTCATAGATCACGAAATTGCTATGGACAGGCATACTGGTGACACAAACTCTTGGGATGAGACTGTTGTGTTTAATGTTCGCGATGATGGTCGCACGGCCCCACCAGAACGATTGAGGTCCACCAGCCTTAGGAGCTGGTCTTTGTTACCCGTAGAGCAGTATCATACAGGATCCATCACCCCGAGACCGGAATCTAACCAGTATCATCAATCGTCGCGCACTTGCAGCGCTGCGAGTTGACACCAGACACCGGAACGGCCTGACACTACCCTGCGAGTTACAATGGTCCCTTGTGTAGGGGCTAAGCATTTAACACCTTGATGAGGTTTCAGTTGTCTCTGATCTTTAGCACTATCAAATTGAATTTGCTTTCTATCAACTAAGTTCCACATATGTTTTATACAAGCCTGAACAACGTAATCTGTGCATGTAGCTCCACTACCCAAGTTTGAAAATCCTCTTATAACCTCTTTACTTGAACCCCTATGCACATTGAAATACATTAGTTTTCCTTTTCCATGAATATGGCCAATCATATCACACATCATAAGCGTATGCATCGCGCATAGGCGTGCAATTTTTTTTATCCTACTTTATCAAATATGCCTAGAGTTCAGGCCGTCGTCGCTTTTCTCCAGTTCTCATAACTAAGAGTACATTAGCCCGCGATGAGGTAACACTGACAGTGCAAGGACTAACATATCCGTATCTGATGAGAATATGTTAACATTGTATCATTGCTTATGACTGGCTGCCGCATACAGAATCATCTTTGTGTCAAACGTCTTCACCACTACTGTTTATACGAACGATATTTTGTGTTGCTTCTATGCTATCTAGACCTCCCTGTCTAGTAACTGTAATGCTATTTGATTTCGAATATTAAATTAATTGGCCATTGAGAAAAAGGTTTTGGCTCTCCTTGGTTACGGGGCTTGCGAGAAAGGCGGCGTGCTCTCGAATATGCATGGTCTCGCCCATTTTCAATCCTGCATTGGAAGATCTTTCCCCGGTTCGACGTTTTCATGATACATCCTTTAGAGAGTTTTGAATACTGTAATCACCAAATATGACGTAGGCAATGGCATATCCTTTAGCTTTGTAATCAATCAATCTTATACTACAAATATGATACATGTGTTATGGTGCATAACAGCATTTGCTAGTTCAGCTTCAGGTGTCTTTTGTGACTCCACTAAGCTTTCCAAATGCAGGAATGAGGTTCCCCTTGTCAGTACATGGATGAAGTCTTCAATCGTATTCCATAAATCCGTGATTGATCGTCGAGAATTGGTATTTGCCAGTCATATCTTTAGAATCAACAGACGTGCAAACAAGTGTTTCTTTGGCTTCTAGGGTGGTCCTTTTTATACCGGTGAACTCGTTAATGTTTGTGCTCCATTCTGCGAATTCGACCTTTGTTATTTTATCCCATAGGCTCTGTCTGCTGACAATGCGTACATCCACAAATTCTTTCAAAGCATGTTGTTTTTCTGTCTTTCATCTGTTATGATTGACTTAGTTATCAAATTGTACATTGTAGATTGTGCTCCATCTGGTGACTAAAACAATTTTGAATAGATATGAAGGATATGCAACTGTCTTAAAATTTAGTATGCATCTTTCTTGGCGTGAGATGATGGATTCAGACACCTGATGATGTGTTTGTCCGGATTCGTTTCATACAATAGCTGTGTCAATACTGGTGCACACAAACAATACCTCAGAAGAGCTTCTGGATTTTTGCTATGCCTGTTAATTCCTTCTCCTTTGTGGATTTTGTTCACCTGTTCTTGTGCATGGTCGACTCCAATTGCAGTAAGAGCGCACTTATTTTTCTGCACTGTGAAGGATCCATGTTCGAATGTCTTCTATATCTTAGGATATGTGTCTCTCAGATCATGCATGCGTGCCAAATACTCAAGACTGTTTTGAGCACAGCGCAGTCGATCATATGCCATAAGGTAACCAGACAACTTCTCGAGTGAAACCAAGTGTAAGCACCATGAACGTTGGCGAGTTGCACGGATAAACTGGAGCAAAATCATCACATGTTTCATGTAGCTTTGGTCCCATCTGAATAAAGGGCAACCTACATTACGCTGATTAAATTATTCCAGTTTTGCGCGAAGGCCGAGTGCCTCTATTGTAACCTGATGTTTGACATGAGCTGCAGCTATTTGTCTCTTATCAGCAAAGAACTCAAGGATGCGAGTTGCAGCTCTTGCTGAAGATCTTGATTCGTGTCTTGTTTACCGAATAACAAAACGGTGACTTCGAGTATTGGAGGTCATTGTGAAACAAATAACAACAATTTGTGACAGAAACATAACTACATTTATTGTATATGTTACAAATAAGTTAGACAAATCTTTTTACGCACAGACTGGTAGTAGATGTATGTGTATCCACGCATGCTCCAAAATAAAGTATTTTGGCAAATAAATGCGTTTTATCTACGTGTATAGACCGATCCCACTTTCCGTGACAGGGTCCGTGATTTTGTAAATAATGAATGTGATGATGGTGGTGGCTAGGGTTACATACTATTAGTCATTGTCATAGTTTTATTAATATTAGGTCACTTCGTGGCATACGGCTATGACATATATAGCCTACAGGGTTTATAAATAAGTAAATATTGATGCTCCTGCATGCATGTATATATCAGTAGAAAGAGAATTAAATGGGGGCAGATTTTGCTGTACGATATGGGAGGATTGGGCAGACACGACATGGGGCCATCGTTTCTCTTCAATAGATACAGAAAATCACATTAAAAACAGCAATGACATGGGATTTTGACAATATATGACTATTATTTAGGCCATGATCACTCTCAATTTTCAAAAGGTCCAGTTTTCATTTCCAACGACTGGCTGTTAAATACATAAATTAATAAACTGATTAATTGCCTCTTTGTAGTCTGAAATCTCAGAATCCCAATTTTAAGTTAGCATAACGGGTCAGATTTTGGAGCTACTTCGACAGGGCCCTCCTGCTTCCCGTCAAATTAGCTTCAGGGTACTCAACAAACCAGGTCTTGCATGGTAGATGACTATCCGTAAGTGGCCTTTCTCTTTCAAAACGTTATATACGGGTTCAATTCAAACGACTCCCCGCCTATTTTTAGCTAAGTTCCACCCACGCTTTGCGAGTGTCGGGGTCAATTTGTATATACTTTGAACCATAGATATAAATATTGATTAGATTTCTCGTCTCCATACCTTCACTATGGGGATAGTTGTCCCGACTGCCGGTGACGTGAGTTCTCCAAAAATGATTACATTATCTTTCGTTAATTTGATGAGAGATTGAACACACGCAAATTTATATATTATTATCAGAAATTAAATTGTACTGGCTGTATTAATCTGACACTTTATTCGACTACGTAATAGAATTAGTAACAAAACATATTATTTGGAGCCTTTACAGCCGCTGAGAAAATAATGAACTCCGAAAGGCCGCTTTTGAAAGGGCCATGCGCGATATACGGCTTTTCAGATCTATGCTTTGAACACTAAATGCTCAGAATACCAATTTGACAGTAACTATACTACATACAATTTGCACACTTGATTAACTATTCCAGCTTCATGACGGACTATTTCTATCAATTACGATTGTGACGTCAGCCTACACCTGGCGTAAGTGATTACGACGTCATGATTATACTTGAGCGACAGATCGGATTCATCCATTGATTCGGGTTATATTTTTGTGTTTCAGCTACGCATCGACATCTGGACGTTTCCCATATCCATGGGCATTGTGGTGTTTAGCTACACGTCGCAAATATTCCTGCCCACTTTAGAGGGTAACTTAGTGGACAAGAGCAAGTTTAGCTGTATGATGCACTGGACTCATATCGCAGCGGCGTTATTTAAAGCCATATTTTCCTACGTCGGATTCCTGACATGGGGCTTCGATACGAAGGAAGTAATCACGAATAATCTCCCTACACAAGGTTTCAAGGCGGTGGTTAATCTCATCCTCGTTGCCAAAGCTATGCTGTCATATCCGTTACCTTATTTCGCGGCAGTCGAACTAATTCAAACAGCGCTGTTCGAAGGAAAGCCAACTACGACGTTAGCTAGCTGTTTCGACGCCAGTGACGCGCTGAAAGTGTGGGCGCTGATTGCACGAATCGGGCTTGTCCTCCTAACCATGCTAATGGGAATCTTTATTCCTCATTTCGCCATCCTTATGGGCCTGATCGGAAGCTTCACCGGAACTATGCTCTCGTTCGTGTGGCCCTGTTACTTTCATATCAGACTAAAGTGGACCTCGATGAAGTGGTATATTAAGGTACTAGATATCGTTATTATGCTTACAGGTGTTATTTTCGGAGTAATCGGGATATATTACTCCACGCACGCCTTAGACCGAGCCTTTCATGGCGAAACCCCGAGACCTTTCCACGGGGTCAGACCATAGGTTGTGCTACACAGTTCCATTTTGACGAAAGTCAACATTTCACGAACGATAGAGATGAAATCTGAGTTCTTTGGCGCTTCCAATGAACCTTTCCATTTTTGGCTATGCCTCGCCCATCACTAGCTAAGCTCCGCCCACACCTCGCCGTGTTGGGATTGATCGATCCCCAAATGCTCTAGTTATCAATTTCCTGAAAACTATACAGGGAAGCTGTTGAATATTTTGTAACTAATTTAACTGGGTGCTGTTGCTGCCTACTACGGCAGCAACAGCGCCCAGTCAAATTAGTTTCAAAATATTCAACAAAATATTTATGAAATAATAAAAGCAAACAATTTGTACAACAACGCATAGACCGTCTTCAAATATGCGTTCGTGACGTACTTATCGACGTCATTTATGACGGCATTCATTATGATGTCATTGTACACATCAAGCTGTACATTATGACGTCATATGATTGGTGGGCACTCTGGAAAGGTGAATTCTGAAATGACACGATATCGCTATCAAAGCTGACCAATTAGGTAGCCTCCCTGAGAACGTGGGTTAGTGGGTCAGTACTGGGCCAATGCCGGGCCGGATTGGCGCCCTAACCCGCGTTGTCAGGGCTGATGGACATATAAACACCTTTCACCACCACAGACCGGAAATTACAACTCTTTTCTGATGAGTGACATATACTGGTGAATACTTTCAAACTAATTTGACTGGGAGCTGTTATGGCCTTCATGTATAGTTGTATTGACACTTGAGATAATTGGATTTGAATCGTTAAAGGCTTAATTAATAATGTTTTTAATTACAATAGATTACAGTATATCTAGTAAATAAGCTAACATATTTAAAAAACATAAAAAGAAACATGTTAATTAGTTAGGTAGTTATTTAGTTAGTAAGAAATGTTCTGTTGAATATGTGAACATAATTGGATTAGACGGTATTTCTTGCAATTCAATTTTGCTCAAAATATTCAACAGTGCGATTTATTTTTGCTTTGGAAAAACATGTTGAGTTATTTCTGATCTGTATTTCATCCATCGTAACGAATTTAAGACACTGTCTTGTCTGATATCTGAGCGGGACTGTTGAAAGGCCCAATTAAAAAATATGCTTGCAAACTTTCGGTCAAATTTAATTGAACCAGAATGCCACTACCTTTATCATGGCCGCGAATTACCCTCTGACATCATACCTATAACCATCTTGTACAGTAGTGTTTACCACAGAACATTGTTAAAATACTAATATTTTAAATAAAGCTGCATCACGCTTACCCTCCACGTGCATATATGACTATATAATATGAGGCTGGAAGACGTCATATATTAACCGTTAAAGTTTGTACATTCATTGGGAATTTAATAGATATTCTGTTGAATATTTTGAAACTAATTTAACTGTGAAAAGTTTCTGCCCGCTACAGAGAAGCAGTTTGCGGGCAACAACACGTTCATTTTAAATTGATGATGATGATGATGATGATGATGATGATGATGATGATATACTGTGCTCTGTGGATACAGTAGTTCACTGTTTCTTCGGGTTGTTCTTGGTGGTCAGTGTATCCAGTCCATCTACTTTTAGAGCGATAGGTATCACACTTAACACGTTTGTGTAGAGACGTCTTCTGCGAACTTTTCTCAAATGCATTCAGAATATTCAACAGAATACACACAGTCCCCAGTGAAATTAATGTTTACATATTCAACAACTTAACCAACCTGTTAACTGGCTGTAAGTCTCTAATACAATTGAGGTGATAGAATTATAAGGTTGAAAGTATTATATAGGGCTATGTATCGAGGTGCGAGATTTAAAAAAAAAGGTTGGTGTATCCTAGAAATATACAGTAAGCCACTACAGCTGCGAAATAACTTTTAAAAAAATATTTCCAAAACAAAGTAAAACGTACTGGTGAATATCTTTTAACATAATTGGATTGGAAGAATATTGCCAGCTCTTCCAATTGTGTTCAAACTATTCAAAAGAACATTTCTTACTAACTAACATGTTTCCGTTTTTGTTTTGGAAGTATTTTAACATATTTACGAGCTTTACTGTATATACAATCAACCTTATTTATACTACAACCCGCGTTTGGGGCCCATGTTGCTGCTGGTTCATAAAGACAGGTGGTCTTAAGACTGGCATATTCCTCCAAAATATATTTACAATTGCAACTTAGCTGTATTAGCAACCACCTATCTTTAGTACTCACCTTTAATGCTCGTTGCAGTGTCAATGGATAGATCCAGTTTTAGCTATGCACCGCCCATCTATAGCTAAGCTCCTCCCACGCTTTGCCAGTTATGAAATCGATCGAACTCTGAACTCTCTGAATCACAATTTCCAGAAAAAATATACAGATAAGCTGTTGAATATGTTGTAACTAATTTGACTGGGTGCTGTTGCTGCCTATATGGCAGCAACAGCGCCCAGTGAAATTAGTTTCAAAATATTCAACAGAATGTTTATTAAGTAGTAAAGACATACAGTTCGTACACATGCCGGGCTATTAAGAGTTCCTAACGGGCTTAAATACGTCATTAATTCATGTCGTATTTTAATTTTGACGTCAGCCTACTTGCGACGTATTTGAATATGACATCATACACGTGACTCATATATTGGGTTTCCCTATTAGTCACGGGTTTATTGTTGCTGATATGACGGATATAGGCGCTTTACGTAACTATTGTTCCTGGAGTAAATACATTAGGCCTATAGCCGAGGCAATGACTATCAAACCATGGCCTGTGTAAATAAATCAATGCCAAAACCTTTTACAAATCAGAATATTGTATCATATGAACAAATGATATTGTATGTCTATGTACTAAGAAAGGTCTTCCATTATTGTGAAAAACTGTATTATTGTAAAAAAAAACCTAATTAACCTAGCTATTTGCTGGTGATTGAATATTGGATGAAATGGTGTTCATATTTTACGGCACGTTTGTGAAAGTTGTTGTATGCTTAAACAGCCAGCAACGTGTTTTATCAACTTCATGTTCAAGATAAGCGCCTGATTTTATTATAGGACGGAGAAACTTGACTTGTCAGTTCAACCGCCTTCCTGGTAGATGTTTTATCCAGTGAAACTGTACAAAGGTCGCCACGAGTCGTCATTTCGTGAACAAATATTATATGTTTAAGTCACAGTTGGGATAGATGATGCCAAAGTAGTAAGATTAGCTTAGTAATATGTGACGTCACGTCTGAAAAATAAGGAATTCCTTACGTCATGAAAAGGTATGGACACACATGGCTGCCTCTGCTGTGTATCTCAACAATGTATCTATATAGTGAGTGTATGGAACAGTCTAGAACGCAACCTGTCAATAGAACTTTCCAGTCTATCCATCCCTAATATGACGTCATAATTAACTACGTGACGTAGAATGACATCATAATTAATGACGCCATTATGACGTCATGAATTGATAGTCAGGGAGTTCAGAGATCGATCGATCCCAACATGGACTTGGTGCGGGTGGAGCTTAAATTGAGATGGGCGGGGCATAGCTAAAACTGGAAAGGGCATGGAGCTAAAGGAGCCGTCCTCGTGACTGGTCACGAATGACATGTCTATCACAATAAAACCATATAGGTCAAATAAGGGGTGTTATAGTAAGCGCTTCGTGACACATTATTTGTTATATTAACATTATATCTAGTGATCATAACTGTAAACATTAAAACAATATCTACAATTTAACTCGCTTGTACGTAACATACTCTTTAGTGAAAATAGCATACATCCTAAACAATAAAAGATTCGAAATTATGAGATTTTATGACGTTCATTACCATCGTCCCGCCTCATCCTGTCAGGTGTCCACCCGCAGATCGCGGTGCCTAATCACAGGACAACTGTACAGGTGCGGGTTTGAATGTTACTGCCCTGTGGGTAATTTGCATAAGAGAGTCCATTTTAGAATACTGAATATTTAGCGGAATAAAATGGTCTTGATGATATTGTTCCTGCAAATAAATATTTATACAGAAATTCTGGGGCTGTCACAAAAATTCGTTATCAATTGTTGTTTCTTTTCTGTAAGCTGCATGAATAATGGAGCTTTCCAGCTTATCCATCCATCATATGATGTCATAATCAACTACGTGACGAGTATGATGCCATCATAATCAATGACGTCATGAATGACGTAGATAAGTACGTCACGAATACATAATTGAAGACGGACTAAGAGCAATCGAAACACAGAGCCGTGACTTCGTACCGAGACATACGATCTCGTATCGAAGGAGATTTCGCGAGATACGAATGGGACTTATCGTTGTTGTACAAATTGTCTTTACTATTTAATAAACATTCCGTTGACTATTTTGAAACTAATTTGACTGGGCGCTGTTGCTGCCATACAACAACATTATGGCAGCAACAGCACCCAGTCAAATTAGTTTCAAAATATTCAACGGCTTACCTGTATAGTTTTCTGGAAATTGATCCCAACACGGTCGAAGTGTGGGTGGAGCCTAGCTAGAGATGGGCGGGGCATACCTAAAACTGGAAAATTCCATTATTAACAAAAACCCGCGAGATTGTTATTGAAAAGAGAGTAGAACAATATTAAAATATGTCTAGTGGTCATTTCATACAAAATACTGGCACCACAGATTCTGCAATCTCAAAAGATATCTGTACGGAAGATGCACACCACGCAAAATAAGGACTATGTCAGTGAAATCATTACCGACAAAACCACAGCATATCATTTATTGTGCACCCGCTCTCGATCAATGTGCCCCGACCTGAATAATAAGAGAATAGACCAAAGTTCTCTGCGAAACGGAGATGGATTCTGCCCACAAATTAGTTTTTTTGGCTTTTAATATTTGTGCAGGTTCCAATCTGCATCTTCTTGACAGTTGAAGGCCCGCATATATAAGCCTACAACTTGATGATCAAAATCTATTTTGAGCGACCAAAATCATGTTATGCACCTAAATCCGTACATAAAATGCATAGATTTATCGGCGGTTACCTCTTTAACGTTTTAGCAAAAAAATACACAAATCTAACCTACCCTTGACATATAGGAAATATTCTGCTAAAGATTCTGAAATTTGACTTCTTCCAGTAACTTTACTTTAAAAATATTGAACAGCTAGTTTATATAATTTCTATGTATTATAGAGAGGGAAAGCTATATGTCAAATCACATTATGCCCAGATACAAAACACATCATTTTATTAACCCTTTAACACTCATATCAGCCAAAAGCGGCTTCTTCAATGGTCTTGAGAAATGGCCATTTGCAGACCAAGAGAAGAATATACCACTGGAATGACTGGCTCGATAACAGAGCCAGTCATTCCAGTGGTAAAAATTTTAAAATAGTCTTCTCTTGGTCTGCAAATGGACATTTTCTATGAAAAAATCGAAATTTTCTTGAACAAATTCGGGGATTAAAGGGTTAGACTTCTTATCAACGAACAGCCCCCCCCACCCCACCCACCCACCCCACCTCCTTTAATAGGCCTGCTATCTGCTAGAATAAAAGTTCCGTATTTGGACTTGAATTAGAGTCCCGGTCCGAATCGAGTACCTGAGACAATCCGAGTCGCGTGTTAAATCTTTGATATTGATCAATCCGAATCCTCGAAACGCGAACATGGCTTATCACACCATAGTTACGATACAGCTAAAAATCAGTAATAATGCTTCCAAAACGATTATATTCAGACTATGTTCAAGCTATTCAATAGTACGTTTTATTCTGTTTTGGTCACTTTTAAAGTTATTTCGGACCTTTATTGTATATTCACGCCTCGCATGCACGAGGGACCGTCTGGGAGTCAACGTGAATGTGCCTCTATTCTGAATGGTTACCCATCACTAGTCAAGCAACTTTATCTTTAACTGGCCGACTGCTGCAAGCCACCAGGCAACATTCAGTCAAATTGTTTTCAAAATATTCAGCATATCCAGAGTGAAAACCCGTGGCAAATGTAGTCTGCAGAAAATCAGCAAAGGGCCACTTAAAGTGACTCGTGAAATATTAATTATAATTGTCTTGTTCACACGTCCAATGGAATTCGGGAGTTTCATTTAACTTGGCAGTTGTATTACTCTTATATTTATTGTTAGTTAAATAAACTATATTACGCCTAAATATGACCTAATTAACGTTTAACTTGTTATATACGCATACTATATGCATATTCGGTAGCATAGCGCATTCTATTCTGATCACGGGTAGTAGTATAGGGTGGGACTGTGCGTTATTGTTCTTCCCAGCAGGGGGTCTTCGAGAACAATGTGTTTTTTCAGGAGATCAAAGGAAAAGCTTGCGGAATGGAATGTTGAGAACAATGGCGTACAGTGGTACACGCATTCTAGAGAACAATGACGCACAGAACGCCACGTTTTTCTCGATAACAATGACGCACATCCGCACACGTTTTTTTGGATTTTCAACACTGGAATGTTCTATTATTTTGAATTAGTTAACCCTTAAAAGTTTAAAAGTTGTGTATTTTACGCTTAAACGTAGTGGCGGCGCGCCCCCCTCCATGGTTATCTACCGTGGTAAAAATAATAAGAGAGTAATGTAAAAGAATAGAGTTTAAGAGGTGTTCCGATAATGGAGGTCATATGAGGTTGAGGATGTATGAGGAATTACGGTATTGATGTTTGAAAATAATTTGACTGTTACGTCGCTAACGTCATTAGTAAACTGCAGAATATTTAGAGACTGTAAGCTGTTACTGTCTTAGCAACAGCTACCAGACAGATTAGTAACAAAATAGATTTTAAGAGGTGGTCTGATAGTAAACTGTAGAATATTTAGAGACTGCCTGTAAGCTGTTACTGTCTTAGCAACAGCTACCAGACAGATTAGTAACAAAATAGATTTTAAGAGGTGGTCTGATAGTAAACTGTAGAATATTTAGAGACTGCCTGTAAGCTGTTACTGTCTTAGCATCAGCTACCAGATAGATTAGTAACAAAATAGATTTTAAGAGGTGTTCTGATAATGGACGTTGTAGGAGGAGGAGGAGGTTGAGGATGTATGAGGAATTACTGTATTGTTGTATATTTTGAAAATAATTTGACTGTTTCGTCGCTAACCTTATTAGTAAACTGTAGAATATTTAGACACTGTCGGTAAGCTGTTACTGTCTTAGCAACAGGTACCAGACAGATTATCAACAAAATATTAAAAATAATCTTGTATTAATGGTATGTTCGGTTGGAATGGCAACCAAGACTTGGTGGTGATGGATTGTATCATGGGTTAAAAAGAAGTTAACCCTAATACCGATGAATATATAGCTAATTTTCATCGATACCATACAGGTAAACTGTTGAATATTTTGAAATTAATTTGACGCCGCTAACGTTATTAGTAAACCTATTTTTTGTTGAATATTTTGATTGACTTTTATCCGTAATTACGCACAAATTGTTTTAAAAATACTTTGCAATACCGTCAATCATTTTAGATACGATGGTTAAAATGTGGTCATTATATCTCTGAGGGCTCCGTTTATAGAATTGTATGTAGAGCATACTTATGCTAAAAAGATTATTTGTTGCGTATGATTTAACCATACGTTTTGAATATCCGTGAGATCAAGCTTGAGTCGAGATACAAACATACCATGTGTTAATAATGAAAGAACGTGTTAGTACCTCAAGTCTCGTACTACGTGATTTTTAGAAATATTCAAAATTACTATTGAATTATCACCGACACGCTAGGAGATTTCACTTTGTAGTTGCGAATGCGTACAGCTTTGTGCTCTGGATACAATATCTCAGCATTTCCTATTTCTTAGCCGAGTGGACATATGTACTAATTCCCATGGGTAATTATTAGAATATCACGTTTTGGTGCGTGAGTGCTTTATGCATATTTATGGTGTGTTCGCGCATTACTCATATTAACATTAAACATGTCCGCTTCATTCGCTTTAAGGTCATGCGATGTTAGATTTTGTCAATGCCTGTTTCCTCGTGAACTAATAATGTCATTGGTATGTACCACGACGAAAGGCTTCACCCATTGTGGAATATGTGGTTGAATGCATCTGTATCGTTGGAAATCTGTTACTGATCCATCATCCACAAGGGTGTCCTACCTTTTTTTCCGCATACGTACCCACACACACGCACGCACCTGATACACCAACACACGCATGTACTGCGCATACCCTCACGCGTGTTACGATAGGCGCGTGACGACGCGCGCGTGGTTCTACGCAGATGCCCCTTGTCACCTGTGTTCCCTTTTTCCCTGTCCCCTATGCGTGTACGTCGTGCGTGCGTGTGTGCATCTTTTTTATGTACCCATTTGTGTGTGGATGTATGTAACATGATTTTGGTTTATTGGTGGCCCCTTAAAAAAGAGGCCTATTTTTCTTATTTTTTTATTTTGCTAACGTAAATAGTTTTATCTTAATTAATACAAACGATAACTTCTCTTTTGTTTGCACGACATACACATACAACAATCATTGTGAAGTTGTTACTTCGTATGCAACCATTTGTTGTAATTGCGCTCGTCCGGATCCGCTAGATATTCTCTCCAGCGGTTACGGATATCACGCAATGACATTGCAAATGGTTGCCATACTGCAACCTCTTTATATTGGTTCCATTGGATGCAACCGCAATTAATAGGTGTAGAACCTATCGTTATCCATCGATCGCATAATTGAGATTCCATTTTACGTGTTTTGTCAAATTCAAAAAGCTGTATGCCTTACTAGTCGCGCGCATTTCGCTTTTATAGCTAAAATATGAGCTGTCAGTAAAACTATCTTTCCAATCTGAACACGCCCTTATTTCGGTCACGTGTTTTTTCTCCACCGCTTAACATCATCGGTTTACAAAACATTACTATCGCACCATGTTTGAATGACATTCCAGTTATAGAAAACTGGAATTGATATGCAGGGTACAATTACAGAGCATGTCATATGGTTTCCTCTGTATTTAAATATGTCCGCATTTTGTCATTGTCGCGATGTGAATACGATTAATTACGGATCTTTGGATCATTGTAGTATGCCTCACGTACCTAGTGTACCATTAAATATTTTTAGCAAAATAGCGGGGGATGGGTGAGGGGTGAGAAGGGAACACGAAGAAATAATAACATATTTTTACAAAATGTATTTTTTATTGACACGTGCATTTTTTCTTATGATAAATATTAGCGACATCTATTCACGATAATTAAAAAGTAAACGTAGTACATAAACAATTATACATTAAATATGATCATTTTTTCTTCATAATCCTGCGTATCTGACGTTTCACTATCGCGTAATTTTTGTCTCTGTTTTTTAGGGCCCATAATATGTGTTTCATTTGTACACCTCTCGAACGATGGTATAAGAAATATACGCAATAATATCCACAAGTTGTCGTCACGGGTGGTTGAACACGTACATTGTTGTAATAATAAACATGCACACGGTGTCCATTTTGTACATTTGATATCATTCTTCCATCAGAAGGGCGTCTTCCATATGGATCAAGGTATTCAGCATTTCCATTTCTACTGTAATAAACCGCCACCCAATGTTGTCTGGATTTATTACTGGGATGCATGTTTATTACTAATGAGGCTGGGAGATATTTAATATGTGCGGGTACATTGTCAATTGGAAAAACACCGAGAAAGTGTTCACACGTTTTATTGTCGCCGAATAATAGATCCTCTATTTCAAATGTATTCAACATATTTGTTAATAATCTGTTAATACGTTAAAGTCTGATCCGATTTCTATCGTATTATCAAAGTCAGCATAGCAAATTACATTGGTTGTAGCGGCAAGTGCTTGAGAAAAATGGAAGCCCACTCTTGGCGAACCAGGGCGTGTAGGGTAGCGATGCTCTTAATCAGCTAGATCTGGCATAAAATCCCATGCAAACAATGTGGTTCCATGTCTGAACTGAGTCTTATTTATCAGGTAGCCACGGTCTTTGAATAACGCCCCAGTACCGCTGAATAGTGAGAAATAAGCATCAAAGTAAATGTCGTCGCTAAACGAAGGACGTATTGGCGATGTTGTAACCTCTTCTCCATTTATATAACATGTAGCATAGGTAGTGTTATTGTTATCAAACTTGAACGGATTTTTATGCACCATACCATTATAGGCATCATTAGGTACAAAAGCGAATAATACTCTAGTAGGTAGCTGACCAATAAATATATTATCTCTATCGATGCTCATAACACCACTAGGTGCTGTAAAAGTCTTACACACTACCCTGCAAATAGGATATTTCGCGCTTGTCTGTCTCAGAGTAACGGCGTGCGCCACTAGCAGATCTGATGATGCGATAACTTTGCGTACAAATAAGTTAGCCGACATTATTTTCAATTTAGGCCTCACTCCTTCCGAGGCCATAATGGCGAACGCATCTTTACTCCTCTGTAGGCGTACACTTAAATCGACGGAACCGAGCAGGAATCAGTCCTGCAGAAAGATATCACTGTGTATGCGGCCTATTAATTGCACCATTTTACTCTGCTCCATCATTCTTCTACGTGCTTGAAAACCTAAGTTAGTATCGGCGATATTATCAAATTCACTGGCATCATCTATTTTCCATCCAGCAAGTTGTAGATGCGAGGATGCGGCATCGCTGCCATAATTTAGTAACGTCTCGATGTACGAGCGGAAAGCATAATTTTCGTTCGAGTCGCTGACACGCTTTCCATTCAAAAAAACATCCACTTGTGAGAACATCTTATGCAAAAGATTATTCGCAGGAGCTATCAGGTCATTCACCTCGACTGTCTTTTCATCACCATTTCGATCTAGTTTTACTAGCTTAACTTTAATCGAAAGATAAGATTGCGTAAGATCTAAATATCTATCAGCAGACCCACTGACGTAAAACTCGATCGGTCCACTATCTGATAAACTAGATACAGGCTGAAACAGTTTCCATTTTGCAGACTCCAATGTCGTCACTATGGGACGCATCTGAAAAATGTCTAATTCGCTCTTCGAGCACTCGCAGATCTGATTAAGTTCCATGTTGTTTGTTAATTAAAGATATCAGCTTGTTTTCTCTGACGTCTATTGCGACCCTTCCTCTTCGGTATCACACGCATTGACTGAGCATTACGTGTATTATTCCTCTTTTTACGTTTAGGTTGAGGTGGTCTTAAACCACCTCGCACCGCTGTTACAGCTTCCGGTATCAAAGACCTCGCAACACCACCTGCTCTCGATTTTAATGCTGTTTTAACATTTTTTCCAGCCATTACGTCCTCAGCGAGTCTGATTCCAGCACTAAGAGCTTGTTTACCTACAGATTTAGCCACATTTTTTGCGAATGGTATTGCTGAACGTAATAGACCACCTAAGATATTACCAAGTCCATGTTCTGATTGGTATCGTGCACCTACAAAAACTGAAATACGTCCATGACCCGCTTGACTCGCTTAGTAATGAGCCAGTGCTGGCGCATTCGTTCTTCCTCTAATCGGCCCTCTTAACGTCCCTCTCATTATCGTTGTCGTTTCACGATTTGAACAAAATGATTCTTTAAAGTCTATAGGTCCCATATGTATTTTTCCTCCTTCGAATCCGATTAAATTTGCTACATCTCTACCTAAACGTGTAGCGTAATTATCTTTAACTGTGAGAGAAACTAGATTCGCACGATGCAAGTAAAAATAGAAAAAAATGTGTGTGTGTAAATCTTGTCTTGCTCTCTATCTGGCCATTTAGATAGTCTACCATATTTTTTACGGCATAGTACCCTTTCGGTACATTGATAAATGGAGCTTCTGTTTGCACATAATAATATTTTTCGCTTCTACGTAAACGTTTTTTCCCGTTATTATTTGTTTTATAATTTCGCGCATCTTTTCCCCGATCATTTCCTAACCGTTTTCCCCGATCGGCAGTACATGGATTACAGAAACCATCTTTTAAAACTAGTGGAAAACCGATGTCTTTTCTATTTCTGACGTGCTGGCGACATCTTTGCTAATTTCTTTTGCTGCAACGCTATCTTTTTTCTTCTTCTTTATCTTCTTCTTAGTAAATGCGTATATTTGTACAAAACTTTCCTCTGCAATAGTAAGCCAACTCCTCGGATATAACACACTCGAGAGGCCCACTTCCCATTCACCATCTAATGTTAATGGAGTTTGCAGACGTGTTCGAAACTCTGATATCTTATTGTCTGGAAAGAACTGGGTACTACTATTGCTCGGAAGCATTATGTAAAACTGATCCTCCTTCATTCTGAGTCGAATGATGTAGGGCCGTCTTTATGCAATTTTAGGCAATATATACCCTAGACATCCACTCAAAAGCAATATCCATATGCCTGATTGCCCATTTTGTATACTCAGATTCACGATACATGTAATGATTACGATATAAATTATTATAATTTGAGCTAGGTATACTATTTCTTCTTTCGGTACTCATGAACCCAGCATTCGCCACATGCTCTGATCCGATCTTCTCTCCATATATTCATCCATTGTCAATGATGTATAGTACTTAGTTCATTAACCCACGTGTTAAACTTATCCGGGTAACCGAGCCACTTTACCAGATACTCGCATTGTCTCTTTATTTTTTCTACTTTTAAGTATTTTTTCCATGGCATACTCTTTATCACTTTCTTCTATCACTTGCTGTATCTCATCACGATGAAAAGTACCAATAATCGGGTCACCTCCATAGTCTTCTGATTTTTATAAGTATGGATATTTGTCTGTAAGCACCTCACGCACCTTAAACAATTCGCGACTCCATTGCCCTCGATATGCTTTTTCAAATGGCATTTTTGCTTGTGATATTCTAACATGGTCGCCTTGAGTAGGGCTGTTTTTAGATTTGGAACGTTTCTTCATCTTCTTTCCATATATATTTCTCCACGCGATTAACTCCGTACTATGGTCGACTTCAGTAGGAGCCATGCGCGTACTGGAATGTGTTGTGTTATTGTATGCTGTGACTAAACTGGGTAATACATCGATATACTTTCATGTATTTTTATGCGTCATGTATCTGTATATTCGACCCTTCAGCATGCGTTGAAAACGCTCTACCATTGCCGCTTTCCTTTCATTTTGAGAAGTGTATTCCATTATCTTTCAAATATTTGTTCATTACATGGTTTACGAACTCACCCCCTTTGTCTGTTTGAATAGCGTGTGGGCGATGCTCAGTATGCTCCAATATTGATTCTAACCCTTTCTTGACTGCCAACGACGTTTTACTAAACAGGCGTTCCACCCATGCATATTTTGAAAGGGCATCAACTATGCATAGCAAATATAACACATTGTTGTTCTCTTTTGCCAGCATGCCCATCGAGCATAGATCTGCCTGCCATAGTTCATCAATGGCTGAAACTCTTATTTTTCGCCTGTCAAACTTTGTTCTCCGCAGTCTGTGTAGGGTATATACTTCTTGGTGTTTTAACCATTTGTCAATGTAGTTGCGAGGTATTTTACCTTTGAACGCATTATATAGCTTTTCTTTCCCACCAAAAGACGCGTAATGTTTCGGATCAAAATATACTTTCGCCAATTTAGCATCATTCATGACTTATCTAAATTTACCCACACCGGAATTGAATGCCGCTTTTTCTTCCTGATGTCCGCTAGAGTACTCTTTCTACGTAATCTTTTGCTCACGGGCGGAGACGTGTACTCACTGGCGCTAACATCCTTTTCTGCACCATTATATATCTGTCTCATCGTTTTCTCTTGCCCTACAAATCTGCAGGGTATGTTTAGGTCATGTAACAGATTAAGAAACTTTCCCTCCGCTTGATCACGCATACCAGCCATAAGAGGTTTATGCCCATGCGCTACTACATTTGTAAACAGGTCAAGTACATTACTTTTTGGGAAAAACGTACCCTCTATTGTCACTTCGCCCAAATCATTAACGTGAAAACGTTCTGGAACCGTACATAAAATATCAATTACTCCACTGGCTTTTGTCATGTACGTTTTTTGGTATTCCCCTCATCATACGTTCAAGTATTTGTGCGGGCAGTGCATCGTAGTTAGTTATGGGTTGTAGAGGTAATGGTTGATATTGTTGTTGTTGTCCTTGTGTTTGCTGATAGTAATGCCTATACTTATCCAATACTTGCGAATATGATTTTGCTTTTTCATTTTCAGTCAGATCGTGTCTGGTTAATATATTGGATATCTCGTTGTCGAGACTAATAGCTTTACGTATCGATGGATCTGTCTGTAGCAATGATATTTTACTCTGTTCATTTAAATTACCTATCAATTCGTGAGGAACTAGGGCCATTTTACGTGTATGTTCCATCTTTTCACGTGAACAGTTTACCAATTAATGGTGCTAGCGTACCGATCACCGCTGGTAATAAGGCGCCTAAAAATCCGCCTGTTTGTAGCAATTTTCTTTTACGTGCATATGGCACACCGCGACTAGTCATCGTACGCATTTTCGCTTTGTATTTACTCAGCTGCTTGTATCGTATTTTAGTGAGATGAACATTCCCATGTAATACGTTTAGGCATGATTCGCATAGTACATCCACCAATTCGTTCGAACACTGTTTGATTACATCATTTCTGATAGAAGGCTTTACTTTAGCCAAATATTGCAGCATAGGTAAATGGCTTTCCGTTTTACGTGATGCCATTTTTCTTAGGTATGTAAACATAGCACCCCTCCTTCGGATGAACAGATGAATGGAGTCTGATATTGTCAGGTGTCGTCTGTTTCAAATCTAGGAGTAGATATGAGTGAGGTTCGCGTGTAGCATCCTTATATGATTCGATCAAATACTTTGTATTGCCTGGGTACATCTGATTAGATAAAGAACAAATGGATGACGCATCACGGGGATTCTTAAACAATACCATGTAGTGGCAGTTAACTGATAAGTTGCGTTGATTGCGAGACTTGTGGAACAGATTTTGTGTGAAAAATATTACGCTACAATTCTCATGGTGAGAACGTTTTCTAAATAGGTCAGCTACATTCTCGTCGCATTTATTCATAAAATCGTCGAGCACCACCAATGTTCTGCAACTTCTGTCTAGTTCAACATTCACACCCTCTTTAAATTCAACTTCTTTTGCCAAATCGTTATACCCATCTTGCCACGCACCATAGCCATACACAATCCTCTGTGGAGGGGGAGTAATGGCATAGGGATCTCTTATTAGTGCTTTTATCATCTCAGTTTTACCGCACTGTGTTGGACCGCAGACAATCATAGTAAATGGGTGACGTAATGTCGTATTGCAGTCAAGCGGTGATGCCATAGCGTCGTCACATGTGCATCCATGTACGACTAAGAAGGTATCCGCTCATGCACATATATATATATATATATACCTTAGGCATACGTGGACGCGTGCGAACCATCACTACGATGTAATATGTAGTTAATTTTCTGCGAATACCTTATCAATGCTTGATGGTTAGCGAACATTACGAATTGTGACATCGGATACTCGTGACGTAAGAGAAATGCTATGTCCATTTAAGAATGTCACGTAAATTAGGAGAAATGCTATGATTGCAGCGTCAGATACTCGTAATGCAGGAGAAATGCTATGTCCATTTAAGAATTGTGACGTAAAATTATGAGAAATGCTATGATTGCGACGTCAGATACTCGTAGGTGAAATGCTGTGTACATTTAAGAATTGTTATGTAAAATTAGGAGAAATACTATGATTGCGACCTCGGATACTCGAGATGTAGGAGGAATGCTATGTCCATTTAAAAATTGTATCATAAAATTAGGAGAAATACTATGATTGTGATGTCAGATACTGGTGACGTAGGAGAAATGCTATGAACTTTTAAGAATTGTGTCGTCATATACACACTATGGAGCAGAAATGCTATGAACATTTAAGTGTATGATTATGACATCAGATACTTGTGCGACGAATCCATAACATCTTTAAATAGTTACAAAAATAAACACAATATTCAGTGAATATTTTGTCATGAAAGTGAACAAAAACCATCTAACGGTGTTTTATTTAAGTATGCGCTATTCAGCTCACTCTATCATTCATTCACCTGAACCATTCTTCTCTAAAAAATAGCGATGGCATGCGCCATCAAGTGCCTCTGTCAAGTGAAAAGCGGGCATACCAACGCATGCGGAGGAGGTGGGGGAGTGAATAGCGAGTCGCTAGCGACAGATAAAGAGATAGAGAGCTAGGTGCTAGTACTGCACAAGCGAAATCCGATTTTAAAACTTTTTTTTATTAATACAGACATCAATAATACATATCGTTACAAAGATACGATTATCTTATGCGTAGCGTCTGTAGAAGTGCAAGATCCTTTATCGGAATAAAGTGTCTGACAACTACGACAGCATGCAGCGCATGAGTGATCATTAGAGTATGACGCATTACACCGCGTACAGTAATTACGTACCATAAGAAATGCAGCCATAGACGTGATTAAGGACATATGATTATCACGTTCTGAACGCATAAGATTTATGCATGGTAAACTCGGGGAAGCGCAACCGAATAGGCATTCATGCGTTGACTCTGAGTAGACCTGAATAGAAAATTGATTGCGAAAATGTTCCTGAAATTTGTTCCAATCAGTACTATTAATTTCGCGTACAGGAATACTACAAGATGTATGATATTCACGCACCATATGCGTCAAATATGTTTTATTACGTATCAAATTATTCCATTCTTTTGCAGAGATTAATTTGTTCATTTTCTCAATAAATTTTATTCCTAAAAATATTCCTGCCACGAAACAGAATGGATATTTGACGCATATGGGTATAATACATTTTTTTATATGCATATACGCATCTAAATCGTATGAATGTAAATTTAATAAATTTAAATGTCTAGGATCGCTCCCACCTAGGAGAGTATCATTTTGCCCACCCGAGTTGTAGTCCTATACACGAAAAACGTGAAATTCAAATCCCTCTGATAACCTACAATCAGTATTTGACTGAATGACTTTTTCCACTGATTCTAAAATTATGTCAGGCGTAATTTCGTTCCATAGCCTAAAATCCATCGCTATCGGCATTTCCAAAGAAGGGTGAATCAACTCGATTCTCACGTGATCATTCGGTTGAACATTACTATATTCGCTATACGTATCGAGCAAAGATTGAAAGACGCCTGACACGAACTCAGAATGAGAAAGTGGTGTATCGGCTATAGGATAACTTTTAAAAGATACATTATATTCAGTACCTTCGAGATGAAACTTTTTACTGCGGTATTTGCGAACAGTCTCCACAGATATATAGTCTGTATAATCAACTATCGACCCTCCAATTTGTGCGTGCTCGCGGTGAACGCATTGCAAATAACGCTTAAGTAGATCATCTGTAAGAACTATATTTTCTGATATACATCGACTGATTTCATCCGTGATGAGACTAATTTCATTTGTCGAATGATTTGCTTGCGTGTCAATAAGAGTTTGATGAGTAGGATCATCGATGCAATAAGCAGAATCGTTAGGAAGGTATGCTATATCCAGAGATAAGTCATTAGCCGTAGGCGCGATACAGACCGACACATCATCACGTAAATTTAGGTCGGTATCATTAGGAAGACATGATAAATCCAGCGATATGTCATTAGCTGAAGGCACAATACAGTCTGGAACTGGCACGGCATCAAATAAATTTAGGTCAGAATCGTTAGTAAGGCATGATAAATCCGGTGATATGTCATTAGTAGAAGGCTCAATACGTACAGGAACTGGCGCGTTATCAAATAAATTTAGGTCGTAATCGTTAGGAAGGCATACTAAATCCTGTGATATGCCATTAGATGAAGGCTCAATATGTACAGGAACTGGCACGTTATCAAATAAATTTAAGTCGGAATCATTAGGAAGGCATGCTAAATCCTGAGATAGGTCATTAGATGAAGGCACAAGAAAGTCAAGAAGGAATACATCGTAGAATAAATTTACATTGTAATCATTAAGAAGGCATACTAAATCCTGAGATAGGTCATTAGCGAAAGGCACAATGTCAATTAAATGTAGATCGTGTCCATCACGTACATCGGTCGAATAATTAGAATCAATTACGTCACATACATTATGAGGATAATTAACAAATGATGATGGTACGGTACTCAGATCAGGAATAGATTGTTCAGTTATAGTATGTATGGTTTGATCATCGATAGAAGCAGGTTGCTCAGGTATGATTACATCATAATCGTATAAATCGTCCAAATGATTGAAAAAATCAGCATCGTTATCAGACAGTTCAGGAATGACTTCGCGTAATGCTACGTCGTTATGTTCATCAGATACGTGCGGAATTGAAAAGTTGGGTTCATACAACATAGAACCCAGATTTAAAAGGTGATCCACATCTTCATCAGGTGAATTGGATAGATCCACGTTTAATCTTGCAGCATCATCGTCACGCATCTGCTGCAGAATCACATTAACAGCATCTTCACACTAAGAATTATTCTCTTAAAATCTCTATACGTTTCTTTATAAAAGCACAAACAACTACAGCGAACTAGACATGCGCGCTCTGCTTAAATACATGTGGAGAACAGCGCCGGGCAGAGACCGGCTGGCATTGCATTCATCCTCAAACTCCTCCTCCTCCCCTCCTCCTCCGACCTCCATTATCGGACCACCTCTTAAACTCTATTATTTTACATTACTCTCTACTATTATCACTCATCAAGCTCTATTATTTTTACCACGGTAGATAACCATGGAGGGGGGGGGGGGGGGGGGGCGGGCGCCGCCACTACGTTTAAACGTAAAATACACAACTTTTAAACTTTTAGGGTTAACTAATTCAAATTAATAGAACATTCCAGAGCGTTGCAAATCCAAAAAAACGTGTGCGGCTGTGCGTCATTGTTATCGAGAAAAACGTGGCGTTCTGTGCGTCATTGTTCTCTAGAATGTATGTACCGCTGTACGCCATTGTTCTCAACATTCCATTCCGCAAGCTTTTCCTTTGATCTCCTGAAAACCCCATTGTTCTCGAAGACCCCCTGCTGGGAAGAACAATAACGCACAGCCCCACCCTATACTACTACGGATATCTAGAATTGGTAATTAAAATTTTAATTAATGCCAGATTAGTTTCACTTGTACGATAAGTAGCCTACTAAATTACGAACAAGAGCAATCGAGCAGATCCTCGCCATCCCTTGTCACATTGTAAAATCTTTTCGGATTTTCTCGGATTATCTGGATTTTGTCGAAATTTTTATATTTTCCGAATATTTTGGAGCACGCCCACATTTGTGGAATCCTCCTGTATGTGATAAAATATGAGCCAAATCGGACCTGTAGTTTCCGAGATAATCATAGATAGAGAATTTAATCTGATCTGGATCACGGCCAATGTCTGGAAATCATTTTGCATGGCAAATTACTTATTGTGTTTAAATTTGAGCCAAATCGGATCAGTAGTATTTTAGATACCAGCTTAGGACAGAGAGAAACGCGGGCAGGCAGGCATACAGACACGCAAGCAGGCAGACTGGTACGTAGGCAGGCATGCAGGCAGGCACATATTGAAATATTCTGTGATCTGATGTCTGAATTGGTTTTGTGAAGAAGATTTGGGCCATCAGAAAAGAACAGGTTTTGCAGATACGGATATCCTTAACATGTAAATTACACCAATTATGATCTATCGTGCCATCAAGTAACACGGCATCACACTTCAGATGGTCATTCGCGCAAAGATGCGCTTCCACACACATATTATAGTGTTACCATTACAGGACAATTAACAATCTTCATTCCTCAATTCCAGTATATATACAACCTCCAATTTGCAATAAAAGCGCCACTTTAAAAGCTTTCATACGAGCTCCGCCAGAGTTTTATGATTTAGCAGTTGGCCTTTCCTCTGAACACTAACTTTATGTTGCCAGGAATGTAACCAGAAACCTGAACAATACCTTCTGTACGAAACCGAGAAGAGACACATGCGTCATCTCTTGAAGTATTCACTACAGAGGCCTACAATTACATGCCCATTATTCTCCCCTAGCCTGCCATCCATCAGTCGCCATTAAGTCTTATTTTGTCGCAATTCGGATCCATTTTGCACATATAATGATGTCGGCGTCAGTCACAGTTCCGGTGTGTGTGTGTCATCGCTAAGACGTTTGCTACACATTTTGAGAAGACAATTTATCGCGCGCGCGTTACTGGTAGTACGATCAAATTGAATTTTAAAAAATGACTCGTGCAATTTATGTTGTCAACGAGACAAGTTCAAATTAACACGGGCTACTGTCGTAACACAATAGAGAGATTCATGACTAGTTATGCCCCGCCCATATCTAGCTAAGCTCCTTCTACCTTGTACCGGCATTTGAATCGATATCAACACTCTGAAGCCTGAATTCCCAGAATCCCAATTTCAATGTAGCTAAAGAGGAACGCCCTTGAATAGGCCTATCTTGAATTTAAATTTGATTGTGAGCTGTTGCAGCAACTGCAGCCAGTGAAATTAGTTTCAAAATATTCAACAATGTTTTATTAATGCTGCAGAATCACCAAATATATATAATTCAGACAACTTCTTAACGGATTATTGCCACTGTCGTAACGGACCTACGTCATCCTGTTAAGTTAAGTAATTGATTATGACGTCCGATACTTGAGTGACAGATCGGATCCCTTCGTAAACATGTCTGTGGTGGACACTGTATGGGACATCAAAGAATGGTCACTAAAGACAAGCTGTCGCTTAACGAAACGCGTTTGAATTGATACAGTACAACTCATAGATAAGTTAACAAGACTCCAAAACAAAAACAGAAACATGTTAATTAGTACAATCTTGATCACAAGGTAAGAAATGTTTTGTTGAATATTTTGAAGATAATTGGATTGGAAGACATTGCTGCCTTAGGCAGCAATGTCTTCCAATTCAATTATCTTCAAAATATTCAACAGCACGTTTTATTTTGTTTTGGAAACAGTATAAGTTATTTCTAAGCTGTACTCTAAATGTCATTTGGGGCAAAATGATTGCACTTTCTAAAGTCTGGTGGTTGGAAAGCCACCTATGTTAATGAACCACCATCTGTTTGCCTCCTCCAAGCATGTAGACATACCTTATGCACAGGCTTATCTCTGCTTTGTATTTTTGAGTGGCTTTACAATACAGCTCAGAAATAACATGTTCCCGAAAAAATATAAATCGTACTATTGAATATGTTGCGCTTAATTTGATTGGAAGCCATTACTGTCTTTTAATCAAATTAAGTCCAAATTAGTCAACAGATCATTTCTTATGTTCAAAATTATACTAACTAAGATGTTTTTTGTTTTATCTTTTTGGGAACAGGTTATTTCTGAGATGTACTGTGGATTATCTCGCGAGCACGTGAGTAAAGTGACAGCTGGTCTGTCGATGATTGACACTTTTTCACCGATCATCCCGAGACCTCTGAGAAACTATATCTAGTAATTCAGGTCAATATAAAACAGTTTTCGAATTATCTTCTCTGATTTCTAGAGGACTTTCGGTTTGGCAGCTGACAGACGCTACATGTCCATTTCATCAGCGTATCCACCGAGATCAATATTAAATCAATGTTAAAACCCCAGTGAGGAAACGCGTAACTAAATAGATCTGGATAGTTTAAAAGTCAAAGTCCAACCAACGTGTGCTGATTACACAAGCCCACTTTTCCAAAGTGAACGAGACTGTGCAGGAATGGAATTATTAATTTCGCCGATGTCTGTTTTAATAGACGTTTCCAGTTTCAGTTTTCAGTTTCCTTTATTCACTCAGGCTATTTAACAAACCTATAATTTACATATTGATACAATATAATATATAATGATGACAACAGCAAAAAAATAATACAACAAGGTCAATTATAATCACTACCCCAAAGCAACAACAATAACAGCAATGACGCCAACAACAGACAACGACAACGACAACGACAATGACTACTACTACTACTACTACTACTACTACTACTACTACTACTACTACTACTACTACTACCGCTACCACTACCACTACTACTACTATAATAATAATAATAATAATAATAATAAAAATAATAATAATAATGGCCTACCGCCTACAACAGTATAAATAACCTTTCCCTCATATGAGTAGTAGTAGTAGTAGTAGTAGTAGTAGTAGTAGTAGTAGTAGTAGTAGTAGTAGTAGTAGTAGTAGTAGTAGTAGTCGTAGTCGTAGTCGTCGTCGTCGTCGTCTGTTGTTGGCGTCATTCCTGTTATTGTTGTTGCTGTGGGGTAGTGATTATAATTGACGTCATTGTATATTTCTTTTTACTGTTATCATCATCGTTGTTGTTGTTGTTGTTGTTGTTGTTGTTGTTGTTGTTGTTGTTGTTGAGAATAATGTTGTCGAGAATAATGTTGTCGTCGTCGTCGTTGTCGTTGTCGTTGCTGCTGCTGCTGCTGCTGCTGCTGCTGCTGCTGCTGCTTTGATAACCTTAAAAATCTACATAGTTTCCTGAGGACTGGCCTGTTGCATATTCCAAATAAACCCTGTGTCTTTTCTGTACTGTTGTCTCTTGCATAGTATTCTGGGATAAATCGCTCGCTTTCATTTTGATCTTTGCTACAGTAAAAAAGGAAGTGAATTTCATCTTCTATGACATTATATACATTGCATAATCTTTCATTCCGGTCGATGCCCGCCCATCTTTGTGACTCAATTGCCAGTTTGTGATTAAGTGTCCTGAAGTGACATAAGCTTATTGCATCGCCGCATGACAGTAATTTTAATCAGCTTTCAAACTGAAATTTGAATTTTATAACTTTGTAAAACGTTAACCTAGTTGATTCGTGTAGCTGTGTCGTCCATTTGTCTATGTATTGATGTTCCAAGGCTTTCTTTGTTTGACTGACTACCTTATTTATGTTTATGTTTTCAGAGTTGAATACATGTCGCTGACATGTTGCCTCTAGGAACGTTTTGATTGTGTTAATCCAATTAACTTGTATCTGCCGTTGGGAAATGACGTCTAGCTATGAATAATAAAGGATTGACGAGCGTTTCCCGTATCCTGCATTTATTATCCCTCCCCAAAACCTAACCATATTACATTTTATTTGTACATCTAAGGGCATTTTTCTCAATTCACCATAAACCATAACATTTACTTTTCTTCAAGCCGAGTACACTTTTAAAGAATTTAATCTGGTATGTTTCTATCTGGGTTGCATTCTCAAACCCCCAGATTTCTGAGCCATAAAGTAGTATTGGTGCAATCATAGTATCAAATAGTATTATCTGCAAATCTATTGGTATATCATGTTGTTTGATTTTTTATAATACGGAAAACATTGCTCTCGTTCCTTGTTTGCAGTTTCCTGTTTTGCAAGTTGTTAATAATAACGGCGATAAGACCGAGGTCATTGTTTTTAAATCTAATTATATGCCTCAAACTGCTGACAATGTTTCTATCGCCGTGGACAATGCTAACATCAAACCAGCCGCAACTGTTCGAAACTTAGGTGTCAATGGAACAGTATGTATATTCCATCTGTAGATCTGCATATGCACACCTACGTAACATTGGTAAAATTAGAAGTTGTCTCACGGTTGATGCAGCAAAAACATTAGTTAACAGTTTAGTAACCTCACGATTAGACTACTGCAATTTACTACTGTACGGTCTGCCAAAATCTCTGATTAACAAACTCCAACGTGTGCAAAACACAGCAGCTCGCATCATCACACGTACCCCTCGGTACGACCATATCACACCAATACTAAAAGACATGCACTGGCTTCCAATTGAAAGTCGTGTGAAGTTCAAATTGCTGACGCAAGCGTTCAAGGCAATACACGGCCAGTCACCAGCATATATCAGCGACATAGTGCATATCTATAAGTCGAACAGGAGCCTTAGATCTGCGCAATCAATGACTCTAATTGTACCAGGCTCTAGAACTATAACATACAGTGACCGACGGTTCGCAAGAGCAGCACCTGTCTTGTGGAACACACTGCCAGCTAACATAGGCCTACGGCACATAAACAAGCTTGCCGGTTTTAAGAAAGCTCTTAAAACCCTCCGTTTTATCGAACACTATGAACCTATGTAAATTTTACTGCCGTCTATTAAGTTTTATCATCTGATGCAATCCACATCTAATTTTTAATAATTCTAATTATGGTTTTCTATTTTAAGAAATGTGATATCAGTTTCTATTTTAACCTAAGTAGTTAATCATTGTACAGCGTTTTTTAACCATCTTTTTTGGAAAAGAACGCTGTATAAATATGGTAAAATAATAATAATAATAATAATAATAATATAATAGAGAACCCCCCCCCTCCCCCGTTTGATCTTACCATGACCCCCAAATATAGGTATTCATTTACGATTTCGAGTAGCTGGCCACCTATAGTAAAGTTTGGGCATTTCTTTAATTTACGTTTGGAAAGAATCATAACTTTTGTTTTTGTAGTATTTATTTCAAGCTTCCATTTAAGGCAATAGTCATGAAATGCAAGGCTTCCGCTGACTCGGCCATTGTAATAGTGTCATCTGCGTATAGTAAAATAATAAGATAAAGATATAGATTAAAATTTTCGTCTGCCAGTTTATTTAAACATGTTAAGCCAACAGTTCAATTTTCTTTCAGATATTCTTCTGAATCGTTTACAAATATTGAGAATAAAAAAGGTGAAAGAGTTTCCCCTTGCCGTACACCAATGTTACTGATAATAAAATTTGAGTTTGTACGATTGTGATAGACAAATGATTTTATATCGTTATGCATATTGTATATAATTTTAAAACATTTTCCGGATATGCCGCTCTTAAGAAGTTTAGTCCATAGACCAACGCGCCAAACCTTATCAAACGCTTGTTTAATGTCAACATAACAGCAATATAGTTTTTTCTTTTGTGCAAATAGTATTTCTTTAATGAGGTAGAGGGAGAGGATATTGTCTAAGGTAGACCTATTTTTTCTAAATCCAGTTTGGGATTCAGAAATGGTTTCGTGCTTTTCTGCATATTACTTTAGTCTTTCGTTAAGAATAGATGTAAATAATTTGCCCAAACAGCTTAATAATGTCATTGGACGGTAATTTGTTGGGTCTAGTGGATCTCCTTTATTTTTATAGATAGGTATTATTTTTCCCAGAAGCCAGTCAGTTGGTACAACCCCTGTGACAAAAAAAAATTTGATTAAATAGCATTTCGTATATAGGGAGCATGAGATCAACGGTGCTTTTAATATATTCATTAAAAATATTGTCATCCCCTGCTGCCTTCCCATTTGCAAGTTTGGTTATTCGTTCCTTTATTTCTTCACTTGTAATTGGTACGTCCAGTTCAGCTTAGCCATCCATCATATGACGCCATAATCAACTACGTGACGTGTACGATCACGTGTAGGATGACGTTATAGTCAATGCCGTGATGGATGACAAATATGTTCATCACTAGCGCTTAATTGAGTGCGGACTAAGCGTTTTTGTATGAATTTTATGTCTTTACTATTTAGTAAACATGGCAGCAACAGCGCCAAGTCAAATTAGTTTCAAAATATTCAACATAATGTTTATTAAATAGTAAAGACATACAATTCGTACAACGTGTCTGACTATTAAGAGTTTAAGACGGACTATATCGAGTTATTCATGTTTTAATTGATTATGACGTCATCCTCTACGCCACGTAGTTAATTATGACGTTATATGATAGATGGATAAAATGGAACGGTCCATTTCCTATGAGTTCTTTTCTTTGAAGTCCGGATGTGATCAAATGCATTTTTGCCATTTTTGCAACATCTGTTTCTTTTCTATTTTTCCCTATCTTCCCAAACGGTAAGCTACTTATTCGTAAGTATTATAATTTGTTTCCTCTTCTCAAATTCTATATCTCGCCTGTCTCTTGACACGTTCTTATTCACCTATATTAATTATTTCATGATATCCTGTGATTTTCAAATCTTCTATCCTTTTTTTTTTATCCGGTCCCCCTCTTATTCGGAAATGTCAAGTCTAGCCATAATGGAAGAATCCAAACTGCCAGTAAGGTATCTGACATCATGATCAATAACATCACGTGTAGGCTGACATCACAATCATAATTGACAGCTAATACTCCGATAAGAAGCTGGAATAGTTCGTCAAGTGTACGAATTGTATGTCTTTGATGGAGCTACTATTTAGGCTAATAAACATTCTGTAGTATATTTTGAAACTAATTTGACTAAACGGCCAAACAACCAATCAAATTAGTTTCAAAATATTCAATAGCTTACCTGTATAATTATCTTGAAACTGGAATTCTGTGAATTCTGGCTTCAAGTTATGTAAATATATCCCAACACGCGTAAAGCATGGGAGGAGCCTAGCTATGAATGGGCGGGGCATAGCTAGAAATGGACCCCTCTATTGCGGTGAACCTGCTCTTACTGATCATTCTGTTTCTTTAATTACCTAGGAATTTCTATCTTAGCTCTTTTCCTCCGACCTTCTTGTACTTATTTATCTACTCGATCTCTGATTTCGTTTCATATTACTGTAGGCTGACAAGGTTGTCTCCGATTTGCAGTTGTTTACCTTGACTAAGTCACAGTTTCTCTGGCATAATTCTGATCAAATGACCATAGGCCCTTTCCGTCTTTTCTCTACAATACTGTTATAATAAAGCACTGTTCTACTTTGTGCTGGCCGATGACTCTGATAAGTTATGCTGTAGAATGGTGGCCAAAGAGTGTGAATAATCCCGTGTTTCCCCATTAATTCGCGCGTTAACTCGCCATGTTTTTGTTAATTTGCTAACCTTGTTTATATTAATTCTCATGCCGTTGTTTATATCTAAGGTCACTAAAAATTAATTGGGCAGAACCAAACTTCTGGAAGTGAATTTTGATAAAAGTGTTTCTTTTTTAACAACTACTGCATGCAAATATTTTTATGATATAGCGTTCTGCCCATTTCCTGGAACTAACTACTTTCCAGCTTTTCATATCTTTCTTAAACGCACAACTCCTGATCTCCGCTACAATATCACGCTACCATTATCACCAGAGCCGGATTAAGTCTATTTGAGGCTCAGGGGTAATTAGTTGAGGGCCCCTTATCGGGTGGGTCAAAGAGGAAATGACCTCTGCCGCTAAATATAATAAATTTCTTACGCATGTGTCAAAATGCTGTTGAATATTTCGAAACTAATTTGACTGAAAGTTCGTGCTGCCAGTTAAAGTGCTTTCAAAATAGTCAGCAACTTACGTGTATTATGACGATGAAAGTTAGATATTGGGATTACAGGTTCAAATGGGTAAAATGCGATAATAATCATTTATTTGGGGCGCCTTAATTTTCGGGGCCCCTGGGATGTAGCCCCCTTACCGGTAACCATGGCCTTAATCCAGCTTTGATTATGATGCAATAAACGACCTTCCACTATGCGTCAACCAAGTTTCAACTAAGTATGGCTTTACCAGTAAAGTAATAAAACAGTATTGCTACCAAAACATCATTTTCAGATATAATTTCCTTTTAAATTGTAGGAATGCATTGCCTCAAACGCTGTTAGAAGTAGAGTGAGTGGCGTGCTTTTGACGCGTCGATAACCTTTCCTCATGTTGCTTATGCTACGGTGACTGAGAGGTCATACGAAGTAAATAATGTTAGTAATGTAAAGATCGTGAGAGAGAATGAGAGAGGGGGTAGGTGGGAAGGGGGTGTTGAAAGGTGGAAGGGGTGGGGTGGGAGAGGGACGAGGAGTCATACATCATGTCATAACGTATTCACTACAAAAAATCTACAATTACATGTCTGTTATTTGTTCATATCTGTCATCCACCGGGTGACATTAAGTCTTGATTTCTCACAATTCAGAACAAGTTTACCAAGCAATATCTTCATGTCGACGCCAAGTGAATTCCGGTTTCAAGAATTCAAAGACATCCACTTTACTAGCTTTGAGTATTAAAGGAACTGATCGAATTGGATTTCCCAGTCCACCATCTACTATATGTAGATGGATACGTGAGAGAGAATATTTGCATTGAAAATTTATTAAAAATAATCACTGACTTACATTTGCAGTTCTATTGGAAAATTGTTTTCATCCAAAATAAACGTATGTCTTACAAGTGATATTGTGGAAACATCACCTGTTGAGGCTATTGTAATACAATGCTGAAGAATCTTGGCCCATAGTTTCCCTGATAACGTAGCTTAGCAGGCCAATGTTGGGCCGATACCGGACCGAGACCGACGTTGTTGATTAGGACCTCATATGATTGATCGATAAACTGGATTCCTCCGTTTTAAGAAAGGTTGTGGCATATTATTTTTACAATTGTCTCAATGGAGGGATCCGATCAAGTATCTGGCGTAAGAATCAAAGTACCTCAATTGTTAGCAGACGTCACAACTAAATGTGTATGCCAGTCATGAAAGTGGCAAATGCCGGACAGTAAGTATTCAAATTGTATGCATTTGGCGAATTTACAATTTAATACACCAGTAGGCCTACGTCGAGTATTTTGAAACCTATTTGTCTACGATCAGTTGCGTCTATAGGCAGTAACAGCTCAGTCAAATTAGTTTCAAAACATTCAACAGCTTACCTCTATATTTACCTTGAAATGGAGATTATGGGAATTCACAGTACAAAGTGTTTAAATGTTAAAAACGAATCACTCGCGTGGTTTAGCTAGAAATTCGTCCCTCTAATATTAGCAAAGTTTCACGCTTATCTGAAAAGGCAAAATGGAGGAATCCAGTTTATCGATCACTCATATGACATCATAATCAACACCATCATATGTCTGACGTCATAATCAATTAAGTCATGGGTGACGACTGTGTCCGTTATAAACGTTTAATAGTCCATCAAATTGAACCAAGTGTACGTCTTTACTAAAAATTTAGCACACATAGTCTGAATCCGGAGCAGGATAAGAAAGAAAGACGAGTACCGGTCTCATTGAGTAAAAACTTGGTGAAAGAAATGGACATTGGCATTCACAGAGTCAGAAACCGTGTGGCCCGTTTACTATTGCGGCGAAAGAGAGAGAGAGAGAGAGAGAGAGAGAGAGAGAGAGAGAGAGAGAGAGAGAGAGAGAGAGAGAGAGAGAGATAGAGAGATAGAGAGAGAGAGAGAGAGAGGGAGAGAGATGGAGGGAGGGAGGGAGGGAGGGGGGAGGGAGGGAGGGAGGGAGGGAGGGTTTATACATGACATTTATATTTCGGAACACGAAGTTGAGGTTCTTTACGACGTGTTGTCATAACTCAAACCATCTTAAATAACAGCTTCATGGACCATCCAAGTAGCGATCCTCCATAAAGCTATCATTACACCATTGACAGTAAACTGGAGTGAGGGAAAGCAATATTTTGAACACAGAATCTGGAACTTGATTGAAACACGAGAATTTCTGGTGACCGTATTCCCTCTTATGAGCCTGTGGCTAACATCTGGTCCGTCGATGACACAGTTGCACGGACAAACCCCAGGGCAACTGGTCAACTACTGGTCATAGCAAACGTCATGAAATTATCATAACACATTTTCTCCGATCTTTCCAGATATTTTGCTTTGACAGATGCCACATGCATGCGGCCAGTTACCGGAGCTTACCTATCGAGATCACTCTTAAATGAATGATAAAGTCCCAGGGAAGATAATTCTTTATGGTTATTAACTATAGCTGTACGAGTCTCATATGTTGGACAGAATTCAGATAACAATCATAAAATAATGCTGTGTAACACGTCTCTTAGATCTCTCAGGTACTATCATCAAAATTCATCAGAAAATCTATTTGACATCTCGCGTACCATTCTACCCAGTTAACTGAAAGATCTCGGTAACCACACCGAAAAATGATATAATCAATCAATACAAAATTATAACTACCATTTGAACACACATACTTCATTGCACATGCACACTCCCACATCAATCACAACAAGCACATTTAAACTGTTTACTGTGAACTGAAACTTCTGTAAGCAAAATTACCAAGTCATTCTATTTTATATACTACCCTAATGACCATTCCGAATGTGTATTGAGACGTATATTCAATAACATGGACACACATATATTTCAAGTTACAGAATGGAAACATTGCCACCTATGCTTCTGAGCAGTAACACAGGATGGCATCACCAAAAGAGGACATAATTGGAGCGATCAAATTTACTACTTTCTCATAACAATTTTAAAACCCATGAAAATGAAAACACCTCAGTATTCTTGCAGATGTGAAGTAAACAGGTCCAATTTTACCAGTGCTCCATGTTATGGTGGGAGTTTCTAATAGCATTCCTTATCATAGAATGTCTGCCAACTTAAAAAGATGAAATTGTCTATGTGTGTAAAGTATTATGAAGAACGAATGTCCGGTCACTGAGATGGTATTGGCTGATTCATGTCCACCACATTGTATATAAAAGAAAGGAATTGTAGACGGAGCAAATATACCATCAAGGAAAGTCATTTAACATATGAAATATTATTATAAACAGACCAATGGACCGTTCAACTTTTAGCTATGCCCTGCCAATCTCAATCTAAGCTCCACCCACACCACGCCCGTGTTGGGATCGATCAGAAAACTATACATGTAAGCTGTTGGATATTTTGAAATTAATTTGACTGGGTGCTGTTGCTGCCCATGGCAGCAACAGTGCCCAGTCAAATTAGTTTCAAAATATTCGACAGAATGTTTATTAAATAGTAAAGACATACAATTCGTACAATGTGTCGAACTATTAGGAGTTAAAGACGGACTGTATCGAATCATCATGACGTAATGATTATGACGTCATCATAACGTCACATAGTTAATTATGACGTTATATGACGTCAGATGATCGATAGATTAATTGGAAATGTGAATTAGAAAAGGCATCAGTGTACATGTGAATGAGTTATCAATATGATCAATTTATTTTGTGGAATAAGAGAAGAATTGATTAGAATTGGTCTGACTTCGTGAAGACAAACTTAATCTACCAGAGAAGATAGATGGTTTGAGATTGAATGTCCAAAAGGAAATCACGTCCTATTATTTAATCCAGTTGCCGGATCCAACATTCAATTTAGTTTATCATGCTACCTCCTATTCATTTACAGTTAAATCTGTATTTGGAGAATCCAGGTTGTGGTTCTTTAAGATATGTGGTCATAAGTCGAACCATCTTATATAACTGCTTTATATAACCTATAAATAATATATACCACGTTCCTTTTTAAAGCTAACATTTCACCATTGACATATTATATGATTAGGAGATTGATTGAAACATCATAGATTTGAGTGACATAATGTCTTCATGATCCTGTGACTAACAGCTGGTCTGTCGAACATTGAAATTTTGCACAATCCAACACGCGATCCCTGGTCAACTAATAATCAATACAGCATATGTTAGCTAATGGACCTTTACATTTTAGCTATGCCCTTTCCATCTCTAGCTAAGCTTCACCCACACCTCGCTCGTGTTAGGATCAATCGATCTCTGAACTCCCTGACTATCGATGTCCAGAACATGTACAGGTACGTTATTGAATATTTTGGAACTAATTTGCCTGGGCGCTGTTGCTGCCTATGTCAAAATATTCAACAGCATGTTTATTAAATAGAAGAGACATATAATTCGTACGACGTATCGGACTATTAAGAGTTGAAAACGGGCTGAATAGAATCATGTATGACGTAATGACTATGACGTCATCCTACAACCGACTTAGCTGATTATGACGTCATATGACGCCAGATGACAGATGGATACTCTGGAAAGGTGAATTAGTAAAAAATATCAGTGTACTTGTGAATATGTTATCAGCCTGATCACTCCAAATGTGAAATTAGAGAAGAATTAAATGGGATTGGTTTGAGTTCGTGAAGATAATGTTAAGCTGGGCAAACACCTACGTACTATCACTGGACACCGATGGCCAGACAGTATAATTTCCAATGATGCACTATGCAAGACGTGTAATACGTCGCCGCTGTCTGTAAACGTCTCCCAGAAAAAACTGGTCCATGTTTGGCCATGTGCTAAGGATGCCAGAAGAAACACCAGAACAGGGAGCCTTAAAATTCGCTCTACTCAGAGCGAGCAAATACAAAGCCAGTAAAGGACGTCATTGCACAAATCTGCTAAGCGTGCTACGAGGTGACCTCAAGAAAACAGGACTTGTTACATTCAATGTCAAGAATGGACCTGAGGAATCTAAAGATTTCGGCTGAGGACGAGTCACAGTGGGCAAAATAAAAAAAGGACTGATTGCAGCTGTAGGATGTTTCTACTACTACAGCCGCAGAATACAGTAATCATACATACGTTAAATGCATACTGGATGTCTAAAGAGAAATCACGACGTATTATTTAATTCATTTGGCGCATCCAGTATTCGCCCTGATAGCAGACGTCCATTTACAGTTGAACCTTGCATTAGCGGACACATGCATGTGGGAACAACAGGCTACGGGTTTTTAACATATGTAGTCGTACAGCAATCAATCCATCTTAAAGAATTGCGTTAAGTACCATCCAAACAACTTATTCCACATTTCTGCAGAGATCTGGCAATTTTACCATTGTCAATTAATTGGATTTAAGGAAACCAATATTGTGCCATATTATAGGATCATGAAACTGATTGAAACATGCAAGTTTTGCGTGGCATCAGGTCTTCTCATGAGCCTACGAGCAACAGCTGGCCTGCCGATGATGGCGCTTCGGCACTGACCAACACTAGACTGCTGGTCAACTACTGATCGGATCAATATAGCAAATGTTATCAAATTATCACAACTCATTTTCTCTGATTTCTGCCAATATTTCGCTTTGACAGCTGACACATACAGACTGTCAATTAACCGAGCTCATCCCTCGAGATCAGTTTTAAATCAATGATGAACCCCAATGAGAATAGACTCTTTAGGCTAATTAGCTATATCTGCTAGAGATTCGTCTATTGAACAGGACATAACTTAGATTGATTAAATAATACACAGTAACGCTTTTCCTAAAGTTCTTGTTGATAACGAATTTAAATTAATTCTATTGTCTTTTGTACTATTTAAATACAATAACGCCACTTAGGAATAAAAGAAAATATGTTAGACAGCCCAATAACGAGATTAAATGACGCCCTAATCTAAAACACGTCTCCGCTGGTCGATACTCATCTAAAACGTATTTGACATCTAGAGTACTATTTTACTCAGTTAACCGAAAGATCTCTGTGACCACATCGAAGATGATATAATTAATTAATATCGACTACAGCTCCCATTTGAACAGATACAATCCACCCCACCTCAAATTACTACAAACTGTTTTAAACTGCTTGCTCTGAACTGAAATCGCACCAAATTGATTTCCAGTCACTCTATTTTACATGTCAACCTAATAACCACTTCAAAAATATATTGCTACGTCTATTCAGTAACATGGACACACTTCTCTCTTTCAAGATACACAAAGGAAACATAGCGACACATATAATTCTCAGCAGTAACACAGGTTAGATACAAAAAAGAAGACAATGGTAGAGATCAAATATACCATTTTCTTATTGCAATACTAAAAGACATGGAAGTAAAAGCATATCACTGTTCCTAAAAGGTGAAATTGACGAGGTTTCCATGACACTGAGACTGTATTGGGTGGTTCCTGTCCATCACCTTGGATAGAAAAGAAAGAACTTGTAGACAGAGTAAATGTACCATCAATAAAAGCAATTTAACATGTCAATCATGGTTACAAACAGATCAATTAGGAAAGACATCAGTGTATTCATGAATGGTTTATCCGTATGATGACTCCAAATGTGGAGTAAGAAAGAATAATTGATTGGAATTTGTCTGATTGCACGAAGACAAACTTAATCTGGCAGAAGTGATAGATGCATACTCGATGGTCTGAGAAAGAATGTTCAAAAGGAAATTACCTTCTATTATTTAATCTATTTGCCGGATCCAATATTCAGTTTCCTTTACTTATGTTTGGGAACACCATGTTTCGATTCCTTGAAATGTATGGTCCAATCATCAGCCATCTTAGAAAACTACTTCAAGCACCCAATACCATCAAAATAACGTATATCACATTCGTTTATAAATCTAGCATTCCACCATTGAAAATAAACCAAAGTTACGCTAACCAATATTGTTACATATTATAGGATCAGGAAATTGATTGAAACATGATAGTTTTTCGTGACATCATGTCCTCTCATTAGCCTGTGAGTAACAGCTGCTTTGTGGACGATGGATCATTTGCACCGTCCAACGCGAGTCCTCTGGTCAACTACTAACCAGATCAATATAGTAAATCGTTTCAAATTATTGTTGCACATTACCGCTGATTATAGAGATATTTCGCTTGGACAGCTGATGTACGCAGGCTGTCACTAACCCGAGTTTATCCTTCGAGATCCGCTTTAAATAAATGAAAAATCTCCAATGAGGAAACATTCTTTAAGGCAATTAATTAAATCTTCAAATGTCTTGTTTATTGGACATAATGTAACATAGCGTAATAGATATATAATGCAAAGTAACCCGTTTCTGAGACCTTTAAGGTTAAGGTATTCATCTGAGCAACGTATTTGACATTTGGGTTTGTCTCGATTGCCTGTCTAGTTAACTGGATGATCTCCATAACCCTATAACCGTATCGAGAATGATATAATCAATGATGATACTATTTTGTGTTCTGCGGATGCAGTAGCGTGAACACACACTGCACCTGCAACCAGTCCTTCCTTGACCACTGTTTCTTGTTCCCAGCGAGACTCCTGACCCGTCTCAGGTTCTTCATGGTTACCAGTGTACCCAAGTCGGCCTCTTTTAGACATAGCAGACGTAGCAGGATTGTGCAGTGGGGTTCTCCACGAACTTTGTCGGTTTTTGCACTGCGTACAGTAAATTCCAATGCTCCCTGCACAGAGGTACCTTATAACATTCACATACCATGGCCAAACATAGAGCGGCCTTATTAGGCCACCTTCACTTACAGTGGGACTGTATATTGCACATCGTGTATACTGCGTCGTTTGATATTATACTGCCAGGCCATCGATGTGTGGCTATAGTACAAAAATGTCTGCATCCACATTCATCACGCTTATCTAGAACCTACTTCCTAGCAACTCAGCTATTACAGCTGTACAGCATCAGTGATACACAGCTCGTGCCATACAAGCATAGTGTATTGCCAGGTGGATCCGTGATCCATGATTCCATAGATTCCAAAAGGAGTGGAAGGCAATGTTTCCAATAACACAATGTGCAGCGATGTCTGATGAACTGCACATTAGTGAACCAAGGATATTACTGCAACCGCCGCCACCAGTACCACCACCACTACCACCACCATCACAACCCGCCGCAACCGTCGTCGTCGTCGTCGTCGTCATCATTGTTCATTCAGATGAGACGGTCTAATATACCAGTATACCCTTATTTCCATTTAAGTGTACATGTACTTCATATTACGATGATATTTTCTCTTTTGAGCAGCCATTCGTATCATAGAATGTCTGCCAATTTAAAACGAGATGAGACTTACTCGGTGGATATAGGTCGAAAGGCCTGTATGGCTAGGTTGGCGCGAGTAAGCCTAGCGGCTGAAAAATGTGGTGAATCGATGATTACTAATTTAAGTTAGCTTAGGCCCGGATCACGTGCATCGCGAATAATGGTGCTCTCACCACACCAAGCTTCCTTTCTTCATTTTATATGGAGCAGTCATCCCCGATCCCTCCCCTGTGTTGACTCTTGGATTTAGGGCCGTTGGTGTCACGAAAAAGAAAACCGCTTAGAATCAAAATTTCAACGACAAAAATTCAGCCCAATGAAAACATTAATACCGTTTTGAACGTGGCGTGAATTAGGGTTGCACGATTATTCACTTTTCATAATCGCGATCATTTAAGAAAAATAATCGCGATCATACGATTAATCATGAACTATATTAACTACGTCAATGCTGCTTAGAGGACATTATTATGCTACTGCAGATTGTAAGATTATGGGTTAGGCACATAGGTATACATACATGGACAGAATACGCCAGTTGCTGATTGCAAACAAAGGAATGTATCAAGATTTTTCTAGACGGAAAACGGAAAGTAACGTATTTCGTTTAATTGTAGTCTATGCTCTAATAGAAGTCCACCCCCTAACTTTGACATATGAGCGCCAATGATTTCTTAGCAGTTTCAAAACGGCAAAACTCTGTATTAGAAGCCCACCCTCAGCAGATTATTTGTAAGAATAGCGTGTATAATAATAACAATCGTGTCACAGGGTGTGTCTACTTAAGACAGATCTCTGCCCTGATACATTTCCGGCCCCTCTAGAAGTCAATACAGGCCTCGGATTTGTAAATCTCGACCACCTATTAGATTAATACTAATAGTATGCCACGTATGTTCAAGATACAATAAAGTTTATTCCACACTTTTGTAGTTAAAATACGCTTAAAACAGTCTTGGCGTGATTAAATAGCTTCCTCATAAAAACATTGTAAGACCAAATTTATGTACCAAACAAGTACGGGAGAAAATGCGCATCAATTTTGTAACGCCGATCAACATTAAATGATCCAAATTGAATTATTACGAACGACAATATAGCCGGCTTCTTAAGTTGGCGAGCCAGTGGATCTTTTGCGATGGGAGGCGGCGTGTTCTCGCGAGATATTATACGCTAACGGGTATCCGTTATTCAGGTCAGTATAATACGCAGTTCCTATCGCGCAATGATAATATATAGAAATTCCCGAGTTCCGAGTCCCCGATTCCAGAATATTTATATCCGAGTACTCGCTCTAAAATAAACTTCAATTGGAGGCGAATCACGTGATTTGTATTTTATTCGTGACGCCATTTTATATCAAATGGTGGATTAATTTTGATGTAATAAACGACCTTTATTAAAGGATACGCAATATTTAGGCGCTCAAATCAAATAATTTCACTTCCCCGGGGATGTTTTGAGGTATACATTAAACATAGGCGTAGGCGGTGAGAATTTTTACGTGAGAAAATGCGTTGAATTTCCGTGGTATCAGTTCTAGAACTTTTTGGGGCAAACCGTTAGCGCATAACTATTCAGAGAATGGGGAACGCGGGATAAGCGTGTGTGATTACAACAACAATGACAAATAGCGACCAAGTGAACAATCTTTATTCATCTAAAACTAATCCTGGGTCAATACAAACAAATCAGTTATTTATTTATTTAGTTTATTTAATCATTCACACATTCGGCTGATAGCCGGATGTTTGTTTCCATGCTTGGTACCGCGAGCAGAGTTTCACAAGCGTAAAAGTGTCTTGAAAGAAATTTTAACATGGCGATTATACGATTATTTCATTTTATAATCGTCCACGATCATTTTTAATTATATAATCGCGATTAATCGAATAATCGAAAAATCGTGCACCCCTAGCGTGAATGGGACTTGTTTAACAGGGACCAGAACTATAAGCCAACCAATCACTAGGTGGCTAGCATGATATTATGAATGAATTTCCGGTCACTGATTCGCGTCCATTACCTTGGCTACAAAGGAAAAGAATGGTGGAGAGAATAAGTAATTTAACATGTTAATCATGTTTACTAGCAGATCAATTAAGAAAGACATCAGTGTACATGTGAATTGTTTATTAGCATGATCACTCCAAATGCTGAATAAGGAGGGAGACTTGATTGGGAAAAGGTCACCACCCATTATTCTATTTACACTGTTTAATCCATTTGGTTGGCCAGTATTCAGCCTCCTTTACCATAGTACATGGCATTCATTTATAGTTTAAGCCGACTGTAGTGGGCACCTCTATTAACGTATAAAGGGTTGTGGTCCTCAATGGTGTGTGGTTGTGGTCGTATAGCAAGACATCTTAAATAACTGATTTATGTACGATCTACATAACATATTCATCATTCATCTATACAGCTATAATTTCATCATTGTCAATAAACAGAAATTAGTGACTCCAATATTAAGACATATTATAGGATCAGAAAATTGATTAAAACATGAAAAGGTTTTGAGCGGTATCATATCGTCTCATGGGACTTTGAGTAACAGCTGGTCTGTCAAAGATGACACATTTGCACTGGTCTAGGCGAGACCATTGAATTACAAGTCACATCAATATAGCCAATGCTATCAATTTATTATAACACATTTTCCTTGATTTCGGGTAATATTTCGCTTTGACAGTTGACACATGCAGACTGTTCATTCCAACAGGTCATACATCAAGATCTCTATTAAATGAACGATAACTCCCTGGTGAGGTAACACTCTTTAGAGTAATAAACTATATCGGCAAGAGTGTGGTCTATTGGACAGAATACTGTATAAATACTATAAAAAACTCATTCCTTAGATATCGACGGTCAATATTCATCTGAAAACATTTAACATTTCGTGTAGTCGATGTCTGGCCAGTTAATTGCAATCTCTATGTAACTACATCGAAAATGATATAATCACACAATATACTATTATAGCTACCAGTTGAACAGACACAATTCATCGTACACGTACCCTTCCATCACAAAGCATGACACATTTAATCTAGGTGCTGTGAATTTTAATTTCTCAAAACTTAATAAACATCCCAGATCATATGCTTGTTTCACTGAAAAAGGCTGTTTGTAGGGAACACTGATATATTAGCGCTTTTATCATTCAAATATTACCGTTTTACAAAATCATATGTCATCTTAATACTCATTTTGAATGCGTATTGAGATGAGTATACTATAGCATTGACACACTTCTGTAGTTTATGATATAATGGAAACAAATGGCACATATAATTATCAGCAGTAACATAGGACAGCATAAATGAAATCGGGGAAAATACTGGTACAGAGCTACTATTTCCCATACTATGAATAAAAGCCCCATAGTTGTAACCACGTCGATGTTCCAGCAGAGGTGCAAAAATATCCAATATGCCGGTATCTCTTATATCTAATTACGATGCCATTTTATCTTTCTAGCAGCCTACCCTATCATAGAATGGATGTCTTTAAAAACAACATGAAATTGGTGAGTTGGCTAGATGAATAGAGTCTTATGCGGAACAAATTTCCGGTCACTGCGACTGTATTGCAATACAAAAGCTAGGAGTTGTAGACAGAACAAATGTACCATCAAGGAAAGTAATTTAACATGCCAATCATGAAACACATCAATTAGGGAAGACATCAGTGCATATGTGAATGGTTTGTCAATATGATTACTCCAAATGTGGAACAACAAGGATTAATTGATTGGAATTGGTTTCACATCGTGAAGATAAACGTAGTCTGGCAGAGATGATATATTGATGATAAGCAATTTTCTGAGACTGACTGTCCAAAAGGATATCACCAACTATTATTTAGTCCATTTGCCGTGTCCAATATTCAGTTTCCTTTACCACACAACCAGATAATCAATGACAGTTGAACTTGGGTATAGTGGACACTTGTATTTGGGAACACCGGGTTTCAGTTATCGAAATCTGTGGTCCAAAGAACAGACATTTTAAGTACTTGCTTCAAGTACCGAGTGCCTTCAAAATTATGTATCTCAACGTTCCTTTATAAAGCTAGCATTTCACCATTGACAATAAACTGTATCTACGGGAACCAATATTGTGGTTTATTATTGGATTAGTAAATTGATTGAAATATGATAGTTTTGAGTGACATTATGTCCTCTAATGATCCTGGGAGTAGCAGCTGGTCTGACGTTGATGGCACCTATGCGCTGGTCAACACTATTATGCTGGTCAATACTTATCAGATCAATATAGCAAATATCAAATTATCATAACTCGTTTTCTCTTATTTCCTTTAGATATTTCGCATTGACAGTTGACACATACAGGCTCGCAATTACCGGAGTTCCTACTTCGAGGTCAGTATTAAATCAATGGTAAAATCCCTCGTCTCGTCTAGTGGATATAATTTAACTAAAATAGATAAAATAATGCTAAGCAGATTTCCACAAGTCGATATCCATCCGAAAATATATTTAACATTGCCTGTAATCTGTCATACCTGACCTGATCATTACAGTCGAACCTGGCTATAGCAGCCACTTGCGAATACTCTGTTGAGGTCCCTTAAGAATGTGTCGGCGTAAGACCAGCCTTCTTAAATTATTGCTTCATGTATGATCTATCGTTTTCCACATTCCTCTATAACAATAATAATAATAATAATAATAATAATAATAATAATAATAATAATAATAATAATAATAATATGTACAGTCTGGAAGTTGCAGACACCTCTGTTTACAAAGATTCAAAATAGACATCTATCTTATTATCCTTTCACTGTACTTTATATTTTAGCTCGCGGGGGTACGTACTGATCCGCTATAACGTTCCCGCCCATCGCACCGCAAGTGCACGATGATTGGGATGGCTGGTTAGCTGCAGATCTCGGGGTTGCAGATTCTGTATGACGTCGCTCCGAGAAATACAAAGACCGACTTCTAGAGCCGGTGGAACACTGATGTTCCAGTGGGGCCGTGCGACCCTTGCCACCAAGATTGAACCACACGGTGTCGTCCCAACTATTTGTGTGAAGAAATGCAAGTATCCGAAGATACGAGGGTGGGGGTGGGGTGGGGATGTATGTAAATCAGCACTTTAACCATCACCGCTCGGAAACGTCCGGTAGTTTCTCAGGGTTGGATCCGATCAACGTGCTGATGGGGAGTCCAGACAATTAATAAGCCATGCGGCTGGTGGATCGTGGAAAAAGACAATAACTTAATATATTTGAGGCCCTATAGGTAATTGGCCAATTTTACACAACCTTGCCGGAGTGCGGGGCTACATTACCGCAACAACCGGAAAAGAGGCGTACACTATATGTCTCTAAACGAAGAAATTGTCCCTAACCACTTTAACCTATCATATCGAGCTGAATAGTAAGGTTTAGTCGGTAACATGCCGGGCTCAAACGATTAGAGCACGGTCAGCGACCTCAGTGTAAAATTACTGATGGCGGGAAATAAAGTGATGCGGATATATCTGTTGCTGTATAGTATTTCCTACCGTACTGCGGTCCAAATCTTTCTACAATTAAACGAAACATATTAACTGGATGGCTAGCTGCCATATACAACTAACCAATGCAATAAATAGATTATAATTAAATGAGCTAGTTAAGTATCACAGATTGATAAACTTAACTGGTGGGGCTAGTTGAAAGCACTTACACAGTAAACAAGGATAATATTCACAGTAAAACAGAAATTATAAATTGCGGTCTTAAGACCGGTGAGGTACTTATTGGTCATCAGTACCATATACGAAAATAATAATTAAATGCACAATAGTATAGATACTTGAGTACCTAATAGTCATCGGTAGGGAACAGGCTACTATGTTACTGAAATTGAGGCGCGAACATATTCATAACGCGAGTTGACGTTCTCTGAAACTGGAGAGATTTCCGCAGGCGATTTCCGCAGCTGGTTTCTGCAGGCTGGTCTCCGCAAGCTGCCTCCTCCAGACAGGGTAGATACGGTACACACTCAGGACAGTGAAACAAAGCAGTGAAGAAATGTCTATTAGATAGTCTTGGTAACTAGTATACAATTTATACGGAAATGAGAAAGTTATCTGTCCGGTGACGGAAGTGGTAAAGTTGAAGGTTGCCTATTAACACAGAGCGCTGTATATAATAGTAGGCAGCTACATTACTTGGTACACGGTGCGGGATGCGTCGCATAGCTCTTGCGGCGCACCTAGCAAAGTTCTACCAGACTGTGGTCAAAAAGTTAATTAAACACACACGACATGCAGTGCGGAAATTGAAGTCCACTTTTCAGCATGGTTGGCAGAACCGGCGAGTCATCCACCAAGAATCACCGTAAGCTTTACATTCCATAGGATTGCATCCCGGGCCCACACGGCCCGCTCTCGGAAAAGCTCTCTTAGGAAAGTCCGGTTGCGGAAAGTATAACTTTAAATTTAGTTTATTACCCCCGAATGGCCATCCAGGGGTTGTCCAAAAACTTGTGGAAGCCGAGGACGTCCTACCACCGTGGATGTGCTGGGATCCGTAAGACACCGGTAGATGTGAGAATCACTTGTAGGTCAGCAGTTACATCCGTCCTCCTGATCGTCCAGAGGTCCTGCGCTTCCGGTCCGGCTTCCACACCGGCGATACTCCTGATTCTCGATTTCTCACCTCTTTTATACTACTCGTGACGTCAGAGGCAGATGTCTCAGCCAATCAGCGGCCGAGCAGTAGCCAATCAGCGTGCAGCTAGATCAGTGACGTATTTACCACGTTCTAGAACATTCTAGATCTATTTATGTATACACGCGATTATGACGTCAAAAGCAATATTTTGAAGATAATTTAAGGGGATTTTCGCGGATAATTCAGCCATGTCTGGGCCGATTTTAAAATGGTTAACATTTCTAGAAAGCTCGTTTTATTCTGCTCGTCCTGACCGATACCAAGAACAACGAGAACGGAATAATCAAAGGTTTTTACGGGTACCAACTCGGTACACTATAGGCATGTACTCGCTTCCAATTCCGTGACGTGTTGTCAGGGAAGCTCTGGCGCGCGCATGCGCAACACGCGTTTTATCGGACTTTTAACGAAAACCTCTCTCATAGGGCTCATGTACGCGTACTACCCTACCCAGGGGGTGGGGGTGGGGGGTGGAGGTGCTTGGAGCGAGTCCGGAGTGGCCGTTCTGTACCCAGCTTCGCTGGGACAGTCAGTACCTGTCCGGTCGGTCCGCGCTACAATATATTGGATGATATTGTGTCTTTGTAGAAGATGTTAGAGAGGCTACACATTAGTGAACCAAGGATATTGCACTTCCTCCATTCCTCCCCGGCATGCAGCTGGATGCCTTTGTCACTGACTTCGTTGGTCACTAAGTGTACATGAGTAAACTCGGTCTTGGCTTCGTTCATGAAGAGATTCACATTCTTTATTTGCTCTGCAGCTAATAATAATAAAAATAATAATAATAATAATAATAGTAATAATAATAATAATAATAATAATAATAATAATAATAATAACAACAGGGATAAAGATAAATGCACCCATTATTTACAAAAATCCAATAGAAGTATAAATCTTATTACACGTTAATTGTAGGCCAACTTCATATTAATACGATATTGTGTCTATTAAAGAATGGCTGGCCGACTTGTAAAACTGTGAAATTGATTAGGTGTATAGTGTTATGGAGCACTAATTTCCGGTCACTGAGACTGCATTAGCTGATTCATATCCATCACCTTGGCTACAAAAGCTAGGAATTGTAGACAGAACAAATGTACCATCAAGGAAAGCAATTTAACATGTCAATCATGGTTACAAACATATCAATTAGGAAAGACACCAATGTACTTCTGACTGGGTTATCAGTACGATCACTCCAAATGTTGAACAAGAGAAGGCGTAATTGTGATTGGTCTGACTCCATGAAGTAAAACTTAATCTGGCAGAGTTGATAAATGCTTACTGGATAGCCGATGACTGGATGTCCAAAAGGAAAATCATTACCCATCATTTAATCGATTTGGCGGTTCCACTATTCAGTTTCCTTTAACATAGTACCTGACATCCCTTTACAGTTGAACATGGCAATTACAGACGCTTGTATTTGGGAACACCAGGCTATGGTTCTCTAAGATATGTGGTCGTAAGTCATGCCGTCTTGTATAACAGCTCCGTGGACCCTCGAAATTACATATTTCACATTCCTCTATAAAGTTAGCATGTCAGCATTTCTAATAAATGTATGTTAGGGAAACCAATACCGCAACATGCTATTGTAAATTAACTGGATTTAAGGAAACCAATATTGTGGCATATTATAGGATCAGTGAAATGATTGAAATATGAGAGTTTTCATGTTGCAGCTGGTATGTCATAGATGGTACTTTTTCACAGTCCAATACGAACTCGCTGGTCAACTACAGATCAGATTAATATAGCGAATGTTATCAAATTATTATAACTCATCTTCTCTGATCTCTGGAGATATTTCGCTTTGATAGCTGCCACACGAAGGCTGCCAATTCCCCGAGCTCATCCCTCGTGATCACTCTTAAATCAATACTAAAACCCCAGTGAGGATACGCTCTTTAAAGTAATTAACTATTGGAGTCCCGTCTATTGCACAGAACATAACTTAGCGTGATTAAATAATGCAAAGTGACTCCTTTCCTAAATCTCGCAGGGTTGATAATCATCTGAACATCTCGTGTACCATTCTACTCAGTTAACAGAAATATCTCTGTAACTACATCGAAAAGGAGATAATCAATCAATATACGACTATAGCCACCATTTGAACAGTCATAAGTCACCATAAATGCACACGCCCATCTCCAATCATAACAAACTCGTTTAAACTGCTTGCTCTGTACTCAAATCTCTCGAAACTGAATTCCCAACTCGCTATACTGTATATGCCAACTTAATAACCACTTACTTGGAAAGTATATTGATACTTGTATTCAATAACATGGACACACTTGTCTACTTCATGATACACAATGGAAACATAATGACACATATAAATCTCAACAGTAATACAGGATAGCATATCGAAAACGAAGAACTACTGGTAGAGGTGAAATTTACTATTTTCTCATAGAAATACTAAAGGCCATAGAAATGGTAGTACCTCATTGCCCCTGCAGATGAGAATCAAAAAGATCCAATATACCAATATTTTCACCTCCATTTAAGTGTACATGTATTTCATATTACGATGATATTTTCTCTTTCTAGCACCCTTCTGTATCATAGATTGTCGACGAAACTAAGAAGACATGAAATTGGCTAGGTATATGGAGTGGTATGAAGAATGAATTTCCGGTCACTGAGACTGTATTGGCTGATTCGTGTCCATCACCTTGGCTACAAAGGGGAGGAATTGTAAGCAGAATAAACGTACCATCAAGGAAAGCAATTTAACATGTCAATCATGCTTACAAACAGATCAATTAGGAAAGACACCAAAGTACCTGTAAAAGGTTTATCAGTATGATCACTCCAAATGTGGAATACAAAAGAAGAATTGATTGGAATTGGTGTGACTGTGAAAACAAACCTAATCTGGCAGAGATGATAGATAGATATTAGAGGTTAAGAGACAGCATGTATATGGGGAAATCACCACCGATTGCCATTTGCATTTTAACCTGGCTCTACCAGACACTTGTATTAGGAACACTGGTTTGTGGTTCCCTACGATGTTTAGCCAATTGATCAGTTAATGCCTCGAGATCTGTATTAACCCAATAACAAAACGCCCGAGAGGATACTTTCTTTAAGGTAATCAATTAAATCTATAATAGACTATTGGGCCAAATTTAGCCTAGCCTGATAAAAAATGCAATGTAACCTCGTTTCTTAGATATGTCGCATCGAATTTCATCTGAAAATGTATTTGACTGTTTGTATAGCCGCAGATGCATTACTCACATAACAGGAAGATCTCCATATATAATCAATAAATATATTAATATAGCTACCATTTGAGTAGACATAATCCATCGTACAGGCATCCGCCCACCTCAAATCACCAAAAGTTAAACTAATTTAAACGAAATTTCCCCAAACTGTATGGACTTCTCAACTTCTAAGCATGTTTTACCGACGCATGGTATTTGCAGGAAAAACCGAGATATTAAGACTTTTACCATCGAAATATCACTATATTATGATCACTGCCTTGTATTTGTCAAACGTAATACTCGTTTTGAAAGTTTATTGCTATGAGTGTTCAATAAAATTGATACAATCCTCTCTTTAATGATAAAATGGAAACGTATCGACTCATTTATTTCTCAACAGAGTACATGAAATTTGATTAGTTATATAAATCACAATACCATTTTCAAAATAAAGGTTTATATAACATGCATAAAAGATTTAGTTTAATTGAGCATAACCTTTAGTGACCAATAATAAATGGACAATGAAACGCTTCCGTTTTCTTTCATGTAGGCATGATTTATGTGTAACTGATAATTCCACTTAACATCCATGCCGCATTATGACTATCAGGACACGACATATTGCTGATAACAAAGCTAATAAACACATGCATAAGAGCATCCTTCAATCAGATCGACTATACGCTGTGAAAAGTGAAAGCCATTACTCCTAGACGTACGATCTTATGGTGATGCCATATGGTAGTACAGACCTTAATGGGCATTTCCAAGTTTAACCATCGATCATCTGACGTCATAATTAACTAAGTGGCGTGTATGCTGACGTCATACTCATGACTTCATGAATGGTTCCAAATAGTGTGTCTTTAACGCTTAATAGTCCAACACGTTGTACGAATTGTATGTCTTTGCTATTTAATAAACATGCTGTTGAATATTTTGAAACTAACTTTACTGGACGCTGTTGCTGCCATATGTCAAATTAGTTTCAAAGTATTCAATAGCTTACCTGTATAGTTTTCTGGAAATTGATAGTCAAGGAGTTCAGAGATCGATCGATCCCAACACGAGCGAGGTGTGGGTGGGGCTTAGCTAGAGATGGGCGGGGCATAGCTAAAAATGGAAAGGTCCATTCTGATGAGAAGCTAGTGACTACCAAAATACTGATTGCTCGACTGTTTCATCTTCCAGCGACCCCCCAGAAACTAATACCCAAAACCAGCTATGATCTCTCAAGTTTAAACCACGATATTGTCAACCAAACCTTGCATATTGAAACAATAGCTTAGCAGATGGTCAAAGTTGGCCACGATTGCAAATCAAACTAAGCTCTAATCAATGTTATCCAATGATGTGTATAGACATCAGCTGCTGACGATACCAGTGCAGCAAAAAAAGAAAAAAAAAAGATATCCAATATTCATGATACCAAAATATTGAAACTATGCATATACTAAAATAGACAGAAGTAAGAACGCAAACAAAATTGAATTAGGACAGAACCACAACAAGATCATGTGCCAAATAATTGAATGTTTGAAAAGACAGGCTATCAAAACAGCAGATGACCTAATAGATGCCACTTTCACGGATGACTGTCATGGAATGGTCTGAAAACATAAAGTATTAAAAATCGCCAAATCACAACACCCACTTCGTTGTGCACAACTCTGATGGACCCTTCAGACCATGGAAAAGTTGAGAAAATCAGAGAATGGCTCAATGATCAGTTAATAGATACAGAAGATTAGCCACTAATCACTGGTGATGGCAAACCAAGTTTACCCGGTAAAACCCCAATAACAGAAGCAGATGTTATGAAAGCAATGACAGCCATAAGATTGGCCATGTGTGCGTGCGTGCGTGCGTGCATGTGCACGCGCGCGCGCGCGTGCTTGCTTGCGTGCGTGCGTGCAGGTAAGATGACATCAACAACGAACTATTTAAACATGGAATTGGTACCATTCCAGCACCAGTGGAACACATCATCAACTCTGACTTTGAACATCACCTCCCAATTCATGAATCCATTTCTTAACTCAATCATATGACGTCATAATTAAGTACGTGACGTCTAGGCTGACGTCATAATCATGACGTCATGAATGACTCGATATAGTCTGTCTTGAACACTAGTTCGACACGTTGTACGAATTGTATGTCTTTACCATTTAATAAAGATTCTGTTGAATATTTCTGCCTTAAGCAGCAACAGCACCCAGTCAAATTAGTTTCAAAATATTCAACAGGGTTCCCTGTATATTTTTCTGGAAATTGATAGTCAAGAAGTTCAGGGACCGATCGATCCCAACACGTTAGCTAGAGTTAGCTAGAGTTGGTCGGAGCATAGCTAAAATTGGAAAGGTCCAGTTTTGTTTTAAGCATATTTTATTGTCAATTAATTAAAATAAAATTTTATTGTCAATGGGATTGAGTTACAAGTCAAACTGACTTAGATTCGACTCTGTGTGAACAGCAACACTCACCACACTACCTAATGTCAAGAAACCATCTAAACCTATCCACACCCGTGCACTTGATCAGTACTTTGAAAAAGTATGTCAAATGTGACATCAGAGATATTTGAGATAAAATTGATGAATTTAAAAGAAACTGGCGGAATGGTTTGAAATGAGGATGCAGTTGCGCTGACTTAGTGTGGGCACAACGGTAGTTATATCAAATTAGAGGGATTTCTAGACGATGAGAATTTGTATTTGATATAATCCTTTCTTCAACCCTTAGCACACCAATAGGATCGCCATATGGAGATGGTTTTCACCAGTGTTCTTCATCTGTTACCTTCCTGCCACCATAATATCTGTTCGAGAACATTAGACAATACCAAAACCCTCCAATTTCAAAGTTAGATATGACACAAGAGATGGAATATCCAGATAAACAACGGGACTGCGTGGTGAATTGTTTTCGCTAGCTGAAAAACAACTCAAACCACGAACCTCTTCACTCGCTAACGCTGGTTCCAAATGAGATCTTATAAAACTCATGCGACAAATTTAATACCAAATGGTAGAGTGTGAGGTTTTACGCCGGTTCTTGTCGTTTTCTTCCCATTTTGAATTATTTTTGTTTATATGTGTCTGTAACGTTTGACAGCTGAAAGTTCTGATCAATGCGCAGCAAAATATAGTGACAAATCAATATAAACTCTGGATATATGAGAGAGGCTCGTTGAGCATCTAAGAACCCTTACCTTACAGTTGTGCGCTAAGTTCGATCCTGTCTTAACCTTGCTGTATTTTATGTCACAATCTCGTATTTGCTACTATATTCCTTAACCCTTTCACCGACGAATTTCAGATATCTCATTTTTAAGGCAACCCGTTCAAGAAAACTTGAATATTTTGAAATTAATTTGACTGGAAGCCATCTTCCAGACAAATTAATTTCAAAATGTTCAAGAGAATAAGTTTTATATCATAATTTGTTTACTTTTTTCAGGTATTTATCTGTGAAAAGGTTGACGCTTTAACACTTGCAGACAAGAAACGAGACATCCCCTATGATGTGAGGAATATTCCTATGGGAGCAACAGATTCCAGTCAAATCAGTTTTAAATATTCAAATTATTCATCAGCTTTCGAGTAAAGCTGTTTTAAAGTTGAGAGACGAAATTTTCAAATTGCATGCATAATCTAGCCGTCGGGTCAGAAATCAGAACCGCAAAATGAAAATGTCAAAGAGATTTGTTGACAAGTAACAATAAATCCCAGAGATTAGACACACAAGTTGCTATGGACTATTTTATTCCGGTAAACTGAAGGTTGTCCATTTGACGAGACGTTTGCCGGTTTACTTAATTACGTTAAAGCGCATAAAAAATTCCTCACTGGAGTCTTAGCATTGATTTAATATTGATCTCGTGGGACGGGCTGATAGAATTGTCAGCTTCCGCGTGTCTGTTGCATGCACGAAATGCTAACAGAAATACGAGAGAACGTGTTATACTAATTCGATAACATTAGCTCCATTGAACTCGGTAGATTATAGGCTTACTATTTGCCGCCTTGATCTTATGATCCCACAATGTGTCATAAAATTGATTCCTCTAAGTTGCTTCTGTTATCAATGTCGGATCGCTGAGTTTTGATGAGGATGCTAAATCTGCTAGTAATAAAGAAAGCGTGTTCAAGTCCGCCCTTGTGTGTTGGACTGTTGTCATTTACCGCCGTTTTCAGAGTATATTTAATAAAAGCCTATGTAGCTTATTACCAGTTTCGTCGTCGATTGTAGCGTGGATCGACCGGTCAGGTGCGAACCGTCCCAGTTTATCTGGGTACGGAACGGTCGGAGCTGGGACGCTCCAAGCTCGCCCCCACCCTCACCCCTGGGTAGCCATGTAAGAGAGGCTCTTGAGAGAGTCCATGAGATGGCCCGTTGCGCGTGCGTGTTAGCGTGTGGAGAGTGGCAGCTTATAAATATTCCTTGCCTGTAACTGCAATTTCTTAAATACAGGCCATCCTCGCTTTTCTTGGTAAGAATCGTTACCAGAATTGAACTAGGAATTCAAAACTGTTTACAGATATAAAATCGGTTCAGAAATGGCTGCGATATCAACATCGCCATAGCGCACGTGCTCGGTAGGGTGAAGGCCAGCTAATCACGTGGTCAGCGCCCGTACCTTGTATATGACACGCGCGCTGATTGGTTGACCATCTAAAACCAGTATATAGAACGTGTGGCGTTCGATGATATCTCGCCAGATTTGCTGTGCCACGTCGAAATAGTGGTATGTCAAACTGTGCACATGTCTAGTGCTCCAAATTAACATTTTATACCGCAGTTCGGATGAGGCCATTGCTTTACGCACCGCACGAGTTATCATCTTGTGCCGCAAGATGTGTAACCTGTATCAATATTACTTGCACTTTAGCCTTTATGTTTTAAGAAAGGCATCTTCAACCCGCCCTAAAACGGAACTTTTCATCTCCGCATAATTAATTTAATAATTGGTACGTAACTATCTACTAGCCATCAAGAGTGAGTTCTTCTGTACCGTTCCTGAGTATGCGCCACATCAGTTAGATCATCTGCGGCTAACCACCAAACAACGACTATGGAATCGTGCCGCACTTGCGTGGCGCTTCAACACCAGTGACGTTTAGGAACATTTGCACCGATGACTAATAGGTGCTCCGCAATATGTATTCAACTGTTTTTAATTAGGTACTGATGACTAATAGATACCGCAAGGTCGTTTGAGACCTTTACTGTTATATTCCTCTATATGTCATTTTCACTTGTATGGTGCTGATTACTAATAGGCACCGCAAGGTCAGATGTGACCTCCATCATATTTTTACTGTATATACTTATTTTCATTTATAAAGTGCTGATGACTATGTAGCCTCCTGGCATGTGCGCTGGTCTGTCGGATACTCTCGCTCCACAGCACCGCCAGTACGCGGTACATTGGGGCGAAGCTGCTGGTTAGCTGCAGATCTTGAGGTTGCAGATCCAGTGTTGCGCATTGCTGGATTATACAAAGCCTAACTTCTAGAGCCGGTGGAACGTTCATGTTGCAGTGGGGCCGTGCGACACCTACAGGGACAACATGTGTCTCTGGAGATGTCTAGCAGTCCCCCGAGGAGCGAGAGCTGATAGAAGTACAGCTCCTGCACGAGAGCTTGCCACAAAGTTCTACGGCACGACAGCGACATTACCTGATGTCCCTAAGACCTCGCTGGATCAGCTGGACAAGGTAGAGTTCTTTGCCAAGATCGGGATTCATGTGTATGAACCAACCGAAGAGGGCATCTGGCACTTGATCAGGCAAACGGCTCACTACCGTGACACCATGACCATCGGAGTGTGGGACCAGCACGCCTACTACATCAAGAACATATCCAAGCTGGCACATACACTAGTCTGCAGTCACTGTCAACAGAGGTTTACACAGGCATGCCATCTTCAACGCCATGTTTATCGCTGTACAGGTGGCAAAACAACAATTGTGTGTCCTAGCGAGAAGGTTGAGGAGCCACAGTCTGCGTATGAGAAAGCCTTCTATCCGCCCCAGCCATACAGTTCAGCGGCTACTCGTTGGGTCGAGTATGAGTCGAGAAACAGAGGCGTACACCTACACCATGTAGAGTGTGGGCACGGTGGCGAGCGTTGGATCGAGGGTGCTCCCGTCGATGGTTATGATCCGACCTCCAACACCGTTTACCCGTTCCATGGATGTTACTGGCATGGGTGTCCACAACACCAGCGAGGTGAGGATGCCAAACAAAGATACCGCAAGACAGTCCTGAGAGAGGAGAAGCTGAGAATGTCTGGATGCACGCTTGTGGTACAGTGGGAGTGCTGTATAAAACGCTGTCCAAGCATCCCTAAACGAATTCGGACTGTCCCATACCCACACTTCATAGTTTACGACTTCGAAGCACTCCTAGATGGTATCAAGACTCATCCTACGGAGACTCTCATGGTCGAGATTACTCACATACCTATCTCTGTGTCAGTTGGCTGCTCCTTAGAGGGCGCCACGAGTGAGCCCACTCACCTCTGCAATCTTGACCTCAGAGAGCCGATCAGAGAGTTCATGCTGGTGATCAAACGGCGAACATCTCTAATCCGGACAAGGGTTAGGGCACAGTGCATACCGACAGACCTGGACAAGCTCCCAAAGCGACAGCAGTGACTGATCAACGAGTGGTGTGACAAAGTGCCTGTACTGGGGTTCAACTCTGGGCGGTATGACCTGAACCTCATCAAGAAGTACTTTGTCGATGAGCTGACTGACAGTACAGGTGCAGTGAAAGTTACCAAGAAGGCTAGTCAGACCATGTTCCTCATAACAGCTGAGCTACGGTTTCTCGATGTGTTGAAGTACCTTGGCCCAGGAGTCTTGTACGAGGTATGGGTCAAAGCTTACGGATGTACACAGCAGAAGAGGTGGCTCCCGTATGAATGGTTTGATACACATGAGAAGCTCAACCATACAGGACTTCCTGACTACTCAGCATGGACATCTAAGCTCAAGGGTGGCTACCTCTTGACGCGAACAGAGAGGGAACAATGTAACCAGACATTCAGCGAGCACGGAATGTGGAGATTCACTGACTGGCTGCGATACTACAACAACCTGGACGTCAGTCCATTCATCGAAGCCCTAAAGCGGATGCGGGAGTTCTACACAGAACGAGAAATAGACATCCTCAAAGATGCGGTGTCTCTCCCAGGTGTATTACTGCAATACCTCCTATGTGGAACCGCTCAGCACATGCCAGATGTTAGCCTCTACTCTCTGGACAAGGAGGCCTACGAGATGCTGAAGGACACGGTTGGTGGAGGGCCCAGCATTGTGTTCACCAGATACCATGAGGCAGGTGTGACACGCATCCGCCAGAGTGAGCGGGTCTGCCAATGTCTACTCGGCTATGACGCAAATGCTCTGTACCCGTCAATGATGGCCAAAGAGATGCCCTGTGGCAAGGAGACAGTGCGCCATTGGTCCCGTGCCAGTGGTGTAGCCAGCTTTAAGGAGGAGCTCCTAGCAGACCACTGGTTTGGATTTGCTGAGGTGGATATAGAGGTCCCTAAGGCTCTGTGAGCAAAGTTTGAGGAAATGCCCCCACTCTTCTATAACCGCGAGATCCCGGTAGAAGCCATCTCTTCTGAGATGCAGGTATATCTAGAGCATACAGGGCGGAAGCGACCCACCACCCAGAAGCTGGTTGGCGCCCTCTGGCAAGAAGCGGCTGCTGTACGCACCGACACTCAAGTGGTATATAACCCATTGCCTGGCGATCACTGCTGTATACCGCACCATAGACTATGAGGCCAAGCGCCCATTCGAGTGGTTCGTGGAGAATATTATGGAGGCCCGCCGCTCGGGAGATGTAGATAAGAGCAAAGTGCTCTTGGCAGATCTCTTCAAACTGCTCGGCAACAGTGCCTACGGGAAGCTCATCGAGGCCCTAGAATGCTATAGCAACACCAGCTTCATGAAGGATGAACGCGTGGTAGACAAGGCCCTGCGTAGTGCATGGTTCGAAGATCTCGAGATCGCTGAGTCATACGAGCTCCAGAGTCGCAAGCCGAGAATCACTATTCAAAGGCCCTTCCAGGTGGGGATAGCCGTTTATGAGCTCGCGAAGCTGCAAATGCTGGAGTTCTACTCTGACTTCCTCGAACACTACATAGCTCGTGACAGCTTTGAGTACCTGCAGATAGATGGACACCGACTCCGCGTATATCGCTATAGCAGGCTCCAACCCCGACGACGTCATTCGTCCTGAGATGCGAGCAGAGTACGAGGCTCATAAGTTGGACTGGCTAGCTTGGGACAAATGGTCTGGATGGACTCCGGGACTGTTCAAGCTCGAGTGCGAAGGCTCTCGTGGCATCGCTCTCTGCTCCAAATGCTACTACGTGGAGAGCGCAGCTGCAAGTAAGTGCTCGGCTAAGGGAATGTCAAAGCGGCAGAATGATGTCTCTATGCAGAGGTTCTACAGTGCCCTACATGGCGGGTTGGACAGAGCTAAAAACCGAAGCCTACGCATGCGCAACCAGGGTATGGTGAGGTATGCGCAGGAAAAAGTTGGACTCTCTGCTTACTATGAGAAGTGCCATGTGCTGCCAGATGGGGTCCATACGGATCCCATCGAGTATCATGTTAGCACCCTAGGGGGTGGTAGCTGTGTATCTTCAGGGACTAGCTGAAGCTCTTCTATGACAAATGGTCGCCTAGGCACTCCGTGCTGGCGTGCCAGGTAGTGCAGTGCAGGCCGCCCCTCTGCCTCCACATACCTGTCAAGCCTGTGAACATCTATCGACCAGTTAGGATCTGTTGCACGCTGTCGACTGTCTTGCCAGCCTTCGTTGTGAACAGAGCGATCAGAGCCCCAACTGCTGCCAGCGGCCCGATAGAGCCTTTTACGTAAGTGCAATAGATTCCTGTGTACTAGCTTGTGGGGTTCAGGCTCTACATCAGCATACTCACCCTCGGTCTCCGCTACATCGTAGTCGTCTGCATCATAATCATACTCATCATAGTCCTCCTCATCTATATATTCGACTGGATCTTCATAAGCCTCTGGTTCATACATATCCGTCACTGGGGCAGCTATATAGTAGCCTTTAAACTGTAGTCTATAGCATGGCCTCTGCAATCTTTATTGCGGGCTTGTTTGTCTTAGCGAATTGGGGACTCAGCTTCGCCGACAAGAAGGCGGCAGAGGTCGAGTGTGAGCGTCGTAACCAGGCGATGGAGAAGCTGTCTAAGCAGATGTTTGAGTACAGCAAAGCACTTGAGCATATGTGCCAGAGGGAGGCATGCTGACGACAACTCCGAGCTCAGGCCAATCAGAGCCTCAAAGAGGCAGATGAGTCTCGATGAGTACTACGAGGCTGTAAAGATATCTGAGCCAATGCTCGACTATGAAGCATTGACAGGTCAGAAGACAGCAGAGCCTATAGTAGTGGTGGCGGTTGCAGCGGTGATGACAGGAGTCATGCTCTACGCACGCTCAAGCTGAATACCTGATGTGTTCGACATGCATACCTTAGCAAAGCCAAAGTAAAGTACCGTCACACCTAATGGGTGAGTCCCAGCTATGAGGTTTCCGATGTTGAAGCTGAGCTGGTTGCCCTGATTAGGTGGAATGTTCCTGCCCCCGAGGTGGTGACGGTCCTAGAGTGCCGACTCGAGGTCATCGCTTCCACTGGTTAGTCGCAGAAGTGCATATGACTTAGTTTTCTGTCTGTAGAGTTGGCAGTCAGCCAGCTCGCGTACCTCACCAACAACATTGGTCCAAGCAACCACAAGCTTGAAGTCATCTAGCTTATCCAGCTGCTGGATGGTTCCTTCCTTCTGAACCAGGACCGCAACAGTGACACAATCTGATGCACCACGATGCAATGTCAGCTCTACCCGTTGGTTAGCTGTGGCTTGGACCTGCTGGTGTTCTCGATCCACATGCACGATCCACTGTTTGGAACCCATTTGCTTCAGTTCCTGGTAATTCTCGTTATGCCAGACATGAAGTCTTGGAGCAGTCATCGTCGCATCTACTAATGGTCGGGAAGTGGGCTGCTGCATTTAGCCTCCATAGCCAGGAAGAGCGAGATATGCTGGATAGCGTCCAGTCGGGTGCAAATAACTACTTCAGGGAGGCGGTCAGTGCTACTATAGTGGAGAGCCACGACACCGGTCATGCAGAAGGTACTCAGGAGGGGTTCACTGTTGGCCACAAGGAGGCTATTGAGCACATCTTCAACGAAAGAGGGCGCAGGAGATTGGCCAGTAATCTGCCAGCATTTCTGAAATTCCCAGATAACTACCAGGACTAGCTCATCAAATCCACTCGCAAGCACGATGCTAGTCACGCATGGAAAAAATGGGTCCTCCGTGAGAAGTTCCAGAAGGAGAGAGTCCTAGACTCTGACCCTCAGTGGATAGAGTTTCAGCAACAGGCTTCTGACGAAGTTCCTCAAGCTTCTGACGAAGTAGCAGAGACCGCGGACGGAGTAGCAGAGACCGCGCAGCCTTCTGATGAATGAAATAAGTTGTGGCTGACAGTCTGTCAGCGATGATGCGTAGAGCAGGCTAGTTTCCTGGCTGGATTCAGCTTGTAGGTGTGCCTTTTCCAGAGATGGCTTGAAGTGTGACAGCTCACCTGTCTCCTTGTTGCTGAAGATGAAGAGGTACAGCTCAGCTGCCCTCTGTACACCTGCGATAAAGTCCCCTTTGGTCAACTTGAGGGTTAGGCTGTCGTATATGGTCTCGAGCAGGGCACGTCCACACTTGGAGCTGACGTGTAGCAACCGGGCATTGTGGCGGATGTCCGGTGAGATCTCGTGGGTGTTCTTCTGCAAGAGGATCAAGACAGTTATCTTTGTGTGCCGGATGCGCCTGGTGATGTTGCTGAGGTAGGTGACTGTCTTCTGGTCCATTGCAGGGTCATCGATAACTAGAACAAGTGGTTCTGTCAGTCGGGCTGCCAGCAGCTTCTCCATCAGTGCTTGCAGGTTCTGCGTCCTGGTGACTGGGCCATTGTACCATTGATCATTACCGTCAACCGCCTCAGCGGCGGAGTCAGACACCAGAAGGCTGTATTGAGAGTAGATGTTCGGCCAGGAGAGCCCGCAGCAAGATGTTTTTCCTGTGTCCTGACGGGGCAATGATCAGCACCACTTGGTCAGCATCGGCCGGTGTACTGTCGATTGGTACGGACATGCGTGCGGAGGATGGTTAGCACTTGGTCGGCGGTAGCCTCGTCTATATCTGGGAGACTAAACGGCAGTACTTCCTGCACCAGCTCTTTCGCCTGCAGAGGTGGGAATCCTGCACCTCCGGTAGATACGAAGGATGCGATGGACACATCAAGCATGAAATCCCAGCAGCAGCTGAGAAGATAGCATAGAGGGCCTGTGTCAGCACCCACAGTGTCTAGTACATCCAGTATCTGTAGGATACATGCTCAGGAAGCCATGACTATCCTGTGGTCTTAAACGGCAGACCAAAGAACCCTGACTTCTTCACCTCTGGTAGCTGGAGGCTGCCAGTAGTACCTTTTTTGCCATCGACAGTGATATTGCTCAAGCCGATGGTGCCTACCCTGAGATTATCTCCATCCTGTTGGAATGAGCTCCGTGGTTTCAGGAGATCCTTAACCAGGTCTTGTACATAGGAGTCAGCCATAACATTGATGGCATCAGCCTCATCGACTCCGAGCATACCGAGCATCGTTGCCCTGTCTTTGATGCTCATCCCCTTGTATACAGTCTTGGCCTTGTTAATGGCCGATTGTCCTACCGTATCAGTGTTCCCAATGAGATCTCGGGCTGGGATGGTACCTTGGATTTTCCGCGGGTCTCCCTTCCAATCGAGGTCTAGGAAGGAGATAGGGGCAACAGTGTTCTCTGAACCGAGGCGTGCCTCGCCCAAGTACGCAAGATCGCCTAGCTCTTTGCTTTCTAGGTCTGTGCGTGACAGTCATAGTGCTATATACACGGCTTAAACCTACTAGTCATACCCCCAGTGAAATAGTTGGGCATAGGAGGACCACGCAGTCGGCCAAGGGAATAGGTAGCAGTGCTCAGGGTACTGGTCCTCTCTGCAGGAGCATGCCTTGTGGGCGGTCCACCATTCCCGGGCATTGGTGATCCTCAGTCTGCATGCTCGGCTGTGGGCTACACACCGCCCTCTGGCACGCCATGCCTCATATGCTGTAGGGGTCTCGTGATCCATCTCTCACTATTCAGAGGGGTTAAACGTAGGTGACGATGATCTCAGCCATTGCACTCGTTGCTAGCCCTAGAACCGCGGCCTCCATTAACCCATGATCTTGGTGGCAACAGTGTAGGAGGCACCACTGAGGGCGATCTTTGGGATGGAGTGAGTTATTCCGAGACAGTGCCCGGCCACCCCACTCACCACTGGAGCGAGGACAGCCGCAGTGGCGGCAGGAAGAACCTCATTTCCCCTGTCATCTTCACCACGGCCACATTCGCCGACATGTTACTGGCGACATGTACTGCCAGAGATTTTGCTTTGGTCAGTAATTTCTGTGTCTTGGTTCGTAGCAGGTTCTCCACCTTCTGAAGACTTGCCTGGCTCGCGGGCAGTTGCTTCACGATCTGTACCATTGACGTCATTGTTTAAGCACTGAGTATACAACGCTGTTAAATGTCTGCATCCCCTGTCGAGAGAGCTAATAAGATCTTCCCAGTCTGCATCTGCCAGGTGGTCGGGTTGGTACTCAGGAATATTCATCTCTCTATTGAGACATCTTAAACATGTCTGGGCTCACGCTATGCGAGAAGTACTATGAGGTCTTCCGGAGGGAGTTGAAGGACTACAAGAAGAAGACACCAGATGAGCGCGCTCAGTTCTCCGGTGCTGAGCTGACAGAGGAGCTGACAGCTGTGAAGCTCTATCTAGAATTTGGTAAGGGGCAGATCTGCTTCCTCCAATACGTTATCATGGGCGGGAGTGTCGTCGAGCAGCTCCTGTGAGCTAAAGGTTTCTACAAGGATTGGCAGTATCTGTCAGATGTGTTCCAGCAGGTGCAGACCTCCATGGCCTCATCTGACTCAGAGCTGAACAAGGCTCTGCGATACAAGCTGGAAAAAGGATGCTCTGTGGAACCATCCAGCCCTTGGATGTGCATGTTGGCAGAGTGTATAGGGGCTGTAGGGCAGGCCAAGCTGGTTCAGTGTATCACCGTGGTCCCCACTGCTACTGTAGAGAGTCAGGATAGTCTTATAGCTGATTTGCTAGCGGCGGAGTAGGCCGATCCCGAGCGCCACGATAGCTAGGCCTGACAACACTCATAGAGCTACCATGGGAAGCAGTGTCATGTCGACTGGCTGCAGTGTCGGAGCTGCCATGGGAAGCGTCGTGTCGACTGGCTGCAGTGTCAGGGTTGGAACGACTGTATGGCCTGTACTACGCGTAGGTGCTTTGATATCAGTGTTGAAGCCGAAGTGGACACTGGGGGAACTCCCCTCGACCATCATGTTGTTATAGCCCCTGACTTGGAGGTCCTCGATGTCCACGATCATGTTGCTCGGAATCAACCATAGGTGTGGTGAAATAGCAAAGTCACGTTTGTGACGGGCCTTCTGCAACCCCTGCTGGAACTTAGCAATAAGACTGCTGGGATCTGCCACGATGATCATATCTTCAACGAGACTGATGAACATGGCCTGGACCTCTGCTCCGCTGACACCATCTATGGAATGACGCAGCTTGGTCTCTGCTGTAAGGAGGCAGTAGCACAGTGCTTCCAGGGACCGGTTGATCTGAACGATCCCTGCCGGTGTGAGGCCTGAGGTGGTGTGTGAGACATAGTACTTCCACACATCTGGATAGTCCTGCCGCAAGCCAGTGATGTGCATATTTTGCACCAGTGCTCCAGGGTTGGAGTTTGGATTGAACGAGAATGTCGCTGTCTTCCGGCGGCCTACTCGTCGGGGTGTTTGATAGGGGAATCCTGAGTAGTCAAATCTCAGGTCACCGTACATAACCCCTAGGCCACTGTTGTCACCATCATACCACCGATAGTCTGTGTGAGCACTGAACTCTCTCTGTAGTCTGCTGGCCACTGAGACGCTATGACTGTTGAGTTGTGGGTCGAAGTCGAAGTCATGGAGGCTTGCACCCAGCTCATGGAGGATTCGTTGCACCATGAAGTACACTTAGAATCTGAGACAGCTGGCGATGAGCACAGCTTCAGGAGTATCAGAATAGGAGTGAAGCAGGGTGGAACTTACTCCACATCCTGCCGTGGGATTGGGCGGTTTGTCAGCAGTCGTGGTTTGATGGAGAAGCTGGTTCGGGACCGTCCATCCACATCTCAGGCCAGTCAAGGGTGTACCCAGGAGGGGCGGTTGGCTCCGGATGACTGTCGTGAGGTTCAGTGGGAAGGCCATCTATGCTGGTGTTCTTAAAGCTACCATACAGGCAGCACACTATTTGTAGTCATCTCGACTCCGGAGACTGGCGAGGTCACCTCGCCATAACATCTCGTTTTTTAGCCCCTCCATATCAACCCGCCCGCTGGAGCCTTTCAGGTATTGCTGTCACACTTTAGGTTTCTCCGTGCGGTACAGGGCTTGGACCTTCAATATATGGTGGTACTCTTCATCGGTGACCTGGCCATCCTCGAGAGCTTTGCTGACAGACTCGTCGATAGTCCGTAGAATACTCTGTGCCAGTGTCACGTACTTAGCATGCTTCTCCAGCCTCCTTGTGATCTGCCGCTGCCCCACCCCCAAGCCAGTGGCCACGACAGTGGTGGCTAGTGTCACCCCACCCAGCGGGATGGGGACGAGGGCACTCACCCCTGTAGCGGGAGTGGCCACAGCTGCCACATCAGCACTGGCTTCAATCACACCTGCAGCAGTGGTTGTACATGCGAGGACGTTGTATGCCGTCTTATATCGGCTGCGCATTCTGCTGTACTTTTCTGCCTCATGGACGAGATTCTGCCTGATGGTATCTATCTGCTGAAGTCGCCAGCCATGGATGGTACCGCCCTCGTCAGCAGTCATGGAGGGGTATAGTTCTGGTTGCTTCAACCACTCTGATTTTGCCATAGTATATCTGGAGGCTTAAACAGGCATGACCTGCCGAATCTGCTCATGAGTCATAGAAGGGTTCATTTTGGAGAGCCTGGCGAACCATACCAGCTTGCGGGTGTTGAGACAGACATCTCTTAGACAGCGGTCATCCAGCACTATGACGGGTACCAATAGCTTTCTGAGACGTGACATCTGGAACTTCACCTTATCACCAAGATAGTAGGTCCGCCGCTGGATGGCTTTCTTGGTCTTACACTTCTGCGCCATCTTCTCTTCCCACTGTGTGACCTATGGCTCATCCTCGTCTGCAAAGACACCTGGCTCATCCTCGTCTGTGAAGACATCTGGCTCATCGCCGTCTGTCAAGACTTCTGCGTCCAGCTTACTCTTCTTCAGGAGGTCCTGCCAGTATTTGGAAGCTTCACTGTTCCTTCGCCTCCTTGCAATGCTCGTGTTCTGTTGATACCAGCTCTCCTGCTGTAGTCGCTCTCCTTGTTGCAGTGCGAGCATCGGCGTCCAATATCCCATCCGTGCTGGCATATATGTTAATGGAGGGGCTGTCAGAGGTGATTTACAGGTGTGAACAGGCTAGGACTGATAGCTTTCCATAGGTTGATGTTGGCACCTGGGAGATACTCCATCACGTCCCGGCCAACTTCTACCAGTGAGCTGCTGTGTGCACTGCCCGGAGGTTGATGTAGCATATTGGCGTGTATGTATGTTGTGCCCTGCTGGGGCACCTCGAATAGGACCCCTTCTACATGGTACTGTACCACCCATCTCCCCTCTAGAGAGGGTGATATTACATTCTCACCACCGGAGAGCAGCAGTCGGACAATCGGCATGGTTATATGTCTTGTTTAAACCCCTCATATAGCATGCTATGGAACCCATATTTGCTCACTCGACTGGTCTTGCTGACCTGGCAGATGTGTATGCAGTTGATGCTGCCAAGGTAGAAGAGAGCGATGGCAAGTCATTCGCCCTACAGTACGAAGCAAACTCAAAGGCATTCTCCCTCCACACCATTGGTGGTGATGGGGTGGAGCTGCTCACAGACTTCAAGGATGTGACGAAGGGGCACCTTGGTCGTAACATAGATGGCCACAAGATCATGTTTCGGTACGATTTCCCGAAGAGGAAGTACAGTCTCGAGCCGTTGATTGAGCTCTCGGATACAGAGGTGGCAGACATCAACACCCTAAATAGCGACCTCAGCTTTCATCTGCTCAAACCCTATTCGAACAGTGCCCCGCCGATGGCCCATGATGGCCTGCTACTGACCCTGGCAAAAAACCTGCCATTCATATTTAAGAAGAATGAAGTGTGGTACCGCGCTGGACCTGGGGGTGACTGGCCAACATGGTTGCCCTTATATAGGCCCTTATATAGGCCTCCCGCAGTCATTGACATAGAGGTTACTCCCCTCTCCACTGTTGTGAAAAAGGATGGGACAGTTCGAAAGTTCTACAATCGGGGATCATCCTTTCTCTCCTACATAGGTGAAGGTGTCTCCCTGACGAGGGTGGGTCACCGTATCGGGGTTACATGTGGAAAGCTCCTGCTGCGTCGTCCATTCCAGGAGGGCATCATATGGGTAGATGGTGTCACATGTCACCAAAGCCAAGGGAGCTGTTAAACTGCTTCAGCGAGTCGGACTCACTAGCCTGCAAATGACTCATATGATCCTAGAGCTACGTTTCTTAGCCGGCGGCAAAGTGAAGCAGCTAGCCCCTGCCCCTGAGGGGATCAAGATCACTATCGAACCAGATGGAGCAGGGCTTGATCTGGCACAGAAATTTCTCGAGGGGTTCACTCTGTTCAGTTTAACTCTTCATATATAGCCATGATTCTCATCGTACTGCTCGTGCTGGTGTCTACAGCAGTGGCACAGGACGCTGAGACTGCCATGATATTGGATGCCAAGTGGGCCCACTTCCGGGATGCCCCCCCCCCCCCAGTACAATCCTTGGGTAGACCCCTTGTGGAGAAACATTTACGACCGCTTTGACCCACGTGAAGAGATCGAGTCTGTCTGCCACTTCTATGGTGTGGAGAGGGTAGGACGTGGTTGTCTGCTGGAGACACCTGCTCAGCACCAGATTCTCTGCATAACATGTGAACATGCCAGAGTCTGCCGTGGCGTAAATGCTAAGCACTTTAGCATGCTGCCAGGTGAGCGTTGTCAAAGTAGATGGAAGACACTATGGGTGGTCCCATCATGCCGATGCGACTCTGGCAGAGACTACGCCCGAATCCATAAAGCCTGTTTATCCCTCGAGCGTGACTAAGTTGACAAACACACGCGTTTATCCGCCATTTAAGTTTAGTCGGAATTCATAAAGCGTGTTTAGCTTAATCGTGATTTGACACACGCACATCTTCGGTAAAGCTCGTCTAAATAACAAAGGATTGTTTGAACGTCCGGAGGGGGGTTGTTTATTTTGTTGTACATGTAGGTAGTTAAGTTTTTACAATTGCAATACTTTCATCTTTTCTTAATTTTTCAAATTATTTTTTAACATTATGATTTGAACTTGATCCGGATCAAGAACCGTATTTTCTGCACGGATCCCGATCAATGTGCATAAATAATAATGATTAGCAACATTCAACATTGTGTTAACATTTGAGCGAAATCGAATCAGGAGTTTCCGAGATACTCACAGATCCGGATTGTGATCCTGGACCGGATATTTTGATCTCGATCATTATGAAGCTTTGAATATCTGTGTATGCTATGATGATCACTATTATGTTAAAAGTTGAAGCACACTAGGTCAGTAGCTTATGAGAAAACCTGCTCTAAGGGACACCTCTATATAAAGGACACCTTAGTCAACCCCGAAAAAACAGAAAACAATGCATTTGACCTTCTATATAAAGGACACCTGCTCATAAAGGACACTTGTCTATCCCCATGGTCTCCCTTAGACATTTTATACTGTATTATTAATAATTCGATCCGAATCCGGATCAGAATCTGGATAATGAGTTTCATTCGGATCATGGCCATACTGTGGAAACCCTAGTGTAGTCCTGGATCTTTGCTTTGTTAAAATTTGAACTAAATTGGAGCAGTAGTGTAGGAGAAATGCATGCATTTTTAATAATTTGATCAGAATCTGGATCCGAATCCAGATATTTTTATCAGGATCACGGCAAATCTTAGAAAAGGAACATCTGCATATCTATCAGTGAGGTATTGAAGTAGGCATATATACCAAATTTCACTAAGATATGTTAACTGAGTCCAGAGATATGTCGCTGACGCACGCACGCACTCTCACACACACACACACACACACACACACACACACACACACACACACACACACACACACACAGACACACACACACACACGCACGCACGCACGCACGCACGCACGCACGCACGCACGCACGCACGCACGCACGCACTCACGCACGCACGCACGGACAAAGAGTATCGATTACAATACCCTCTTCCCCTTGCGGGGTGAGGGTAACCAAAGAGAACTTATATACCCCAATGGTGGGTGTTTATTTCTTGTACATGCATGCACAAGGTCCTAACAATCGCAATTGATGTTGTCTATTTATTGCACGTGCATGCACTAGGTCGTTACAATCGCAATGCATGCTGGTATTTCATTGCTCGTTATCACAATATCTGCTAGCATTTAGTAGTTGTAGTCGACATGGACGCATTACAGATTTTTTAGTTTGCAGTGGAAGAGATGGAAGAAGAGAGGGAAGTGATGCGCATTAGGCATTTGCGAGTATTTCGCGACAGGACTAATCCATTGGAAGAGTATAGCGATGTTAAATTCGTTAGGCGGTATAGAGTTTCCAAGGAATCTTTCTGCGGACTTCTTGAAATGATCAGAGATGACATTGAACATCCCACACAAAGGAACCGCGCCCTCCTGCCCCTGGAATAGCTGACAATTGCTCTCCGGTTCTACGCATGCGGATCGTTCCAGACAGTAGTTGGTGATACTTGCGGTGTGTCCCAAGCATCGTGCTGTAGAGTTGTCCGTCGTGTGACAGACGCAATTAATGCCAGGAAAGACCGCTTCATCAGATTCCCGGACAATGAAAATGCTTCACAAGCAGTAATGCAAGGATTCAGCAACATAGCCGGATTTCCTGGGGTCATTGGTGCGACTGACGGGAGTCGTGTGGCAATTGCCAACCCCGGGGGCATTGACGCTATGCGATTTATGAACAGAAAGAGGTACTACAGCCTAAACTGTCAACTGGTTTGTAACCACAAGTTACAATTTACAAATGTTGTATCTAGATGGTACGGCTCGGCACATGATTCTAGAATATTCCAAGAATCATGTCTTTTCGGGAAATTTGAAGGAGGGGAAATCTAAGATTAAGCTAAGTAGACCACCACCACCACCACCACCACCAATACCACCACCACCATCTTTAGAAAAGGCAAGCCTCCTTAACCGGTACTTCTCTAGCATCGGCAATATTGACGATGCTAATGCCAACTTACTTCCTCTATCTATGTATACGGACAATACTCTCCACTCAATTACAATATCAAACACCGACATCTCCGATGTACTGTCCAATCTGGACACGTCTAAAGCTGTTGGCCCGGATAAATTAAGTCCGAAACTCTTATTCGAGAGCCAACAAGTATTGGTCCCAATACTAGCGCAGTTCTTTAATTACTTACTTTCTAGTGTGCAGTTCCCCACTTCTTGAAAAATCGCTAATGTAACCCCTATATTCAAGAAAGGAGACAAGAACTTATGTTCAAATTATCGACCAATATCACTGTTGAGTTGTCTTAGTAAAGTTATGGAGAGAACCGTTTTTAAACATATCTATAACTATACACCTGTGCAAAAGTTAAGCACCACCCTATTTTTACGCACATGCGAGGGTATATTCATGTGCTATGAAGAAAGCAATAGCATTAACATTTATGTACCCATCCATCTTAGTGCAAGAGGTAATAATGCAACTAGAGGAATGCTGATTATGATGGTGGGGAAACACTGTATGTTTTTGTTTGAACTTGAAAACGAGGCCTGAATATGGTTACGTTGACACAACTGACAACTATTGCCCTACAGTTGACACACGTGGCTAGATTGTCATTAATGGTGTCTGAAAACGAAGTTTAACATCTGTGCACGAGTTTGAGACTGTCATTATTAATACCGGGTATATCCACCTTGTGCCTGGATGACGGCCTGGACACGACGTCTCATGCTGGTCACCAACCGACCGATACGCCATTGTGGTATTCGTTGCCATTCAAGATGGAGTGCGTCTGTTAATTCCTGTAGGTTCTGCACAGGAGGATCCCTCCTTCTCACCATGTTTCCCAGAATGTCCCAGATATGCTCAATAGGGTTCATGTCAGGGCTCATTGCTGGCCATGGTAGGGGTTCGATGGCATTCTGGCGGAGGTATTCATGCACAGCTCTAGCACGATGTGGTCGGGCGTTGTCATCCATGAAAATAGGGTGGGTTCCAGGTGCATGATTTACAAAATGAGGGACCACAACTCTATCCAGTATGGAATCTTGATATCTTTGTCCATTTAGTGTTCCAGGTACAGTCAACAGATCCAGCTTACAATCAAATGAGATGCACCCCCATATCATAATGGAACCTCCACCAAATGGAACTTCTTCCATGATGTTACGTTGGTCGTACGCCGTGCGTCTGGACCTCCATACACGAGTTCGACCATCTGTGGCATGAAGCAGGAACCGACTTTCATCGGACCAGTGTACCCGTCTCCAGGATCTCATGTTCCAGTGTCTTCTTTCGTTGCACCACCTCAGACGCTCCTCTTTGTGGTGTGCAGTGAGGAGAGGACGTCTGACAGGTCTCCTAGCTTTCATGCCAGCAGCATACAGTCTCCTTTTGACGGTAGACATTGACACTCTATTGCGCGTTTCCCATTGCTGGCTGAGCACTCTGCTGTTGGTGAATGGAGATCTCCTAACAAGGCGTACTAGGGCTCGATCATCACGGGCAGTAGTCTTCTTCGGTCTTCCAGATCTAGGCCTGTCCTTCACCTCGTTAGTTTGCCCATGTTTTGCAATCAAACGACTGATTACAGTATGGTTAATGTTCAGCTGTCTGCCAATCTCTCTGCATGACATACCAGTGGTATGCATGCCTATGATTTGCCATTTCACACGATCACTTAACCTTCGTCTTGCCATAGCGGTTCACAATCAAGAGCTAATTCTCTCTGTACAAATAAACCACGGTCATGAACACAAAACTCCTAATCTTGTCACCTAAATCTGTATGTAATGTTCTACACCTCAAACTGGACTTTTACATAACTGAACACGTGTGCTGTTTCCCGCCATGCACGGACATCAAGCGGCGTGAAGTCATGCATGCATGTGCATTTCGTACTTGGAATTATGTCAGCTAACGCGGGGACAAAAAGTATGGCAGCCTAGTTGTACCATCATGTTTCTACGTTCTATTGTTTTTGCTGGTGCTTAACTTTTGCACAGGTGTATATATTAGACACAATATCACTCTATATCAGTCTGGCTTTCTTCCATGACATTCTACAGTAAATCAACTGCTTGATACCTACACGGATATTACTCAAGCCCTTGACGATCAAAAGGAAATAATCTTTCTATTCTTCGATATATCTAAAGCCTTTGATCGAGTATGGCATCGCGGCCTCCTACAGAAGCTTAGGAATTTTGGTATCTGTGGAAATCTACTTGCATGGTTCAACCATTATCTTGGAAACCGATACCAGCGAGTAGTTATAAACGGCAATGAGTCCACCCTATTTCGTTTACATGCGGGAGTGCCACAAGGCTCTGTGCTTGGTCCTTTGTTATTCTTAGTTTTTATTAATGACATGCCCAGCGATATAATTCACAATAGACTTTTTTGCTGATGACACGTGCCTATATGTAATGTCAGATTATCTAAAAGAACACACTGCCACACTCGATTATGATCTACTGACCATGACGCATTGAGCAAACATGTGGCTCGTCCAGTTTAATGCCTCGAAAACTACATCTCTATTTTTTTCCCTGCGCAACGAGCCCACATCCTTTTCAATCAACTTCAAAGATTCTGAAATTCTACCGTCAACTGATCATAAGCACCTCGGCATTACCTTTAATAACAAAGGGAATTGGCTTAACCATGTGAGTAATCTCATAGCAAACGCTCAACACAAACTCTCCTTACTTAAAGGTCTAAAATATTGTAGCGAGTTTTGGTGGTGGATCTGGGTTTGAATCTGGGGTAGATTTAATTGAGAAAAACCGGGTGGTGGTCGCATAGCCGTTATTTGAGAAGCATTCTTTGGTTCTACATTCTCTGAATACAGATTCAAAGACCGCTTCTCTCGCGTAAAAGCTGTTTGAAGGTGCGGTACAGGGCAATCCTGTAAATGAAAACGAAAATTCGTATTCAAGCCCGGGTTTGGCTTCGGAACCGTATTTTCCGTGTGACTATCACACAGTTGGTTAATTAACTCATCCACACGTTCCCTCATCTTGTATAACTCACTCACGCTCACTACAGGAGACTGGGGAGAGGGACCACCAGGAGGCTCTGGATAACCAGAAGACTCACAGTGGTTCGCCACTGCAGTGTCCATAAAAGAGAGGGCCGGCTGCTGTCCTGCAGCAACCTGAGAAAGAGTGTCAACCAAATGGGTAGATACATTTCCACAAGGAGGAACAGAAAAATCACTGGAAGGAAAAATAGCTCCACCAGTGCGACTATCCTGGAAACCTTCCAAAGAACTAATATTTGAATTTGCATCTTCCTCATTAGTACTCCAGCCGTCATTGCTGCAATCAGTGTCATACCCATCTTCAAAGTGATCCTTAGCGTATATAGTGACTCCATCTTGAAAGGTCACATGTGATTCTGAGATGCTGTGTTGAGGTCGCATCTCAATTCCTAATGGGGTGTGTGTACTAGGATGCGCCAATGCATCATCACTAAGGTGCTCGAATGCACTGGGGACAATGTTTGTTAGCGAATATTCCGCCATTTTGGATCTACTCTACAATGTCTATTTTAGAATGCCTATGTGTGATAACTTATGTGACCTAAGACAGGATCTTGCCTATTAACAAATGCCAATTCTAGACTGTATGGAATACAAGATTCTATCTTAAAGCCAGATAATTAATCATTAAGTGATTTTACCTTGGATTACCACAGTTGTATTATGGATCCTAGGAATCCAAACAGCGTAGAAAAACTACTATTTAACGAGTTGCTAACTCGTTAATGATCTGAACTTAAGGTACGATCAGTGATAGTAACACTAATACTAAGAACAGGCCATAAATTGCTTCAGGAAATTAAAGCCAAAGTGAAGTGGCAATTCACAGTAGTGGGGGCGTAATAATTTCCTTTCACAAAGAATAATTAAACACAAGTTTGGATTATTCACTGACAAGGTACAAATGCAATTAATAAAGACCTGACCCTAGCATAGCTCAGTGTTTAACACCTACGGCTTAAGGACAGGTCATACGATTAACTCCTAATGTAAGTGTGAATGAAATTCAATAGCTGCTCTAATGTATGCTCTGTTGCTACGGAAGAAATGCGTTTGACAAAAGCCCTATTTCAGAACTTAATAACTTAAAATTAAATGGATGCCATTATGCTGGTAAACAGTAGTAAGTATGAATAGTTCCCAAGTATTAAAACTGATAAGACAATTATCCAATCATTTGTGTCTAATTAAACTTACAATGATTCAATTAAATGATATAAGCCGTGAAACAGTTGTAATGTCAATAGGTTCCCAAGTTATTAACGGCTATGGGAACTGAATGTTAACTGATCATTTATACTGAATTAAGGTTACAAAGATTCAATTAAATGATATAAGCCGTGAAACAGTTGTAATGTCAATAGGTTCCCAAGTTATTAACGGCTAAGGGAACTGACTGTTAACTGATCATTTATACTGAATTAAGGTTACAATGATTCAATTAAATGATATAAGCCGTGAAACAGTTGTAATGTCAATAGGTTCCCAAGTTATTAACTGCTAAGGGAACTGAATGTTAACCGATCATTTAAACTGAATTAAGGTTACAAAGATTCAATTAAATGACATAAGCCGTGAAACACTTGTAATGTCAATAGGTTCCCAAGTTATTATCTGCTAAGGGAACTGAATGTTAACGGATCATTTATACTGAATTAAGGTTACAAAGATTCAATTAAATGATATAAGCCGTGAAACAGTTGTAATGTCAATAGGTTCCCAAGTTATTAACTGCTAAGGGAACTGAATGTTAACTGATCATTTATACTGAATTACGGTTAAAAGTACAAAGCCACAGTTAAATGATAACTTGTCAAATGTCGACTTATATGAAGTAGAAATTGCCAGATACCAATGTTAATGAAAATTTGCTCTCGTCTGTAAAAAGAACTAGCAGTTTTATTTGGTTCTGGCGAAGCTATGTTTACAATTTCATGATTTTCTGGCCTTGAAACAAGTTTTACACATTGTCAAGACAGTAAATCAGAAATTGTACAAGTATCGACAGTGGTTGCTAGGGATAGCCGAGAGGAATGATATGTGATATGAAATAGCAACTATTACCACTATGAGATCTCAAACATGGAGTGCACTGAATCTACCTAATATCATGGTCACCTGGACAGAAAATTTGGGGAATCGGGTATATAAATGGCTACAGACTCAAATGGGTAGTTTTAGAAATCCAGAAGTCAGAATAATATCAATTACTGGAGGACATGTCCTTAATTTTTAAGAAAAACAGGAACTCTAGAATTTAATCAAGTAAGTGGTTAATTAGATAGTGGGAATATTATTAACTAAGCCCTAAGCCTTACACTATACACTTACATCAGCTCCTGTTCTTTAGAAGTAAGCCACGGTGGCTTATGAAATCATCAATCGGTTGAAATGCGGGTCCTCATTGCTGTCAGTTTCTAACCATAAACCAAAAATGATATAGTACGCGAGCACTCGAATTAAGAATCATTACATGCTAAACAGCAAAATTAAAGATCCCTCGTGGAGCCCAAAGCTCAACACGGAATACTACACTAATCAAATCACAGCTACATTATATCTCGATGTACACTTTATCTGAACAACGTACTCGCGTATTAGTAACCTAAGTATTAAGCAAACTGACAGAAATTCGGACTAGCGCAACAACTAAGAGACTACGCTGAGTTCAGCGCCCTACACCAGCTAGGGCAATTTAAGGTCGGAACCAGAATCCAATTTTGACCTGGAATTTATACCCAAAAAGTGTTGCATGCACCAAAAATCCAGACGCCCATGTAGAAAATCCTTGGCAAAAAGTGCTAATTTTAACATAACAATAGGTGAATAGATTGTCAGATTACCATAACAAAAGATTGCTGGTTTAAACATCACCATTGTGATGGCCCACTCGTTTAAACATTAACATAACAATAGATTAGGCATTGGTACGGATTGCAAATGCACCGGACTGTAATACGCTAATAGGGTTATGTATGTGGAAAATCTGACAACGCTAAATTGACAGGAATGCAGATTCTACTACATTGCAACATTTACAAAATGTATAATTTGTCACATCGCCCAAACGAAATGACCATAAGTTCCCCTATACAATGTTGCTGTTTGATGTTGCTATGGGAAAGAGCAACCATATTCTGAAACATTGACTATCAAAAGAAACACGGGAACATGAAATATTGAAGAATAACTAAAAACGCTGGCGTGATTGGAATAGTGAATTAGCAGTATACTGCTAGACCTGGCTCGTATTTTAAAGACAGACCCGCTCATACCCAAAATCCAAGATCACCAGCCCAGATGATTTCAAAAATCAATAAACGGGAAAACTGATCTTTAAATGTCATAAGCGCATACACTTTCAGCAACGTAATTCAGCAACCAAATTCTTACAAACCACCGCTTACTTCACGGATTTGATGACCAAATTACAATTTGCTGTGAATTGGGCATAAAAGCGTTAGGCCCCTATACTGCCACCGTGATCGCGCGAGGAATTATTCAAGTGTAGAAGATTTAACCATACGCTCAATACGGCCAAATACCCCATGTTGCTGAATGATCATACAACAATTACATGATGCCCATATGTTGCTAAATTATTACGAATAATTTATTAAATAATGGCAGCAACATCGTATCATCATTGAAACGGCAAAATGGCATGCTTTAACGCAAATAGAGTGGCTTCAAAATATGGCTTAAAGTTGAATAACTTTGAACACGGCATAACGTTGAATGTACTTGATTAGTGCTTTTATTATGATCTACAGTTCAGTGTAAAATTTATTCGATAATTATTCAATTCACAACAGCCAAAATGCACTCTTTAAATTTGTACAAGTGGCAATTATGCTAAAATATTTGAAAACATTAAGACTGGAAGCCGTTGCTGGCCTAAACATCAACGACTTTCAGCACCATTGATAGCACAATTGTCAACCAGATTAGAGAATTTCTAATAACAAATCCAGTCTTGTTTCAATTTATTCTAGACCGTAAATGTCTCGAGATCATGTACACAACATTTATTAGACCATCTTTAGAATATGCAGATGTTGTGTGGGAAAATATTCCAGAATATCTTGTAATTCGGCTAGAGGATATCCAAAAATATGCTCTCAGAAAGGTATGTGGAATGACACGTAGTGCGAGCACTGAAGACCTGTACTTAGAAATAGGCATCGAAACCTTGTCAACCAGACGTGAATTTCATAGATTATCTATGCTATTTAAAATTATTAACGGGATGACCTGTGAGGTTCTGGTCAACCATCTTCCCACACTATCCCAGCACGAAATCCTTACAATATCCGTCATCCAAATTTCTTCACTCCATTCCGCTGCCGTGTTGAGCTCTTCTATGGATCCTTTTCCCCAGCAACCATCCGCGCCTAGAATATGCTTCCTGTGCCGGTGAGATATTCTGTCACTCTTCTAGAATTTAAAAGCAAACTCAAGGCTATGTCACCCATATGACAACCCCCTGAGTGGTATTACGTAGGCCCGAGGTTTGCCAACATAATGCTATGCAGGCTCCGAAATGGTTGTAGTTCTTTAAACCGACATCTATTTGACAACTTTCAGTCGGAATCTGCCAGTTGTTCTTGTGGCACAATGATGAATCTACAAACCACTACCTCTTACAGTGTGCCCTTTTTAACGAGCAAAGAGTCGTTTTCCAAAATCAGCTTGCCTTGAACGATATTTCTCTTGCTAATCTTACGGTCAACCAGCTTCTATACGGGACTTACACTGCCAAGTTGGAAATGAACAAACTGATCTGTAATACGGTATGTCAATACATAATTAACACCAACCGCTTTCAGTAGCTTCCCGTTTGCGAACTTATAGTTTAAGGGGTAAATGGACAGCAGCCCAACACGTACAGGTCGGGGCGAAGGCAGCACCTAGAGCTCACCTCTGCTATTCTTCCATTTGATCTTATTCCTCGCTCTCTCTATCTCTCACCCTCTCTCCCCCCTTTCCTCCTCTCTCTCTATCTCGGTCTTTCTTCCTACTCTCCCCCACCTCACTCTCAACATCCACACACTTATACACACTAATAGACTACAATTAATTAAACTATTATGATTTGCCGCCATTTTGTTGTAAAAAAGTTTTGAATAATCTGTATGTGTATGGGAGACACAGGCATAAGACTCTAAGTCTTATCGTGCTTCCATCTGAACAAAATAAATGACGTTTAAACCAAACACAACCACCACTACCACCACCACCACCACCACCACCAACACCACCACTATCACTATCACCACTACTACCACCACCACCACCACCACCACTACTACCATCACCACCACCACCACCACAAACACAACCACCACTACCACCACCAACACCAACGCCACAACCACTACCACTACCACTAACACCACCACCACCACCACCACCACCACCACCACCACCACCACAACCACCACCACCACCACCACCACCACCACCACGGCATGTATTTAACAGCAGCATCATAATATTTTTAATAATTTAGTTGCGGGTCAGTATGTCTATTGTGGTTGTTGCAGCTTGTCTGCATAATTTGGCACTACAAAGGAATGACCCACTACCAGATGATGATGAGCCTGCTGCAGCAGTGTATCTACAACCACAATTGGAAGCAAACCGTTTAGAGGCCAACGTGCGAGGTGAGATTTTTCGTCAGCGTTTCATAAAACAACATTTTCAGTGAGTAATTGCAATGTTTTCTTCAATAATTTATGTTTAACGATTACAAATCCATACGCAGCTTCATACGTTTCTCATGGTAATAATCTCTTTTGGCTTCGTATGCAGCTCTTTTGGCTTCGCCCGCAGCTCTTTTGACATCGTACGCAGCCTTTTTTGCCTCTTGCAGCCTCCTGTTGTAAAGCAATTACTGTCAGATTCTCATCGTGTTCTTCATTGAGAAACCCCAGGGCTACATCTGTCTTCTTTAGCACATGCGATACACCTTGCGATTCCGTTGATGAACTATTATTTTTGCTGAAAATTAAATGGAAGATAAATGGTAGCTTTCACTGTGATGTCGACGACAATGCTTGCATTATATCGCACATAATGGAGAAACGTGTTAACTAGCAATATGATCCATAACAACCAGAGATTTTGGTTGTTATCGATTGACTACCAATCTAGGTTTACAATGATTCGGATAAACATATTTCAGATCTGTGAATATTTCCAAAGCTGCTAACCCGATTTTGATCAAAGTTAATCAAAATTAAATCCTAGGAAAACTCTGAAAGACCGGGAAAGCGACGGTTGGCTTTCTCAGAATTTTCTTGTAAAAGACAACAACAGGCAAAGTCAGAAAATCTGAAATATTTTGTTACATAATAAATACCGCAACAGAATTATAAAAATTATGTTGCAGTATTGATCATGAAAAATGTAAAATAATACCGGTAACCTTTTCCGATTCATCTTTTTGTTATCGTTTTATGTTAGTAATATCTATTTATCATTTTTGTTATTTTTCAGGTAGGCCACTGCTTCGTTTACATTTGTGAGATTTCTGTGGATATAAGAAGAATTGTCGCAGATCATTAACAGAAGAACTGTGTGCGTGCGTTTGTGCGTGCGTGCGTGCGTGCGTGCGTGCGTACATGCGTGCATGCGTGCGTGCGTGCGTGCGTGCGTGTCTAACATAGAGGTCAAATGTCAAATATCTAAGTCACAGGGTCACATATTATATACCCAAAACGCGTTTTGGCTATAGCAAAGAGCATAATAGTGCTTGAGTCAGCACATCGCTCGAGTGCAGTATAGTTTGCAATAGTTTTATTGTTATATCCTCCAAGATGCCTGTGCACGTACCTGGTAGATTTAGCCCCTTGCGAAAGATCTGACAATTCTGTTTCTTCATCTGGAATTTCAAAACCTACTGAACTTCTGAAATTAATAAAAAGGAAGCATTTTCTTTGAAATTTTATATAGGATTCTTGGCGTCATTTTCACCCAACATCACCACCATGATCACCATCATCATCATCATCATCATCACCAACAGCATTAGCACCAGCAGCAGTAGTAGCAGTAGTAGCAGTAGCAGTAGCAGTAGCAGTAGCAGTAGCAGTAGCAGTAGCAGTAGCAGCATCTGGAAGCGAATCAGGCCCTGTCACTGTTTACTTAGCTTACCTCTTTGAAACGTTTGCATCGCTTGTTGAAGCTGCAGGGGACGGACATTGCACATCGCCGAAAGACTGCTCGCCATCGTTATTGACTGTGGTCAAACTCGCATCATCGTCACATTTGTTGTGGTACTACGCCAGATCGTCTACGATGACATTGAGGATAGCCAGAATCTCGTCTCCGACATCTCCCGAGACTGCTTTGCCACCTCCGATTTCTGTTACGTCAATCTTAACGTTACAGGCTGCTGCCTTTGCCGTTGTCTTCATCCTTCTCCATAGCTCTTTGAACTCTCTTCCGGTACATTTTGGACGCTCTGGAAAAAGGGCGCCCATCTCTTGACTGACGTCTTCCCATGCAGCTTGTCTCTTGCTGGTTGTCTGCGTATCACATTTTTTGTCCTCGATAATACTTTTTCGTTTTTTAACGCATTCTATTAATGCCATCCTTTGCTCAATGCTAAAATTGTCATTTCGCTTCTTTGACATTGTTGAGCTAAATAGATCTACTGTTAAATACTCGTTGAATGAAATCTGAAGTAATGAAATTGTTTCCGTATAATAATGTAGGCCTACTATGATGAATATTCTTTTGTTAGACAGTGCACGTGCTGAGCATGCTACCCGATCAACCTTGTTTAAGCAGGACTTCTATGCGTGCGGATAAACGCGCGATTCTTTACCTTCTTGAAATGCGATCATCAGGGTTGTTTATGCCACGAGGACAAACCCGTTTTATTCCGCGTACAAGACATAAGCGTGATTTGGGTGTACGCGCGGTGATCAGGCTTTATGAATTTGGACCTACATGTTTGTCTGAGCCTACGCAGAGGCCGGCCACTGGCCGGTATCCTGAGGAGGTCCTCTTGGACATGTGGGGTCCGGGAGAACACCATCTAGAGGCATACACCACCCACGATCACCTGTCTCAACAACCTATGCCCCAAGGGATTGAGAGGGCGGTGGGGCCCACGGATCGCCGAACGGCGGCCAGTTGAGGGAGATGGTATCATTTTAATCCCGACACTACTACTCGACACAGCGGTAACGCTAACAGCTGGGATGAAACGGCGCAGTTCACCTTCTGCAGTAATGGTCGCACGGCCCCACTGGAACGTGATCGTTCCACCGACTCTAGAGTTCGGTCTTTGTGTAGGCCAGAGAGACGCGGTTATCCTTCAATATCCCCGAGGCCAGCTAACCAGCATCATCGGACTGGCGTACCGTGCAACTGCGGTACCGATGAACAAGATGATTATATGGAGCGGCGCGTACCACTGGAGGCTACACGAACCTAAGACACCTGGGACGGTCGAATAACTGCTGCTGGATTGGGGGATTTGGGTAGCGTGGTTCAAAAGAGACTTCATATTTGCAGGAAGGTGTGCATAAGTGAGTGCGTGCATGCGTGGGGTGAGTGGGGGTGGGGAGGGTGGTTGGCAAAGCCATCTCAAATCGGTGGTTCGGGGTCGTCACAGAAAAAATGTGAAATTTAGATATTCTGGTACAGCATCCAGTGCATTTTTGCGGGGTAAAACACATAAGACTATTTTTGAAAATGTACCACTGGAATGACTTGCTCTGTTACAGAGCCAGTCATTCCTATGGTAAATTTTCAAAAATAGTCTTATATTGGCCTGCAAATCGACGGTCCTCAACACCACTGCGGATGCGGTTTTGGCGGACTTGATAATTAAATGACTAAGTTAACATAAGATCGAGGGTTTAAACACAGCCCATTAACGCATAAAATAATGGCCAAAAGTGCGGTAGTCAATATCCGGTGTCCTGGATGGAGGAATATCTATTCGCAGTCCAACAAAACACGTTTTATGTCAACTCCAGTGGTAAATTAAAAGAAAAGTATTCATTTCACCTGCAGATGTACATTCCCTGAGCCAAAGTTTTAATTTTCTTGACAAATCTTGAGCATTTAAGAGTTAATTCACCTTTCCAGAGTACCCGCCCATCATATGACGTCATAATGAACTGCGTGATGTGTATAATGACATCATAATGAATGACGTCATGAATGATGTCGATAAGTACGTCACGAACGCATATTTGAAGACGGTCTATGCGTTGTGGTACACATTGTTTGCTTTTACTATTTAATAAATATTCTGTTGAATATTTTGAAACTAATCTAATAGGCAGCAACAGCACTCAGTCAAATTAGTAACAAAATATTCAACAGCTTCCCTGTATAGTTTTCAGGAAATTGATAGCTAGGGCATTTGGGGATCGATTATTCCCAACACGGCGAGCTTAGCTAGTGATGGGCGGGGCATAGCTAAAATGGAAAGACCCACTGATAGAAGTTGCCTTTTAAGCGCTTTGGAACGCTGTTGACTCAAAAGGGATCAAAATAGCGCAAATTCTCAGGTACATTGCTGTCATCGCTCCATAGATACATTCCAACATGTCTGTAACGGGAACTTGATATGAGACGAACAAATAGTAATCGAACTATACCACGCCCATTTATAGCTAAGCTCCGCCAACATTTTATGCATGTTGGAATTGATTTGAAAGTTTGAAACGTGACTTCCCAGAAACTACATTTCAAGGTGACTACACAAGTAAGCTGTTGGGTATTTTGAAACTAATTTGACTGGAAGCTATAGCCGCATATGGAACAAACAACGTCTAGTGGAACAAACAACGCCTAGTCATATTATGTTTTAAAATAATCAAGAAAATGTGTATTCAATTTTAAATTCCTCAAAGACCGTCCACTTTCGTGACGGTTCTATGCCATTTTGATTGTGACGTCGGCGAATACGTCACATATTTGATTATGACGTCAGCTACTTGAGTGACAGATCAGATCCATCCATTCGTTAATTGGCCGCGCACGAGCGATTTAAAATCGCAGAGCAATGTACTTATTTGTCGTAAATTTGCACCGACATGCAATCATCTGACGATTCATGTTCATATTACGCTATAAAGTCACACATGACATCGTCACTTCATTTGCAAAAGATTATACACGAAGGATTACGAATCGGGATGTAAACTCGCTGCGGCCCACATACAAAAGGACCACGCTGATGTGTAAGGAAATTTCTGCAATATGTTGTCAAAATCAAGCAGTTAAATCCTCTTCGCGACGAAGCTGACCAAAACACGCCTTTGTAGTGGTCTTGATGAGCGTCCATTTGCAGGTCAAGAGAAGACTATTTTTGAAAATTTACCACTGGAATGACTGGCTCGATAACCATGCAAGCCAGTCATTCCAATGGTAAATGGACATTCAATAAGTAAATATTTAAATTTTTTGAACAAATTTAGTCATTAAAGGGTTAGTGACCGATTTCAGGCGACCAGAAAAAACACGCAATGGATGAACGTGATCTGTCGATAAAATATATAATCAATTACGTCACGTGTAAGCTGACGTCACAATCATAATTGCCAGAAATATTCCGTCACGAAGCTAGAATAGTCCATCAAGTGCACGAATTGAACGTCGTTGATGGATTTAATGTAAACATTGAAAATATTGAAACTAATTGTACTGGGCGTTGTTGCTACCATAGGTAGCAAGCAAACCCCTAAAGACCTCCGCCAAGTCAAATTAGTTTCAATATATTCAACTACTTACATGTAACGTTGCCATGATATTGGGATTCTGGGAATTCAGGGTTCGATCGATCGTAGCGCGGGCAAAGCGTGAGCGACGCATATGCTAGAAATGAATCCCTCTATTATCAAACACAGCCCACCACAGACAAGACATTTTTCGTGCAATCATCCTGCAGGTGAACGTTGCTAGTGCGATTAACGACAAAACCGAGAAGATGTGTAGTAGTAGTAGTAGTAGTAGTAGTAGTAGTAGTAGTAGTAGTAGTAGTAGTAGTAGTAGTGGTAGTAGTAGTAGTAGTAGTAGTAGTAGTAGTAGTAGTAGTAGTAGTAGTAGTAGCGGTAGCAGTAGCGGCATATACCTTAATGAACCGTATATTTAACAACCATCTTAATTTAGCAGTTGCTTTTGAGACAAGTCTGTAAAAATACACCGCTTAACATACATCCTTATATCATCATGCGCAAAGAAGCGATACAGAATACACATATCGTAGCCGAAAACGAAACCTATATCGATCGTTTCAATAAAAAAAGGAAATGATGCATTCCTAAAATGACTTTGTACATCGCGTTATGCATAATTATGTCGTGAGAGGAGCCTGCCTCTTTGTGCCCCGTGTGCCGTTTCACCTACCGTATATAGGCTGTGTACACATAATTCGCACCCCAACCTCACCACCTCGCCAGTGGACAGATGTGCGTACGGGCCTCGGTGCGTGCGTGTGTGTATTTTCACAGGCCTGCGACAGAACCGCAGAGCCCGCCGCTCATTGACGTAGGGCCCTGTGACCATGGCGATGTTGGCCACCTGCTAAATACGACCCTTTCCAACACGAAAGCTATCATGGTAGACACACTTTTGATTAACCACACGCTGTCCGCTATAGATACGTTTTAATATATATGAGTTTCACCAATGGCTTACACACACCAATCAATGTCAATTAGAGCACTACAACTTGCACATGGGCTGTCAGGCCGACTACCCTCTCTGCACCATAGAATGGTCGTTCACGTGCACATCGCCAATGTTGTACTTTTGCATTCGTCTAATGCTCGGAAATGTATCCAATTTATAACTATTTAAGCTGGATCTGTCATAGATTTCAACAGGCCTAGTTTCTGAGACTTAATATTGACCGGTGAAACTGATTCAGTCGCTCATTCCAGAATTAGACACATTGCCAGGAAATAAGATCAGTTACGAATATGTCACATTGGTTCTTAATTCCATACATAAACGCTCCAATGCTAATAGAGCACCCTCATCGACATGTGGCGTTTCTTTTCTCAGCTAAATTCGATCATTTCGTAACAAAGGTTAGCAAGACAAATCGGTCAAGTCATCTCGTTGACCGGAAATTAATGTTTTGTCAATTGTAGAGTAGTAGTGTTCTACAGCCTAAAATGTGCTGTATAGCTATATTATGCCAGTACATGGGAATGGTGAATAAATAGAGTGAGAGGGGTGGGTGTGGGTTGGGGGTGGGGGGGGGCGTTGGGTTGCGGAGGAGGGAGAGGCGGGTTGCGGTCTATTCAGACAATCATACCCTACCATTAGTGAAAGGTGCATGGGACGCGAGACGTGCGTCCCACGTATGACGTTTGTGGTTGTGGATGACGATGGCGATGGCGACGGTGATGGTGGTGGGAGTTGTGCTGGCGGTGGTGGCGGCAGCGGCGGCGGCGGTGGTGGTGGTGGTGGCGGACGCGGCGGCGGGAAATAGATTAATTCTCAAACTTTTGGTGCAATAATGTTATTATGGAGGGAGCTGATCTGCCACTCAACTACCTGACGCCATAATTCAAGTACGCTACTTGTTGGCTGACATAAAAAACAATGAAGGGGTTGGGGTGGGTGACTACACGTTGTTATACGAATCGAATGTCTTTAGTATGTAATAAAGATGCTGTTGAATATTTTGAAACTGATTTCATTGGGCACCCGTTGCTGTCATAGGCAGCAACAGCACCCAGTCAAATTAGTCTCAAACTATTCAACAGCTTAGGAAATTGATAGTCAGGAAGTGCAGGGATCGATCAATCCCAACACGAGCGAGGTGTAGGTGGCGATTAGCTGGATGTGGACGGGGATTAGCAAAAACTGGAAAGGTCCATTGCTATAATTTCTTGATTATGTATCAATTTCATATTGAATCCCTCCAATATTTATTGAAAAATCTGTTTTTCTTGACCCATTCTGTCTGTAATAGAAAATGTAGGAAATGTATAATAGCAATTTTAAACTGCATTTTCTCATTGACTTTTAAACCGAATGACCAGAAACGTGGGAGCTATCCAGCACATAATAGACCATATGGTGTCGATGTGTCAATCCTATTTCCCTCCACCATAACTGTTCATATTTTAAACGCTTACCGACGACATTTAGTTTCTATTTAGCTTTCGTCTGAAATATACCCGAATATATTCATTCATATAATTATCCGAATATTCGAATACCTATTTTTTCTTTCTAAATTGGGACTATTATTACTTTCTTAAAACTGTACCTGATGATGAAGACATTTTCTACTATTACCCCTCCTTGAATTTCTAGAATCGCGAGTGGGTACACCTCTCACGGTTCTATGACTGATAATGCATTCTCCAGTAGTGTATATGTTTTAATTAGGACACCCCGTGAGTTCCCCTTTCAACCTGGCCATAGAGGTTAAAGTTCAAACCTATTTACCGTAAAACTGTATAATCTCGCCACTGATTTGGCTGAGCCTCAAATCAGCGTGCCATTTGACGGCGTGGCCGTCCTGAGATGCCTCCCATGTCAGGAAGTCTGCGATACAACTACAACCCTCAATGAAAGTGGCATTGATCTACTCAATGAGAGGAGAGAATGGCCGATGAGGCGGTGAGTGGTAGCTATATGAGAACATAGTAGGACAGCCCACCGGGATCCTTCCTCGAGCGAGGCTGCTGATCAACCAGGAACATCGGGTCCTAGCGACTCTTTCAATAGCGCCGCGATTGATGTGTCTGGTAATGTGGATGAGGATGTCGAGAAGGATGACATGTGTTTACAATAAAATTTGTCGTATTCCATTCACATAGGAGACGATTGGATACAGATCTCCAATGCCTCAACTGGTACAGTTGACATTGTTACAAATATAGTCCATTCTTTGAACGTAACACTTGTGCTGTCTAAGCTGTAGGCATGCGATGATTAATCTGTGATAACAAATCAGTTAACTTTGTTCATGCAGCAGGTCATGACACGTTAGATATACTATCGAAATGAAGCTATAATGAAATAGCATTTTAAGTTGCTTTTTGTTACAACATGAAGTAACACTTTTTGTAATGTAGAATTCAGAACTTTGTGTCCTCTTTTTTCCAAAACTCAATACAATTGGCGATGGTTCAATATAGCATGGTTAATTTGGTCATTAAACTCAGACCTGATTGATTGGAGAAATAACGCCAGATCGGGGCTATTTCGCCACCCAAAGAAAAGACGCCTATCCCAGTTACATAAACAACTGCCCATTTTCAAAACACTGTTTTCATATTTAATAGTGTATCCTAAGCGCTCTAAACAGGCAGTATTCCAGGTGGGAAAAAGACATCTTCTGGTCTCATAAAGAAATCTAGCGAAATAACCCCGCTTTACGGCAATCTGTGACAAGTTATGATTAACAATGATATGTTGGTCAAATAACTGATACTTATAAGCGCAATAGTTGGATTCGTTTAGGACAATGCTAGAGGAATCACATGACATCATTAGGCGTTATTATGAAGCGCTATACAGCGTAATCCGAGTTTCGTGACGCTGCCCTATGAAAATTCGGATATGATTCGCATGATCTTCGGAGAACTGGGATTAAATACAGCTAAGCTTGTATTCTTTATTAAAAAGAATGATTAGGGTGTGTGCAGCGTTAAGAGTTCGGGAAAGTGGTTAACTAATTCACCTTTCCAGAGTATCCATCCCTCCATCATCTGACCTCGTATGACGTCATAATCAGCCCAGGGGCGTGTATGATGACGTCACAATCATTACGTCACAAAGGGTTCCATATAGACCGTCATAAAATCTCAAAAAGTTCAACACGTTGTATGAATTGTATGTCTTTGTAAAACATTGCTATTTAATAAACATGCTGTTGAATATTTTGAAACTAATTTAACTGGGCGCTTTTGCTGCCTTAGGCAGCAACAGCACCCAGTTAAATTAGTTTCAAAATATTCAACAGCTTACCTGTGTAGTTTTTTGGAAATTGATAGTCAGGGTGTTCAGAGATCGATCGATCCCAACACGAGCGAGGTGTGGGTGGAACTTAGGTAGACATGGCCGGGGCATAGCTAAAACCGGAAAGGTCCATTATATTATAATTTTTCTCATCACTTTTCGATACACATAATTAGCTATTGTAGACTAAGTTTATTATAACCTAGCTGAGGGCTAGACCAGAAAAATCCATGATTATGTATCAAACATTGACGAAAGTAGACACAGATTTAAGGAAAATATGGTAAAATTACGCTGACACAATACTAATTAATATGTATGCCTAATATTGTGACGTCACAACGTACGGAGTTTTAAGTAAGCTCTACACATTTCTGATGACGTCACACTTTAAGGACTAAATGGTGTGCACACTATCTGATGACGTCACACGATTGCTTAGCAACTCATTGAGATTTATTTCAGAAATGAAGACAGTAATGTTTACTGAATATTATAAAGATAAATAACAGAATGCGGAGAGGAAAACGGAAAAAATTCCGTCTGAAAAATATTAGGCGGCTGTTGTGCTTTTGTGTAAGTATGTTAAAAAAATTGTGTTGTTCGCTACTTCATCAGAAGTTAAAAATGTAACATTGATCTAAGAATAGTCTAACAGTGTACCTCAAGTGCCTCGCCCAGTTTAGGCAATAGGAAACTTAGTCCATTAACCTACATATGGAAGTACATCTGGGTAGACCCTATCTCAGATAACTGTACTGTAATTTATCTGGATAAGATAGTATTGTGTAATAATAATAATAATAATGATAATAATAATAATAATAATAATAATAATAATAATAATAATAATAATAATAATAATAATAATAATAATAGCCTAATAATACTACATTTATATTGCGCTAAATCCCATGCAGATGTATGCTCTAAGCGCTTACAAGAGAAATTTCGTTATATCATGAATATGCTTGTTGAAAGAGTGGTGTTTTAAGTTTTGATTTAAAGATAGCCAATGTCGGAGAGATTTTAAGGTCATTAGGAAGATTATTCCCTTCGGTAGCGCCAGCGGTATATTGTGGAATTTTAATACGAACAACCAGATAAAATGGTATATACAAGGTATATTGTTATTCACTTTTAGTAGGGCCTAATTGAGATAACGTTTCACGGGTACATCTGAATTGACTATGTTCAGTATAATTTTCTACATCATCAACCTGTTATATACAGTTATCTTTTTTGTATGTATGGGGAAACGCACATATAATGAAAATTGGTGATTCGTGGTTTTTCAAATGGGGCATGGGGAAACGTATAGCATTGTCAAAACTTCTCATACTAATTATTGAATAATTGTTATTTTGATTCTTATTGTATATATGACAAATTACAAAGAATTGAAATGAAAAGAAAGATATAAATAAATAAATAAATAAATAAATAAATAACGGAAACAGGATGATATTGTACAACTATAAGCAGCCGGTGTATGATCTAAACCAGAGGACGCCAATGTGAACCCCTGGTCTGTGTACAACTGCCACCTCGGTTTCCTTGGGGTGATAGTGTGATGGTTAGGTAGCCAGACTCGTTCTAAATTAACATGAATTAGGTCCAGTAGGAGTTTATGGTGTATTATAGGTCATTACGACCTGATTTTATAATATTCAAGCTAATTTTGTGGTTGTGTTTGGTTGTTGTGATTTGATTGAAGCGTGTCTGTCTGTGTGCGTGCGTGTGTGAGAAAGTGTGGTGAAGGGGCGTGGAGTTGGTGCGTAAATGCGTACAGCTGGGTGAGTATGTAACTGTTGGTGTGTGTTTGAGTGGATGATACAATTTCATGGTGGGAGGGTTTCATTTAGTAACGAAATATTAATAGGTTTTGATTGTTCTTGTTAAGGTGTGTATGGGGAGTGGACGAGTTGGGAGAATTTATAATGATAACGTAGTTTACAATTTCTCTTATTGGATATTCAGATAGTCGTAAAACCTGACCCCTAGGGTAATGGTTTTAAGGTGTCTTAAGCAATAGGAGAACAGGTGTTGTAGTCAGCCATTAGGTGTGTAATTTGTGGACACCCTTTTGGTTGCTAGTCTGGGGGGGGGGGGGGGGGGGTTCCAGGCACCACCTATATGGCTGCGGGTTTTGTTTTCTGGTGCTTTTGCACCAGATTCATAAGCTACAGCCTGATTTCCAAATTAAAAAAAATAAATAAATTTGGTGATTGTTAAATTACGATGGCAAAATCTGATGATAAAAATCGTTGACCCGTCATCATATTTGAGCCTCTCTAAGCTTATTCGTCTTGCAATAAATCATATCTTGTGTATTTTAATGTCCAGATATGCATACTAAGTCGTCTGATAGGCCAATGCTGTTGATTCTAGACGTGACCAAATGCATTTTTGAAAACGGCTACAATCTTTATCCCCATGCGTTTTGAAAAAAACACCCGGAGTGCGTATTTCAATCGCTTCCGTCTGTCCGTCCGTCCATCCGCCCGTCCGCCTGTCCGTCCACTGCCCGTCCATAGGTCCTATGTCCGTCTGGATATCTCTTCCAAAACCGTTTAGTGGAATTCAATCAAAGCTGTCATGTGAGTTTGTGGAATGCAAGACGACATTTATATTAGGCTCCGCCCCATGATCGGCTGAGGGCAGGACGGAGGTGGGTGGGGTGGGTGGGGTGGGGGATGAGACAGAAAGTCAAAGCTGACAGAATTCAACCAAATTTGATATGTTAGTTACCCATTTGATTGCGGATTGCGACACAATATTTACATTAGGATCCGCCTCCAGGTGGATTGGGGTGAGGGCAGAATGTAAACGTTTGCGAAAGCCTGGGGAATTGCGACGGCATGCCATCGACTGCACATTCTAGTGTACTATTAAAGCCATTATATATTTTATATTGTAATTTATATATATATATATATATATATATATATATATATATATATATATATATATATATATATATATATATATATATATATATATATATATATATATATTGGTTTGATTTGGGCAGCATTACAGCGTCAAGTGAAATAAATTTCTAAATTTTTAACAGATTATCTTTTACATAGTACGTATACGTATTTCTTGTCCGCCTACCATTATTTTTATTTCTAATAGTCTCTACTTTAAGATAGTGTCACATCGGCTGCCCTGCCTGTATTAACCTAATCATTCATTCATTCATTCATCCATCCATCCATCCATCCATCCATCCATCGATCCGTCCGTCCGTCCCGTCCATCCATCCATCCATCCATCCATCCATCCATCCATCCATCCACCCACCCACCCATCCATCGACCGTCACCGACCAGTCCACCCACCCACCCACCGACCCACCCACCACCACCCACCCACCCACCCACCCACCCACCCACCCACCCACCCTTCCAGCCATCCATCCAGCTATCCATCCAGCCAGCCATCCACCCATCCATCCATCCATCTATCATCCATCCGTCAATCCATCCATTCACCCACCCACCCACCCACCCACCCACCCACCCACCCACCCACCCACCCACCCACCCACACACCCACACACCCACCCACCCATCCACACCCATCCACACCCATCCATCCACCCAACTTTCATTCATTCATTCATTCATTCATTCATTCATTCATTCATTCATTTATTCATTTATATATTTATTTATTTATTTATTTGTTTATAGTTTCCCATTGGAAACAAAGGAGCAGATGTCTATGTGAAGGGAAATATCGAGGTCCCGTTGTGGTAAGCTTTCAAATGTATTTCCTTTCTATATCTCTATATAATTTTCACTTGGATAATGAGACAAAGGTCACAGCCATTGCTTTTCTTGGAATCAAGATCAAGGTATTGCTAAAATTGTCACTTCACACAGAACAGATATATCAAAGATGTGTATCACTCAAAGAGCACTATATAGTTTGTATGAGTTAGTGAGCATGCGCGCGGGCGCGTCTGTGTCCTAGAACCGTACTATATTAATATGGTAGATTTCTATGGTGTGCATACGTGCGTGCGTGCGTGCGACGTACAGGCGGCCATGCACGAATCCTTACACGTGTTCTACCAGTTAAGACTGTGATGTACATGTATGAAATACGACTTGTGGTAGTCCCTCTTACGATAGTGAATTTCTGTTTCAGTTCCTCACGGACTAGGTCAGATGACCCGGATGTGTGTGTGGGTGACACCACGTGTGCTTTAGGTCAGGATGAATCATTTCCTGAACCTAAAGGTCAAGTCCACGATGATAATGATGAAGATTGTTCACCAAGACAATGGGTTCCTAAACGGAGATTACTGACGACCGCAGATCTGCCACCAGATGCTCTTCTAGTCATTGTCATACCCAGTGTTTGGGACAGTATACCAGTCTGGGAGCAGAGAGACATTCCTGCATGTATCTTCACATGGCCTTCCACCAAAGCCAGTACATTGTCTTGTATGTATGGATATCCAACCTCACTGATATACTACACCATCTGCCTATGGCAGCTCTATCTGGTATGGCAGGTGCATACACAGACTGGATGTAACCTATGTCGTGACCTAACCCTAAGTGGCATAGCCGTACTAAGGAACTTCCTACTAGTGGCGACGCAATTTCGTTCTATAAAAGACATTAGAAAAACACTCACCAACAACCACTACATCATCCACGCATTTGTTGTATATTTTCCGGCACATCCAGCTTTGTACAAGGCTATATTCGGTTACGTGTATTACAGAATGGTGACATATAGCTATAGAGTTCCTAATGTTGGCATTCAGAACATGAACATTACAGTAGATAGAGACGGCGATATGAAGCTTAACTACTTTGTTCTTCCACCATACACTGAGCTCCTGTCATGCTCAGGTGATATGAAAGCTCCACGTATTCCATCATCTCAAGGACAACTCGTGCGATATAAATGCCCTATCCATGCTACACGCAGACCTGTTGAGCTTCCAAGGTGGAAGCTCACGACGTACCAAGACATCATACCATCAAGAGTAGATGTTCTGCCGTATTCAAGTCCCATGCACGCTTCAGGTATTCAGGCGGCCAATAGACAGCTCGTGCCATATACGAGTCGTACCCAAGTCACTGCCCGCCTTATTGCACTACCAAAATTGAAGCTCGTGTTCTGCAAAGACATTGTATCGCCCAGTGTAAAGGTTTTCCCAGGCTCAAGTCCATTGCAAGCTTCTAGTATTGAGTCATATCATGGAGAGCTCGTACCATATACCGGTCCTATGCAAGCCAATACCCGCCATATTGCGCTACCAAGATTGAAACTCATGTTTCAAGAAGACACAGTATCGTCCAATGTGGAGCTTTTACCAGCATCAGGTCCAACGGAAGCTTCGATTATCCAACCTTTTCATGGAGAGATCGTGCCATATACAGGTCCTATGCAAGCCAATATCCGCCATATTGCGTTACCAAGATTGAAACTCATGTTTCACAAAGACAACGTGTCGTTCAATGTAGAGCTTTTACCAGCATCAGGTCCAACGGAAGCTTCGATTATCCAATCTTTTTATGGAGAGCTCATGCCATATATAGGTCCTATACAGGCCAATACCCGCCATATTGCGCCACCAAGACTGGATCTCGTGTTCTACAAACACATCTTATCGTCCATAAGCCAGCTCCTGTCATCCTCACGCACTATTCTCCCACGGAAACGATATCTATTGTTAAATAGACGCCCTGTCCAAGTCACGGTCCAGCCTACCGCGCGACCACAGAGAGTACAACCTTCACAGCGAGGACACCTCTTGGCACCTAGCATCAAGATTCATGTATGCCCAGGTGAGCAGAATTACATTCTCATACATTTTCCGACATCAATTTTCAAGATTATAATTTCGCTTAATCTTAACAAATGCTTTGTGAGATAAGGAATATTTTGTTGAATATTTTGAAACTAATTTAACTGAGAGCTGTTGCTTTGGTGATAACGTGTTAAATGCAACAGCATATACCCAAATTCTGAAAATCTATTATGTACCGATCTGAACGCTAGGCAGTAGATTCCATTTGGTTATGAGATGAATATTCGTTCGTTCTGAGACAGATGTCGAATTGAAAACAAAAAATTTAATGAAAGCTCTACTAAACGCACATGTTATTTTTTAAATTTAAATTTCACTCGTTCTTTGTTTATGCAGGTGCAACAATCGGAATTTGTGGTGATTGACAATACTATTATCTAATCCCACGGGTGTTATTAGCTTATATATGTATTTATATTTCAGACGTCATCCATAATGAACGTCATAATGGTGATAATGGTGTCGACGGTTGCGTGTCTAAGGATATCGCACCAGATGCGCACGGATTTATCTCGACTGGTCGCGATGATGTGAATGATGCTAGTGACACAGATAGTGATTCCGAAAACAAGAAAGGCGGCATGACCAGTAGCAGTGGAGTTCCAGTTTCCAATACTTATAAGAGTGTCGAACATGGACACTTCATATATCATATGGATAGTTTGGATACACAACCTCCTATTAAACACGCACCGCAGGTGAAGAAGCACCCCAAGGCCATCCTCCAGGCGGCCAGCGTCCCTCCTCCACAAGAGCAGGTGCAGAATAAGATTGATGCTTTACTCACAGGTATGCATGTGCTCTATGGCAATTCATTTTTCACGTGTAATGAATGGATGCAATGATTTCTCACACTCACTCACACACGCACGCACCCATGTGCACACACTTGTGGAGGTCTAGTACATATACACATTACTATGTGTCCCTGTACGATATGAACGTCAGCCTATGTCCAAAACTGAGTATTAATATAAAGCGAACTTGCATATCCATGTTTGACTTGGTATAGTTCACTGCTCTACAGAAAATCTCATACTTGATAACCTCCACTGCCCAGTGGGCCTATACTGACTGAAATACAAATCCTCAATCCATGTATGTAGCATCCATTTATAGATGTCGTGTCATGAAGCGGTTGGTTACTCATCTGAAATCTCCATTACCAATGTAATTAGATTTTTGTTTAATATTGTTTCAGTGGCAGACATTCAAATTCCATCTCAAGATACACCAACAGACGTCAAAATACCATCACACGTGCCCAATCTCAGGACTGAGAAAGATGAAGATGTGGATACAAAGTTAGGAGACAGGGATCGATGCAAGACTGGTCTCTATGTACAACCTGCTTACAGTTCGTGTGCCGCGCCTCTGTTCTTATTGCACGTACAGATACAACCCCATCTGGCCGAGGTTAGAACAAAACTTCACAATACAGCTCTCGCCATCTGTTGTCTAGCGTTCTCAACCACGCGAAATCCTAGGCGGTGGGATGAAATGCAATTGAACCTAATGGTTGCAGACTCGGCTGGAATTCAAGCTAACATTCTTCAGTATACTAAAAAGGTGAGAGTTTATAAGTGTAATCACGTTCAAAGATTCGAATTAGTTAATAGACATTTAGAGAAAATATACGTTAGGTTGTACCATAAGTTAGATTCTCATGTTTGGTACAAACCCCTCCACGTAAAACTTGGCCTATCACGTCAAACCATTATCAATGACCGAGACGTTTGACCTGTGTCCTTTTGTGGTCAACATTAAAAGAAGTTTCTCCAGGTCCCCAAAGGACAGCGACTCACCCAGTAATGGCAGTGTGTTTTATGTGGATAACCCAGTAAAACTCGAGTTTTCGCGCTGGACACATACATACATGAAGGCAGGCAGGCGGACGGACGGACGGACTGACTGACGGACGGACGGACTATTATAAGGTAAGAAGCAATCTCAGGCTTTCTGAATCATAAGCACCTCAGCATCTTTAGTTTTGGCAGCTGTAAGATCGCGGTTCTCCAAGACAAACCGATCTTTTAATCGCATATCGTAGAGAATCACCACTATGTGGTTTAAAATTCAGCTGGTCTCATGTTTGCGTGTATAGTTTTAATTTTCAACACTTGAGAAGCCAGTGTCTCAATTTTCAAGATAACTATACAGGAAAGTTGTTAAATATTTTGAAAGTAATTCGACTGGGAACTGTTGCTTCCATAGGCAGCAACAGCTCCCAGTCAAATTACTTTCAAAATATTCAACATAATATTCATTGCACAATAAACAACGTCTTGTTGTTTTGTTTTGTCTGTAATGTTTAAGCCATGCAATCTACATTCCTTATTCCTGTTTATTTGTCAGGTGAAGTGTGATATTGATCAGCTGCCACAAGACCTCAAGGTCATATTTGAATCGTTACCTTGCGGTCCCCAGTCACTACGTCTTGGAGTTAAGAACGTAATTAGTGGTTCTGTGGACAACTCGCCTTCGTGGTATTACATTCCTTCTGCACCTGATGACCTCCTCACATCACTCAGACTCATCTTGAAATTATATTTTAATATCGGAGCCGTGATGTGGTGCGCTGAGACCGTGTATGCCATTATGCGGGTTAAGCTAAATAAGGTGGCGGACTACAAGGAGGAGAGAGTGGCCGTATTGACGAGAACACAGAATGAGGTGGTGATGTACTTCTTCGAGGACTTGGCAGGGTGTGTAGAATTCATTAAGTGCCAGTTTGAGAAGACAGAAACCTTTCAACTACTTCCTGTTTACAAGTAAGACTATGCTCTATTGTATTATGAGCAATGTTAATCAGCCTCTGTCTTCCATTCACTTGATCCAAAGCTCATCATGCAGCGGTAACGTAGCTTGTGTGTATGACCAATGATGTGTCTGAAGCTATGTAACAGAGGAATCCATGTCTAGCTATGATACACCTATTTCTAGCACGGCTCACTCTGTACGTGTATTGGAATCGATTTGATACTTTGAATACTGATTGACTGAACTCTCAAAGTCTAACTTTCAAGATAACTTCAACAAAAAATTTTTTAAATTGTAAACACACCATTTTAAGATGTTCAATTCAGACACCTTCGTGACGGACCTACGTAATTTTGATTATGACGTCGGATAACAAGTTACATATTTGATTATGACGTCAGATGTTTTAACGTTGTAGCTAGAAAAGTAACGTTCCCGAGTTTGAGCAAAATATGTTAATTTCAGTAAAATAAAAACTCTTTGTTTAATTATTCAGCTGTTTAAAGATTTAAACCTTGTTATTTCCAGTATCTCAATTTCAAGACAAATATACCAGAAAGCGCCTTTGAATGGCTTTAAGTCAAATTGTGTATACCATACCGTATTCTATACATCATAAGGAGTTGGGGGTTTCTGGTTTGTGAGGGTAAAAGTGTATACCGTATTCCGTACATCATAAGGAGCTGGACGTTTCTGGTCTGCAGATGGTAAAAGGGTTAATGTTCACGCTGACCAAAATGGCTTCTGTTTTGTTCTCGAGAAATTACCAGAAGAATATGTTTAGATGACTTAGCTCTGGGACGTCTAGTCTCGTAGATGGTACAATCATTTCAGTCGTAACTCATCTTAGAAATTATTTCTTCTGGCATGCGAATGTACATGCTCTTAATATTTTCTTGATCACACTTTTTGTATTGATTATGTTTTGCTTCGCAATCCTTCACCAAACGTGGCCTGTATATGAGTTCAGAGATATCGTGTATTTATGGAATTAAGCAGGTATATAGCAAGGTCGCCTAAATGATACATCTCTCGATTAATTTCTGTTTTTTACCATTTGACCCCGAACGAACAAACACCAAATACCATCTACTATTTAATAATTGTTCTCTTAAATATTTTGACTCTTATTTGACTGGATGCTATTGCTTCCTATGGCAGCAACAATTTCCTGTCAAAGTAATTTCAAAATATTCAACGTAGACCTATAGTTATCGTGAAATTGAGAATCCGGGCAATTATGGTTTAACCCTTTGATGCAGTAGACGAACAAAAACCGGCCTCTACAGTGATCTTGAAGGAGATTATTTTTTGAAAAATTATCACGCAAATGACTGGCTCGATAACCGAGCCAGTCCTTCCAGTGATAAATTTAAAAAGAAAAGTCTTCTCTTGGCCTGCAAATGGACGTTTAATTAGCAAATATTTATATTTTCTTGACAAAATTTAGACATTATATGGTTAACCTCACCAATGTGTTGCTAATTTAGAAAGGAAAATGGTTTTACTGAATTCAGAACGGAAATCATAGTTTGATTATTTGTTTGTCATCAGAATAACTAAGATCTCATTTCTAAATTCATGAACAGTTTTCCTGCCTTAATTACACATGTCATGCATGAATTATGGAACTTGTTTTTATTGGTTACTTTTCATCCGCATAGCTATAGTTCCAGAACTAGTACATGGATTATTGGGTCAGATAAGAGGGGCTTTTACCAAATCAGGTTGCATATCACCGACAATATGCGGCGGTCGTACTATTAATAATAATAATAATAATAATAATAATAATAATAATAATAATAATAATAATAATAATCATAATAAATCCATTGATCTGCCGTCTTTCAATATTAATTCTAAAGGAATTAGGATTGGTCATTTAAATGTACACCACCTGGTGCCTAAGATTGACCAGTTAAAACTGATTATGGAGAAGTGTGAAAAAGAACTTGAAGTTTTCTTTACCACTGAAACATTTCTCTCATCAACAATCCCAAATAACTCCATTGAAATTGAAGGCTATGTTAATGAAAGAAAGGACAGAAAAGAACGGGACGGTGGTGGAATTGTACTATATATAGCTGATAACTATTCATATGTGAGGACACTAAATTTTGAAAATTATGATCTGGAAACTCTATGGATTGAAATTAGACCCTTTAAGACCAAGCCTTTCCTATTGGGCTGTGTCTATCGACCCCCTGATTCACCCGCTATCTGGATTGATGAATTTGAAGCTATGTTAGAAAAGGTGTATTCCGAAAACTCAGATATTATACTTGTAGGAGATTTTAATTTCGACCTTATTAAAGCAGATAATCATAAATGGCAGTCTTTAATTGAACTTTTTCAATTATAGCAACTTATACGTAATCCAACCAGAGTTACTGAGAAAACATCTAAACTGATTGACCATGTGTATGACACAGATAAAGACAAAATTCAATCGTCACACGTCGGCTCTTTGGCACTAAGTGACCATTATCCAATATTCGCTGTACGCAGATGTAAACCATTCAAAACTCAAAATTCGCACCAACTTATTAAATACAAGAGCATCAAAAGCTTTAATGAAGCTAAGTTTCTTAGTGACTTGTCTGTATGTGATTGGCGTTCTATAGGTTATTTGGGTGGTCCTGATCAGGCGCTTGTTCAATGGTATGCAAAATTCATCAACATTATAAATAAACACGCTCCTGTCATTGAACGCAGAGTTAAACGTGTATGTCAACCGGGATGGATGAACAGACAAATTTTAAAAACAATGAAAGAAAGGGATTATCATAAAAACGTAGGAAACATGTTGAATTTTAAAATGTTAAAGCAAAGAGTTGCGTATTTAATTAAAGCATCTAAACGAGATTATTTTGCAAATAAATTAGAAGCAGGAAAAAATAAGCCGGCTAATATATGGAAAATTCTAAAAGACATAAATCCCAAGGCAAACAAATTACCTTCAATAATCTGTGATGATAATGGAAGTGAAATTCAAAACCCACAAATGCAATCTGAACATTTTAATATATATTTCAGTACAATCGCGTCAAAACTGACACACTCCATGATAAAACAAAGGCCAATGGCATTTGATAAGCTATCAGATCATGTTTTTAATAAAGTTCCAGAAAATATTGAGTTTCGAATTCCATATATAACCGTTGAATATGTGTCCAGAGAACTTAGCAACTTAAAAACAAATAAGTCATCTGGTTATGATGAATTGACGCACACTTCCTCAAAGCAGCAGCATCAATAATTGCACCCTCAATTACACTTATTATAAACAAAAGCATAGCTACGGGAGAATTCCCCAAAATGTGGAGATGTGCAAAAGTAATGCCTCTACATAAATCTGATTCAAAAACCAATGTTAGCAATTATAGGCCTATCTCTATATTACCCATTATCTCTAAGGTTATTGAACGACACATACATGATCATATTTATAAATTTATAACCAAGTATAATTTATTAGTGGAGTCGCAATCAGGCTTCAGACCTAACCATTCATGTGAAACTGCTTTGTTAAATCAAGTAGAAAGATGGCGCTTTTCGATAGACAATGGCGACCTTATTGGTTCTATTATGACTGACTTAAAAAAGGCCTTTGATCTTGTCAATCATGACATCATACTACAAAAATTAAGTATTTACAAATTCAACTATAATACATTAAAGTGGTTTTCTTCATATTTAAATGGCAGACAACAATACGTTTCAATTTCTGGAAACAATTCTAAACCACTGCCCATCGATATAGGAGTACCACAAGGCTTAGTTTTAGGGCCACGTCTGTTCATTTTATATGTTAATGATTTACCCATGTGTGTCAACAATCTTATGGATATGTATGCGGATGATACAACTATGCATGCTGCTAGCTCAAATTTCGCTGAAATTCCAGAAAATCTAATTAACGGTATGAAGTCGGTAGAAGAATGGTGTGTAAAAAATAAAATGTTGTTAAATACGGACAAAACTATGTTTATGATGTTAGGAAATCTCAAATGGGCCGACATGTTTTATGAATTGTATGTCTTTGTAATTATTTGCTATTTAATAAACATACTGTTGAATATTTTGAAACTAATTTGACTGGGCCCTGTTGCTACCTTAGGCTTACCTGTGTATTTTGGAGGAAATTGATAGTCAGGGTGTTCAGAGATCGATCGATCGATCCCACCACTAGCGAGGTGTGGGTGGAGCTTAGCTAGAGATGGGCGGGGCATAGCTAAAACCGGAAAGGTCCATTGTCTATATGTCTGTTAATTTATTGTTTCCATTCTTTCTTTATTTGTTCGTTGCCGGTTTTGATGACTGAGAAATAATCTATGTCTTGACCGTTTATTTTATTAATTTGCAGGTATACGTCCTATTTGCATCACGCGATGCGGTATTTCAAGACGGCCTAAGATATCCAGATTCGCAGACTTCTAGACAAATAGAATGTTGTATTATTATTGTCACAGCAAATATATTCAAACATGTTAACACAAATAATCTCACTTATATGTTCCGAATAAATGAAATAAAATCAAGTGTTTTGGAGAAATCTAGTCTCGTCCTTTTGTCTTTTTAGTCGACCTTGACCGTAAGACCGCAAGCTAAATACAGTTATTTGGGATGCCAAGCACAACTTTCTGCCAAGTTTGGTTAAGATCCCTTTAGTAAGACTTCTGTTATCGCAGTGATATGGATAGGTATGCATCCTGAGATGTTTACTCATATAAAATGAAAAGGTCCCATAGCACTCACCCTGGCTTAAATTAGTAATCATTAATTGAAAAGGTGTCTTTGTAAACAGTATGTCTAAATTGAATATCTTTAATTCACGAAAAAATGTATTCTGACACACATAATTGTACAATCGTGCTAAGTTCCCAGAAATCTTTGTAGGGAGTCGATCTCAGATTTATTTGTAACCTGGACATGGTCGAAATGTGCAGACTAGAACGTCTCGCGGAATTCTCTGAAATCCTGAGATTTCGTGTTTATTGTTCTATTATGTAGCACGCCGGCAATCAAATTTTAACTTCTTCTTTTCATGTCACTAAATAACAAAAAGGTTGAATACTCCGTACCTAAATCTGGAACAAAGCTGGAGACTAACCAATACTCTCAAACCTGCAGACGAATCAGGATAGACGTGTGGAATCTACTTAGCATTATTTTATCCATCTTAGCTAAATTATGTCCAATAGACGAGACGAGTGGTTTTATCATTGATTTAAGACTGATCTCGAAGTAGGAACTCGGGTATTTGCGAGCCTGTATGTGTCAACTGTCAAAGCGAAATATCTAAATTCTAAAGGAAATCAGAGAAAGTGAGTTATGATAATTTGATAACATTTGCTATATTTATCTGATAAGTAGTTGACCAGCATAATAGTGTTGGCTGGTGTATATGCGCCATCATCGACAGACCAGCTGCTACTCCCAGGATCATTAGAAAACATAAGGTCACTCAAAACTATCATATTTCAATCAATTTCCTAATCCAATAATATACCACAATATTGGTTCCCTTAGATACAGTTTATTGTCAATGGTGAAATGTTAGCTTTATAAAGGAACGTTGGGGTACATACTTTTGAGGGTACTGAGTACGTAAAACAGGACTCGTCATGGACAGTGCAAATGATCCCTCATCGACAGAGCAGCTGCTACTCACATGATCATTAGAGAAAAGCCAGATAATGCCACTCAAAACTACCATGTTTCTTTCAATTACCTGATCCTATAATTTGTTACAATATTGGTTCCCCTAGATCCAGTTTATTGTCAATGGTGAAATCTTAGCTTTAAAAAGGAATGTTGAGCTACATAATTTTAAAGGCACTCAGTACTTGATGCAGGTACTTAAGATGGCTGATCTTAGGACCACAGATTCCGAGAACTGCTATAGATGAATATGCCACCAAGAAAGTAAAGCATATTGTGGGATAGCAGAATGAGTCACTCACTGCCGGTGTTATTCCTTAGAAAACCCATATTACAAACCTATCAAAGTCACTGGTTGTCGCACGGGCCATTCCTTTTACTTTTTTGATAACCTCAGTTTGCACTGATCTTTTGAGTAAAACACAAATAGGCTACCTTTCTTCGCGACGCAAAGCAAAACATTACATCAATGAACCTGAACTATCTCTGTGGACAGTCATACATACCGACAGACAGACAGACAAGCGAGCAGGCAGACAGACAGACGGGCAGGCAGGGAGGCAGACAGGCAGGCAGACAAAGACAGACAAGCAGGCAGGCAAGCAGGTAGACAGGCGCAAGGCAGTGAGGCAGGCAGGCAGTCAAGCGGACAGTCAGACAGACATGCAAGCAGACGGGAAGGCAGGTATGCAGGCAGGCAGGCGTGCTGGCAGGCAGGCAGACATACAGACAGACAGACAGACATACAGACAGACTTTCTCTACTGCGTGAGGGTAATGATATACACGCACTATCTCCCACCCACCCCACCCAACCCCCACCCCGATAGCCAGTGTCACATATTTTGTCAGGTATCTCGCCTCTACCCATATTCATTAACGTCTCTCATTACAGTGCTATTCATTTAACGTGTTGGGCAAATTCATGGGCAGAATGGTAAGATGGTTTTCTAAGGAATATTTGGACTACAATGTAGTGAGGCACTTCGAGATAATATGAATTGCTCTTTTGATCTGCTGGTAACAGCTCAATAAACCACAATGTCCCGCAGTCAATCAATCAGCCAGCCAGCCAGCCAGCCAGCCAGCCAGCCAGCCAGCCAGCCACTCACCCACAAACGCGGATAGCCAGTGAATTGTAGCTGTCCGAAGATGACTACACAAGCCCCCTAATCGATTGTTATTGAAGAAAATGATAATTTATTTTCTCTAAAAAGGCGATCGGTTCCATTTTTCTGTCTGTTTGTCGTGCTGAGCCATTGTCAACTTCGTTGGGGCAGATTAAGTTTTGGCTTAGCCCCACACATATTAGCTTATATCTCTGGATTATAGTTCACCATATTGTGACTAAGATAGCTAACATCGAGGTCAGCTCCGATCCAAACGAAGCCCTAACCAGAATATTGAAATCTATGGAATCATCAGCTACTAGAACCATAGGTGTTCTAAAAAACAACAGAACTAGATATACTGTCGACCATCTCGTATTAAAACTATCAGCAGAACAGCAAGCATTACGACTGCGCATCTATGAAAGTGACCAAAGTGAAGATCGCACCAAACTACGCCAGGAACGCAATAACATTCTGCGCTACATTAGCGAACGCTTAAAAGACCTTGCTATCGAACAAACATACTCCATAGCAGATGAAATCACTGCCACGGATGACTGCCACAAAATGTTTCGGGCAGCCTGAGCCCTGAAGGTTCCTGACTACACACCACCGCTCACTGTACACAACTCTGAAAGACACTATCAGGACTGACCAGGGCAACGCCGAGGCAGTTCGAGAATGTTTCAAGGAACAGTTCACTTACCACGATGATGAGCCCTTGCACCCATTCTCAGGAAACACCAGGCCACTACTAACACCAATTAATACAGCAGAAGTTGAGAAAGCCCTGAAAAATGGATGTGCATCTGGACCTGATGGCACGAGCAATGAACTATTCAAATATGCAAGTGACATTATCTCAAACCCAATCACGCACATAGTCAATTCAGCTTTTATGAACCACCTTCCCGTCGACGCTGTAGGCCAAAGCACCCTTATCGCGCTATCGAAGCCCAAGAAGCCACCTGCACCCACCCCCAGCCAATCTGCGGCCCATTGTGCTCCTTAATAGCATACGGAAAATATTATCCAATGTTACTCTTTGCCACATCCGAGACAAGATCGATGACTTCACCGGATCATGTCAAAGTGGCTTCAAACGTGGACGCAGCTGCGCAGACATTATATGGGCTCAACGCATGCTTGTGTCGGTAGTCATGTCCCAACACTGGATTTCCACAAAACGGGAATTGACATGTCACGAGCCTTCGACACAAGTAAGCGCTCAAAGATCCTAGATATACTACGCCAGGCCAGTTGCAATGAAGATGAACTATGACTAGTGAGACTACTGCGTGAAGACAAAAAGCTGAGAGGACGAGTCAAGTCAGTGAAGTCTGTAGAGGTTGTGGCCTCAATCGACTCCCCACAGGGAGATAGTCTACCCCCTGTACTTTTCACCTACTACCTGGCTGCTGCATTGATATCCGTGCGAGAAAATTCCACAACACCAACCCCCACCCCCACCCGGGTGTCATTACGGGGCATGACGCTAGAGATGGAATATGCCAACGATATGTACTTTGGAGATGAGGAAAAGAAACCCCTTGACGAACTTCTCCCAATAGCTGCAGGCAAACTAAAAATTTAGAATCTCTGTAAATGAATCCAAAACAGAGTTCACCCACATATACCTATCTACAAAGCATGAAACTAAAGAAAATGATGATCCACTCCGTGGCGGCGAACCATGGAGGAAAAGTAAAATCCTGGGCTCACTGCTTTGCAGTACTGCTGACATTGATGCACGCCACATCATGCGGAACATAGCTTTCCACCCCTTCTGGAAGCTATGGATTCGTAGGTCCAAGATACCCTTGGTAAAAAGACTACGTCTATACAATGCAACCTGCGTATCCTTGATGATGTATAACTGGAGGGGTGGCCAACTCCAAAGGCAGCTCTAGACAAACTCGACGCCTGCCACCGCAAACACCTACGCACCATCACTGGACACCGATGGCCAGACAGCATAATTTTCAACGATGCACTATACAAGATGTGTAACACGTCGCCGCTGTCGGTAAAAGTCACACAGCAAAGATGGTCCATGTTTGGCCATGTGCTAAGGATGCCAGAAGACATACCAGCACAGAGAGCCTTGGAATTCGCCCTACTCGGAGCCAGCATATACAGAGCCAGGAGAGGACGCCATTTCATAAATCTGCTAAGCATGCTACGAGGTGACAAGAAAGCAGGATTAGGTACACTCAAGTCAAGAATGGACCTGAGCAAGCTAAGGATTTTGGCGGAGGACAAGACACGGTGGGCAAAGGCTAAGAAGGACTGATTGCAGCTGTAGTATGTTTCCACTACTACAGCCGCAGAATACAGTACTCATACATACATACATTGTGACTAAACCTATACACATGCTTATCTATATCATGTAGATGGAATGCAATGACATCGAGTTCAAAATGTCAACGTCTATTTTGACAGGTTACGGTTTACTAGTTTGCATCACCATATTGGTACAAGCTTGAGCTACTGCTTACCTAGAGCCTACCGTGCGGATGAAAGACAGTGCCATCGAGAAATAGGAACATATGTACACTAAGCACTAAATTACCATTAGAGTAGGTAACCAGAATAGGTATTTGGACATATCTGCTCAGATTACGGTTAGCTCGTTGTAGGAATAGTCCAGGTAACAAAGCGCGTGATCTAATAGATAGTCTGTATTGGGACAGTTGTGACAGGATGGAAGACTGAATAAGCACCGTTCTGGATGACGAGTGTGTATAGAGTAAGCTGTGATTAATATTGTCATTAGTGCATGTGCTGGGGGTACTCAGAACCAGACAAAAATCTTTGTGTCAAAGAGCAGGGACCTGTCGGCGCTGGTCTGTCGATCGTGTTTGTGGTGATGGATGAGCCACATGGCTCGTATCGCAGACTCCTGAACGGCGCCTTGGCATGCACCATCGGGACATTGATGGCGACAGCGGTTTATGAGATGCATTACGGTTCCGACTGTGCAATTAAGGTGTCACCACTAGACGTAGAATGGACAGAACCTGGATGCAGATCAGACCTAGAACGTCTTGCCCGAGGGACCTGGATCTCTCACCTGTTTTATTGGTCACTGTCAAAACAGAACAAAACGAACTTACCGTTAGAAAGATTTACTAATCTGATTTCTGTGTAGAAGGTTTAGCCAAGTTTTATTAAAATTTGACCCAGTGGGTAATAAGTAGTCTTTCAATGAGTTTCTTAGAAATTCTCAGAAAATCCAAGATAGCCGCCAAAAATGTTACATTTTGATTTATCCACAGACGCCATGTTTTATTGACATATCAACTTCCCTTCACAAAACTTAATGGCCCTTAGTCCGAAATCATATCTCGCGATATTCAGCTTGATTCTTTCAGAAGTTGTTTTCCCGTAAACGAGGTCATCTGTCTCATGAGTTTTGAATCGATTCCCCAAGTGTTTTGTGATAAGACTTTAAAGACATTTATAGAAATCGACCAAAATCCAATATGGCCACCTGCCCAGTTGGCCGATCGGATTCCGAAAACCAGGTCATCCAACATGGCCAATCAAGTTCCCTCAAACAAACTTCGTTAAAATCTTGCCCGAGATGATATTTTTGAGTTTTGAATCAATCCCTCAAGCGGTTTCGAAGATTTTTAACCACGTATCCAAAAATCGGTCAATATCCAAGATAGCCGGCGAGCAAATTGGCCGATTGACTTCCCTTGAACAAACACGTATCCCTATGCCGTAAGGATGCTTCCTGCCAAATATAATTGAAATCGGTCCAGTGGTTCTTGAGAAGAAGTCGCTTAAAGAAAATGTTGATGGACGTATGGCGGATGGATGACAGACAGATGGACGACAAATGGTCGCCATGGCACAACCTCACTAGGCCATTCTACTCAGATTAGCTAATAATCAGTCCAAATCCATTCAAATTGCAAAATCTATTGTATTGCCTTATCATGCAGACCAGATGTAATCCTGGAAAAAATGAATCTCTGAAGTTTTAATCAAATCGGATAAACACGTGTTCACGAAATTGTCTTTTGAAAAAAGCTTAAACTGGATGCAAGTGGGTCATAAATTAATCAAAGTTCAAGCAAAATAGTGGTCGGTCCGAAACTTCATTCAAATAAATCAATATGAACGAACTGTCGTATAGGACACGAATATTCGAATATTTATGAAAAATGACAAAATTGTCTAAAATTGGATTGAAAACAATATTCATTTTAGAAAATGCCTGCCAACATGTTGTTTATAATGATCATTATAAAACTTAAACAATTTTTAGGTTCTATATTGACTTGATTTGGTATTAATTTTAAATTGGATTTGATGGTTTGCGAGATACCCATGACTGGTATAGGAATTTGCATTATGTGTATTTCAACTGTGATTATGTGTACAGCTTTTACAGGATTACTACTATGTTGGTTGGTTCCCGATGATATCTGCTGATTTTGCGGGCAAACGCAAAAGATCACGGTTACCTTCGGTCAAAGTTAATTGCCAGAAGTGAATGCCTGTTGACCTAGACAATTCAATGGGCATATTAGATATTATTCATTGACACCAAATGTTATCTTTTTAAGAAGTGTACGAACTGCGACTACGCCCACAGTTTTTATCCCAAAGATGCAGGTTAACTTTTGGGCCAAATGTCAATGTCATTCCATAGTGTCAAGATAACCCTTTATGTCATCATTGCTGGAAGTTTCGATTTTATCAGAAATGAACTGTCCTTAATCACACAATTTCAATTATTAAAAGATACTGTATAAGCTATATCAGTGCCAAGACATAAAATGTATTTTTTCTCAAAATGCCCACCAAATTCCTTTTCATCTGATCCACTAGCACCTCCTTATTGCTATAAATTCTTGATTAGGCATCAATTTCATATTGGAGCCCACCAATAGTTTCGAGAACTCTGTTTTGCTTTACCTAAGATTTCTCCCATAGGAAATATAGGAACTGTATAATAGCAATATTTAAACTGAATTTTCTCATTGAGTTTTGAACGGAATTATAGGAAACTTGGTAGATATCTAGCATATATTGCGGCCTATGGTGCCAATGTGTCAGACGTAGTTTACCCAACAAAACATTCCCTGTTTTACACGATTACCGGCGATATTTCGGTTCTCTTTAGCTTCCATCTGAAATAGAGGAACAATTCGAATATTCATTCATATAATTATAGGAATATTCGAATACAGATTTTTATACGAATACCGAACACTACTGAAAAATTATGGATACTCAACGGTATTATGATGCTGACGAGTTCTAATCATGGTGTTGAACGAATCTGTAGTGTTATTCAAATCGGATAACTCGTTGTTGACGTAAATGTCGTTTGAAAAACCGTAACTGCAACAAAAATCGTCAACCCGAAGGCATAAAATTATCTAAGTTCAAAAGCAGAAAAAGTATGGAAAAATTTGAAAATCAATTTCTTTTTTTTTATGCAGACTAGCCATAAGCATGGATTAGAACAAGTGTAATGTACTCTGCATCGTCATATTTCATGGTGCTGCATCATTCAGGTGCTTCTTCCAGCAGAAATTCGACCATTTGTTGTTAGCATAGATCTGGCGCGGATCCGGAGGTTTAGTCTGATCTCACTAAAAGGGGATCTGGGGTCCTCCACATGAAGATTAAAAAATTTAGATGTTCTGAGAAACCATTTCTCGCATCTGAGTTGTAAAGAACTAGATTAGCCCCACCCCATAACATTACCAATAATCTACACATCCGATTAAACACATCTGACCCTCATGTCAACGCTGACTGAAAATTTTGTGATATCAAGCCTTTCTCACAAAATGTTCTCCATAGTCTCTTGATAGTCGGGAAGTTCAGAGATCGATCGATCCCAACACAAGCGCGGTGTGGATGGAGCTTAGATAGAGATGGGCGGGGCATAGCTAAAACTGGAACGGTCCATTGCCCTATGACATTGCCAATAATCGACCCATTCGAATTTCCGACTTTAGGACTAAATCTGGACACATACATCCTTATATCAAGGGGATGTAGCGCAAGGATGGTGACGTCATGAGGCCAAAGTTTAAGGTTACTCTGAACTAGGTATATAACTATTTTTCTGGTTAAGTTTTTGGTTTAAATCATCATATTGTCTTATAGCTCGGCATGACGTCACCCTATTGGAACTAACCTTAGACACCTGCTTCCTTATAGCAAAGGGATGAAGCGCAATGATACTGAGTCCATGAGGTCAAAGTTCAAGGCCAGTTTGAACTTGGTATGAAACTATTTATTTACGGTTAAGTTTTTGGTTTAGCTCAACATATCGTCTTATATCTCGGCATGACTTCACGTTATTGGGACTAAACTCGGACACATACGTATGAAGAGGATGGAGCACGATGATTTTGGAGCTTTCGAGGTACATATGTATAGCGGGTTAATCATGCAGACACAGATATATGAGTGAAAGTGATGTTTATGTAATATCGAGGACATAATCTACATCACAGTACAGCTAAAAATTAACTTAGATCATTCCCAAAACAAAATAAAACGTACAATTTGAATTTTAATACTGTCGGCTTCAATCAAGTTATGTTCAAAATATTCAACAGAACATTTCGTAAATCGGGTTCGAAATTGTTTTAACTAACATGCTTCTGTTTTTGCTTTGGAAATATTTTGACTTATTTATGAACTGTACTGTCAATGAAATAGGACTCTGAGTTGAGCATCCCTTTAAGATACACCACTGCCCAGATAACGCAGCTTACTGGGCCGACATCGACCCAGTAATCTGCGTTATCAGGGTGGTAGTAAGTCCTTATAAAATCCCAAGCTATATACCGTACACAGGATCAATATGCAAACAGCTGTTGCAAAGTTTGATAGAAACTTTATGCCATGTCTAATAACGGGTTGGCTTGCTGCCTGTACCCAGTCACCTTATTCCGGGCGGGTCCAGCGACCCAGCAAAGCTGAGGGATTCTCGCCAAAGATGATCCTATTGGTTTTGCAACACACCAGCGCTGTCGGATTATAAGATTGATTAGAACGCTGTCACAAGTTTGCCTGTTTTAGCAAGCCCGCGTGTAACAGCTGGTGGACTAAGGAATCGAATATGTTGGACTTGGAGCAAGAATTAAACGATCTTGCTGTGCAAAGTAATGTCTGGATCTATATATCGGTAAAAGTGCTGAAGGGAGGTTTGGCGCATGCATGTGTGCGTGCGTGGGTACGTCCGTACGTGCGTGCGTGTGTGAGCGTACGTGTGTGTGTACGATGAAGACATACATTATCTGCTTGTCCACTCACGTTATCCTGTTTTGTTTGTCTATTCACCCATAAATCGACCCAGCTGTGCATGCTCCCGCGTGTTCGTCTGCCTGCCTGCCTGCCTGCCTGTCTGTCTGATTGTTTAGTGTGTTGCAGACATGTGTCTGTCCCTCCATCGCTTTTCCTGTTCTCTGCCTGCCTGCATGTTTGCCTGTCTGCCTGCATGTCTGTCTGTCTGCCTGCCTGCCTGCCTGCCTGCCTGCCTGCCTGCCTGCCTGCCTGCCTGCCTGCCTGCGTGCCTGCCTGTATGTCTGCCTGTCTGTCGTTTTTCTGACATTTTGCCGTGATGCCGAAGCGCAAGCTGTCAATTCCTCCATCACTTCGCGCGAGATCAATACCAGATCGATGATTAAAATCCAGCGACGGAATACTCTTTAAGGTAATTAGGTAAATCTGCAGAGCGGGCTGATCAGCTTAGCCGGATCAAATAGCGCGGCGGGGTAGTAGTCGCCATAAACTCCCGGTTCGATAATTCACTAGAAAACACCACTCACCCCTTTCTATCTCCCAAGATATGACATAATCAATAATGCAATAATATTATTACAGCGAATATGCATTGGAAGAAATCCCAAGGGCCAACAAAGTTTCAATCTCACGCGAGTAAACCTTCCGTAATTAACACTTTCAATTCAGAAATCACAGTACCTCATTTTCAAAATACCAATACATGTAATGGTTGAATATTGTCGCGGGGAATATATAAATTATATATCAATAGTATAGGCCTATACTTCTGATGTAAAAACAGAATGGGTACGAGACTATGCCCTGTACTTCGGATGGATGAGCCTTGCCCTAACGGATTTGTTGAAGGAAACCCGTCAACAGCACATCAATCCGGACCATATATCGTCAGATTGAACAAGGTTAATTCCCTCACAATGTCATGTCCGAATAACCATAATGTATTCGTAAGAATAAGGCTGATTGGTCAAAGGCATCTGACATATAATTGAAGTCACCTGAGCGTTTGTATGTAAGCTGTTGTCTGGCTTAGAAAGCCATCACTAGAGAGGCGGCTTGGCGTAGTGGCTAGCACTCAAGACATCTTAACTGGGAATGGGCCTTTCCATTTTTAGCTATGCCCCGCCCATCACTAGCTAAGCTCCACCCACACCGAGCCGTGTTGGGATTGATCGATTCCCAAATGCCCTGGCTATCAATTTCCTGAAAAATATACAGGGAAGCTGTTGAATATTTTGTAACTAATTTGACCGGGTGCTGTTGCTGCCACGCATAGACCGTCTTCAAATATGCGTTCGTGACGTGCTTATCGACCTGATTCATGACGTCATTCATTATGATGTCATTGTACACATCATGCAGTTCAGTATAACGTCATATGATGGGTGGGTACTCTGGAAAGGTGAATTAAAAGCGTGGGCTTTGTCCTATCTCACCGTCATTGGAAACACTGGCAATCTCATTCGCTCCTTGCCTTTCTCCAACCGAGAATACAAATTGGCACCAGCGAAAAACTTGAGGACGTTAGCCGTAATAGTGCAACAGATTAAAAATAAGCCCAGCCTATGTATGACCTGTATAGGCCAATCAAACCAATAACTTCAAAATGCCATTTGCACTCAGCACTCATGTGATCCTAAAAGCACGTTATCGTTTAAAAGCTCGATAGTTACTCTTAGTCCTCGACTGTTAAACTTATATCATTTTCAATTGAAACCCGTTAGCGGGCTTACATATTTATAGACACGTGTGTGTCTTATATGAAATCTACTCCAAAATTATTAAGTTATCCCCATTATTCAACGCTGTAAATTTAATAAATAAATTATTTAATTTATCTCACGAGGTTCTGTGGTCCATCATAAGCTTTTCTAGAATTAGTCAGAAAGCGCCAATCTCTTAACCGAATATGCCATCTTCGGATTTGAAAGCCCCCCCCCCCACCCCCACCCCCTCCAAGATGAATAGGTCAGAGTCCTGAGTAACTATTAGGTCGTACCAGAGCCTGGCGCGTCTTTCAGTGTAAGAATAGGGCCCGATATTCTTAAATATGTACCCTATGCAATGGTCAATCAAAACGACATCACATCAAATTCACGATAGCGTGTAAGAGTTGAGACAGTGAGATCGTCACACAATTTGTCAAATGAGCCTGGTATTATGATTTGATAAAAAGTTACAAATTTGATCTTTAGACATTTCTGAATACGCTGTTTGTCTCCTTGGTTTTAAAACATTTGATGAAATTCTATACTGATGGAAACTTAGTGAAGACATTTCGGATGCTTCTATGAATGATGGGATACGTGAGTGTGAAATGTCTGTCCAATTCCTTATAACGTAGGCCCATATCTTAGTGACTTGACAACGTTTCTTGAAAGTCAATAATTCGAAAATTAATCGAGGAATCCAGTTTTAGCTAAGCTCCACCCACATTTTTCCCGTGTTGGGATCGATCCCTGTACTCTCTGAATCTCAATTTCCTGAAAAATATACATGCAAGCTGTTGAATATTTTGAAACTAATTTGACTGGGTGCTGTTGCTGCATATAACAATAGTAATGACATACAATTCGGACAACCTGACGGACTATTAAGCGTTTAAGACGGACTGACTCGAGTCGAACAAAAGACAGACCCCTGTGCTAAATCAATATTCTAAATGATTGACATTATAGAAAAATAATCTTATATAAAGCTAACATGGTCCGTGATTCTAGAACAACGATAGAACCATAATAATCTATGCGACGGGTAGCATATGTGGAAACAATTGCAAGTACACGAAGGCATTAACATCGCCAGAAATAGTAGATTTATTAATACCAGCGCAATATCTAAAAGAACAAGGCAGGAAACCTATCTCCGAACAATTTCGCGGTATTGTCAGTGTACCTAACTCAGACTAAAACACCACAATTACAGTCTACCAATAGCAGTCTATGGTAGACAGATATGGGGGGGGGGGGGGGAGGGGTCTATGAACATTGTGTTTGCGCGATCTATTCGGCGCTATAAAATGTCAGTCATTTGAAGGATTAAAATATTAGTTGCAATGCACGGTCAAAATTATCGCGATGCTGTCAAAATGTGCATAAGGGAATCAACTCAAGTACGGCTATTATTTATTATCTCCGTCTTATCTCCCTTTATTGGCAAAGTATTTGGGATTTGATAAATAATGATAATAAACATAATTCAGGTAGGATCAGGGGTGGCTCCTAAGGCCTTCCCCTAGGTTTTGGCCCCACCCATAGTGGCATTATCGTCATTCTCTCCCCTACGAAAACTGGTGACTTCGGTTTTACTACCTTATTTAACTTCACAGCTTTTACCGTTTAACAGAAAAAGCTGCAAAATTAAATAACTTTACTTATTCCAATCGCTACATAGAAAGAAAAACCGCATTTAAATATTTTAAGCAAGTAGTCAACCTCTTATAAGTAATACCGAAATTCATAGTTCGTAGTTCGAAATTGGACGGGAGCAGGCATTATAGAGTAAATATTAGACGCTGCAGATTAAGCCATAGGCGGAAGGTCTAATGCGCGAGTGCGTATACATAAATAGGATACAGGCTTACTACGTATAAACTGAATAACGAACTACGTTCTAGCAATAAGATGCAATCTGAATTACGGTCTGGACTGTAATTCAAACTGAATACAATTCCAGAAGGATGGCGCGCATGTGTGTACATAGATTGCACAGGCCGATCTTAAACTGAATAACGAACTACGTTCTAGCAGTAAGATACAATCCGAATTATGGTCTGGACTGTGATTCAAACCGAATAACGGTCTAGAAGGAAATTCAGTCTTCATCCGAATTACGGTCTGGACGGTGATTGAAACTGAATTATGTTCTAATATGTGATCTTATCCGAATTACAACAAACAGCTGGCTGGGGGGGGGGGGGGTGCAGGTGGCTTCTGGGGCTTCGATAGCGCGATAAGGGTGCCTTGGCCTACAGCGTCGACGGGAAGGTGGTTCATAAAAGCTGAATTGATTAGGTGCGTGATTGGGTTTGAGATAATGTCACTTGCATATTTTAATAGTTCATTGCTCGTGCCATCAGGTCCAGATGCACATCCATTTTCAGGGCTTTAAGTGCCTTCTCAACTTCTGCTGTATTAATTGGTGTTAGTAATGGCCTGGGGTCTCCTGAGAATGGGTGCAAGGGCTCATCATCGTGGTAATTGAACTGTTCCTTGAAACATTCTCGAATTACCTCGGCTTTGCCCTGGTCAGTCCCGATAAAGTGTCCTTCAGAGTTGTGTACAGTGAGCGGTGTTGTGTAGTCAGTAACTTTCAGGGCTCGGGCTGCTCGAAACATTTTGTGGCAGTCATCCGTGGCAGTGATTTCATCTGCTAGGGAGTCTGTTTGTTCGATAGCAAGGTCTTTTAAGCGTTCGCTAATGTGGCGCAGAATGTTATTGCGTTCCTGGCGTAGTTTGGTGCGATCTTCACTTTGGTCACTTTCATAGATGCGCAGTCGTAACGCTTGCTGTTCTGCTGATAGTTTTAATACGAGATGGTCGACAGTATATCTAGTTCTGTTGTTTTTTAGAACACCTATGGTTCTAGTAGCTGATGATTCCATAGATATCAATATTTTGGTTAGGGCTTCGTTTGGATCGGAGCTGACGTCGATGTTAGCTATCTTAGTCACAAAATGGTGAACTAATCCAGAGATGTAAGCTAATATGTGTGGAGCTAAGCCAAAACTTAACCTGCCCCAACGAAGTTGACAATGGCTCAGCACGACAAGCAGACAGAAAAATGGAACCGATCGCCTTTTTAGAGAAAATAAATTCTCATTTTCTTCAATAACAATCGATTAGGGGGCTTATATAGTCATCTTCGGACAGCCATAATTCACTGGCTATCCGCGTTTGTGGGTGGGTGGCTGGCTGGCTGGCTGGCTGGCTGATTGAATGACTGCGGGACATTGTGGTTTATTGAGCTGTTACCAGCAGATCAAAAGAGCAATTTATATTATCTCGAAGTGCCTCGCTACATTGTAGTCCAAATATTCCTTAGAAAACCATCTTACCATTCTGCCCATGAATTTGGCCAACACGTTGAATGAATAGCAATGTAATGAGAGACGTTAATGAATATGGGTAGAGGCGAGATACATGACAAAATATGTGACACTGGCTATCGGGGTGGGGTGGGGTGGGTGGGAGATAGTGCGTGTATATCATTACCCTCACGCAGTAGAGAAAGTCTCTGTCTGTCTGTCTGTCTGTCATGCTGTCTGTCCGTCTGCCTGCCTGCCTGCATACCTGCCTGCCTTCCCGTCTGCTTGCATGTCTGTCTGCCTGCCTCACTGCCTGCGCGCCTGTCTACCTGCCTACCTGCCTGCTTGTCTGCCTCCCTGCCTGCCCGTCTGTCTGTCTGCCTGCTCGCTTGTCAGTCTGTCTGTCGGTATGTATGTCTGTCAACAGAGATAGTTCAGGTTCATTGATGTAATGTTTTGCTTTGCGTCGCGAAGAAAGGTAGCCTATTTGTGTTTTGCTCAAAAGGTCAGTGCAAACCGAGGTTATCAAAATAGTAAAAGGAATGGCCTGTGCGACAACCAGTGACTTTGATAGGTTTGTAATATGGGTTTTCTAAGGAATAACACCGGCAGTGAGTGACTCATTCTGCTATCCCACAATATGCTTCAATTTCTTGGTGGCATATTCATCTATAGCAGTTCTCGGAATCTGTGGTCCTAAGACCAGCCATCTTAAGTGCCTGCATCAAGTACTGAGTGCCTTTAAAATTATGTATCTCAACATTCCTTTTTAAAGCTAAAATTTTACCATTAACAATAAACTGGATCTAGGGGAACCAATATTGTAACATATTATAGGATCAGGTAATTGAAACAAACATGATAGTTTTGAGTGACATTATCTGGCTTTTCTCTAATGATCATGTGAGTAGCAGCAGCTCTGTCGATGAGGGATCATTTGCACCGTCCAAGACGAGTCCTGTTTTACGTACTCAGTACCCTCAAAAGTATGTACCCCAACGTTCCTTTATAAAGCTAACATTTCACCATTGACAATAAACTGTATCTAAGGGAACCAATATTGTGGTATATTATTGGATTAGGAAATTGATTGAAATATGATAGTTTTTGAGTGACCTTATGTCTTCTAATGATCCTGGGAGTGGCAGCTGGTCTGTCGATGATGGCGCATATACACATTATAGACAACACTATTATGCTGGTCAACTACTTATCAGATAAATATAGCAAATGTTATCAAAATATCATAACTCACTTTCTCTGATCTCCTTTAGAATTTAGATATTTCGCTTTGACAGTTGACACATACAGGCTCGCAAATACCCGAGTTCCTACTTCGAGATCAGTCTTAAATCAATGATAAAACCCCTCGTCTCGTCTATTGGACATAATTTAGCTAAGATGGATAAAATAATGCTAAGTAGATTCCACACGTCTATCCTGATTTTTCTGCAGGTTTGAGAGTATTGGTTAGTCTCCAGCTTTGGTCCAGATTTAGGTACGGAGTATTCAACCTTTTTGTTATTTAGTGACATGAAAAGAGGATGAAAGTTAAAATTTGATTGCCGGCGTGCTACATAATAGAACAATAAACACGAAATCTCAGGATTTCCGAGAATTCCGCGAGACGTTCTAGTCTGCACATTTCGATCATGTCCAGGTTACAAAAAAATCTGAGATCGACTCCCTACATACATTTCTGGGAACTTAGCACGATTGTACAATTATGTGTCAGAATACATTTTTTCGTGAATTAAAGATATTGAATCAATTCAATTTAGACATACTGTTTACAAACACACCTTTTCAATTAATGATTACTAATTTTGGCCAAGGTGATTGCTATGGGACCGTTTCATTTTATATGAGTAAACAACTCAGGATGCATACCTATCCATATCACTGCGATAACAGAAGTCCTACTAAAGGGATCTTAACCAAACTTGGCAGAAAGTTGTGCTTGGCATCCCGAATAACTGTATTTAGCTTGCGGTCTTAAGGTCAAGGTCGACTAAAAAGCCGAAAGGACGAGACTAGATTTCTCCAAATCACTTGATTTTATTTCATTTATTCGGAACATATAAGTGAGATTATTTGTGTTAACATGTTTGAATATATTTGCTGTGACAATAATAAAACAACATTCTATTTGTCTAGAAGTCTGCGAATCTGGATATCTTAAGCCGTCTTGAAATACCGCATCGCGTGATGCAAATAGGAGGCATACCTGCAAATTAATAAAATAAACGGTCAAGATATAGATTATTTCTCAGTCATCAAAACCGGCAACGAACAAATAAAGAAAGAATGGAAACAACAAATTAACAGACATATAGACAATGGACCTTTCCGGTTTTAGCTATGCCCCGCCCATCTCTAGCTAAGCTCCACCCACACCTCGCTCGTGGTGGGATCGATCGATCTCTGAACACCCTGACTATCAATTTTTCCCAAAATACACAGGTAAGACTAAGGTAGCAACAGCGCCCAGTCAAATTAGTTTCAAAATATTCAACAGTATGTTTGTTAAATAGCAAAGAATTACAAAGACATACAATTCATAAAACATGTCGGACCATTTGAGATTTGATGACGGTCTATACGGAACCCTTTGTGACGTAATGATTATGACGTCATCATACACGCGCTGAGCTGATTATGCCGTCATACGAGGTCTGCAGATGGATGGATACTCTGGAAAGGTGAATTACGCTCAAAACAAAACATTTCATATTGTCGGTGACATGCAACATGATTTGGTAAAAAGCCCCTCTATCTGACCCAATAATCCATGTGCTAGTTATGGAACTATAGCTATGCGGATGAAAAGTAACTAATAAAGACAAGTTCCATAATTAATGCATGACCTGTCTAATTAAGGCAGGAAAACTGTTCATGAATTTAGAAATGAGATCTTAGTTATTCTGATGACAAACAAATAATCAAACTATGATTTCCGTTCTAAATTCAGTAAAACCATTTTCCTTTCTAAATTAGCAACACATTGGTGAGGTTAACCATATAATGTCTAAATTTTTTCAAGAAAATATAAATATTTGCTAATTAAATGTCCATTTGCAGGCCAAGAGAAAACTTTTTTGAAAATTTATCACTGGAACGACTGGCTCGGTTATCGAGCCAGTCATTTGCGTGATAATTTAAAAAATAATAATCTCCTTCAAGATCACTGTAGAGGCCGGTTTTTGTTCGTCTTCTGCATCAAAGTGTTAAACCATAATTGCCCGGATTCTCACTTTCACGATAACTATAGGCCTACGTTGAATATTTTGAAATTAATTTGACAAGAAATTGTTGCTGCCATAGGAAGCAATAGCATCCAGTCAAATAAGAGTCAAAATATTTAAGAGAACAATTATTAAATAGTAGATGGTATTTGGTGTTTGTTCGTTCGGGGTCAAATGGTAAAAAACACAAAATTAATCGAGAGATGTATCATTTAGGCGACCTTGCTATATACCTGCTTAATTCCATAAATACACGATATCTCTGAACTCATATACAGGCCATGTTTGGTGAAGGAATGCGAAGCAAAACATAATCAATACAAAAAGTGTGATCAAGAAAATATTAAGAGCATGTACATTCGCATGCCAGAAAAAATAATATCTTAGGAGAGTTACGACCGAAATGATTGTACCATCTACGAGACTAGACGTCCCAGAGCTAAGTCATCTAAACATATTCTTCTGGTAATTTCTCGAGAACAAAACAGAAGCCATTTTGGTCAGCGTGAACATTAACCCTTTTACCATCTGCAGACCAGAAACGTCCAGCTCCTTATGATGTACGGAATACGGTATACACTTTTACCCTCACACACCAGAAACGTCCAACTCCTTATGATGTATAGAATACGGTATGGTATACACAATTTGACTTAAAGCCATTTAAAGGCGCTTTCTGGTATATTTGTCTTGAAATTGAGATACTGGAAAAAACAAGGTTTAAATCTTTAAACAGCTGAATAATTAAACAAAGAGTTTTTATTTTACTGAAATGAACATATTTTGCTCAAACTCGGGAACGTTACTTTTCTAGCTACAACGTTAAAACATCTGACGTCATAATCAAATATGTAACTTGTTATCCGACGTCATAATCAAAATTACGTAGGTCCGTCACGAAGGTGTCTGAATTGAACATCTTAAAATGGTGTGTTTACAACTTAATACATTTTTTGTTGAAGTTATCTTGAAAGTTAGATTTTGAGAGTTCAGTCAATCAGTATTCAAAGTATCAAATCAATTCCAATACACGTACAAAGTGAGCCGTGCTAGAAATAGGTATATCATAGCTAGACATGGATTCCTCTGTTACATAGCTTCAGACACATCATTGGTCATACACACAAGCTACGTTACCGCTGCATGATGAGCTTTGGATCAAGTGAATGGAAGAGAGCCGGATAACATTGCTCATAACACAATAGATCATAGACTTACTTGTAAACAGGAAGTAATTGAAAGGTTTCTGTCTTCTCAAACTGGCACTTAATGAATTCTACACACCCTGCCAAGTTCTCGAAGAAGTACATCACCACATCATTCTGTGTTCTCGTCAATACGGCCACTCTCTCCTCCTTGTAGTCCGCCACCTTATTTAGCTTAACCCGCATAATGGCATACACGGTTTCAGCGCACCACATCACGGCTCCGATATTAAAATATAATTTCAAGATGAGTCTGAGTGATGTGAGGAGGTCATCTGGTGCAGAAGGAATGTAATACCACGAAGGCGAGTTGTCCACAGAACCACTAATTACGTTCTTAACTCCAAGACGTAGTGACTGGGGACCGCAAGGTAACGATTCAAATATGACTTTGAGGTCTTGCGGCAGCTGATCAATATCACACTTCACCTGACAGATAGACAGGAATAAGGAATGTAGATTGCATGGTTTAAACATTACAGACAAAACAAAACAACAACACATTGTTTATTGTGCAATGAATATTATGTTGAATATTTTGAAAGCAATTTGACTGGGAGCTGTTGCTGCCTATGGAAGCAACAGTTCCCAGTCGAATTACTTTCAAAATATTTAACAACTTTCCTGTACAGTTATCTTGAAAATTGAGACACTGGCTTCTCAAGTGTTGAAAATTAAAACTATACACGCAAACATGAGACCAGCTGAATTCTAAACCACATAATGGTGATTCTTTACGATATGCGATTAAAAGATCGGTTTGTCTTAGAGAACCGCGATCTTACAGCCGCCAAAACTAAAGATGCTGAGGTGCTTATGATTCAGAAAGCCTGAGATTGCTTCTTACCTTATAATAGTCTGTCTGTCTGTCTGTCTGTCTGTCTGTCTGTCCGTCCGTCCGTCCGTCCGTCCGACCGTCCGTCCGTCCGTCCGTCCGTCCGTCCGCCTGCCTGCCTTCATGTCTGTATGTGTCCAGTGCGAAAACTCGAGTTTTACTGGGTTATCCTCATAAAACACACTGCCATTACTGGGTGAGTCGCTGTCCTTGGGGACCTGAAGAAACTTCTTTTAATGTTGACCACAAAAGGACACAGGTCAAACGTCTCGGTCATTGATAATGGTTTGACGTGATAGCCCAAGTTTTACGTGGAGGGGTGTGTACCAAACATGAGAATCTAACTTATGGCACAACCTAACGTATATTTTCTTTAAATGTATGTTAAGTATTCGAATCTTTGAACGTGATTACACTTATAAACTCTCACCTTTTTAGTATACTGAAGAATGTTAGCTTGAATTCCAGCCGAGTCTGCAACCATTAGGTTCAATTGCATTTCATCCCACCGCCTAGGATTTCGCGTGGTTGAGACCGCTAGACAACAGATGGCGAGAGCTGTATCGTGAAGTTTTGTTCTAACCGCGGCCAGATGGGGGTGTATCTGTACGTGCAATAAGAACAGAGGCGCGGCACTCGAACTGTAAGCAGGTTGTTCATAGAGACCTGTCTTGCATCGATCCCTGTCTCCTAACTTTGTATCCACATCTTCATCTTTCTCAGACCTGAGATTGGGCACGTGTGATGGTATTTTGAGGTCTGTTTGTGTTTCTTGAGATGGACTGTGAATGTCTGCCACTGAAACAATATTGAACAAAAATCTAATTACATTGGCAATGGAAATTTCAGATGAGTAACCAACCGCTTCATGACACGTCATCTATAAATGGATGATACATACCTGGATTGAGGATTTGTATTTCAGTCAGTATAGGCCCACTGGGCAGTGGAGGTTATCAAGTATGAGATTTTATGTAGATCAGTGAACTATACCAAGTCAAACATGGATACGCAAGTTCGCTTTATATTACTACTCAGTTTTGGACATAGGCTGACGTGCATATCGTACAGGGACACATAGTAATGTGTATATGTACTAGACCTCCACAAGTGTGTGTGCACATGGGTGCGTGCGTGTGTGAGTGAGTGTGAGAAATCATTGCATCCATTCATTACACGTGAAAAATGAATTGCCATAGAGCACACGCATACCTGTGTTACACGTGAAAAATGAATTGCCATAGAGCACCTGCATACCTGTGAGTAAAGCAACAATCTTATTCTGCCCCTGCTCTTGTGGAGGAGGGTCGCTGGCCGCCTGGAGGGTGGCCTTGGGGTGCTTCTTCACCTGCGGTGCGTGTTTAATAGGAGGTTGTTGTTTATCCAAACTATCCATATGATATATGAAGTGTCCATGTTCGACACTCTTATAAGTATTGGAAACTGGAACTCCCCTGCTACTGGTCATGCCGCCTTTCTTGTTTTCGGAATCACTATCTGTGTCACTAGCATCATTCACATCATCGCGACCAGTCGAGATAAATCCATGCGCATCTGGTGCGATATCCTTAGACACGCAATCGTCGACACCATTATCACCATTATGACGTTCATTATGGATGACGTCTGAAATATAAATACATATATAAGCTAATAACACCCGTGGGATTAGATAATAGTATTGTCAATCACCACAAATTCAGATTGTTGCACCTGCATACACAAAGAACGAGTGAAATTTAAATTTAAAAAATAACATGTGCGTTTAGTAGAACTTTCATTAATTTTTTTGTTATCATTTCGACATCTGTCTCAGAACGAACGAATATTCATGTCATAACCAAATGGAATCTACTGCCTAGCGTTCAGATCGGTACATAATAGATTTTCAGAATTTGGGTATATTATGTTGCATTTAACACTTTATCACCAAAGCAACAGCTCTCAGTCAAATTAGTTTCAAAATATTCAACAAAATATTCCGTATCTCACAAAGCATTTGTTAAGATTAAGCGAAATTATAATCTTGAAAATTGATGTCGGAAAATGTATGAGAATATAATTCTGCTCACCTGGGCATACATGAATCTTGATGCTAGGTGCCAAGAGCTGTCCTCGCTGTGAAAGTTGTACTCTCTGTGGTCGTGCGGTAGGCTGGACCGTGACTTGGACAGGGCGTCTATTTAACAATAGATATCGTCTCCGTTGGAGAATAGTGCGTGAGGATGACAGGAGCTGGCTTATGGACGATAAGATGTGTTTGTAGAACACGAGATCCAATCGTGGTGGCGCAATATGGCGGGTATTGGCCTGTATAGGACCTATATACGGCACGAGCTCTCCATAAAAAGATTGGATAATCGAAGCTTCCGTTGGACCTGATGCTGGTAAAAGCTCTACATTGAACGATACGTTGTCTTTGTGAAACATGAGTTTCAATCTTGGTAACGCAATATGGCGGATATTGGCTTGCATAGGACCTGTATATGTCACGAGCTCTCCATGAAAAGGTTGGATAATCGAAGCTTCCGTTGGACCTGATGCTGGTAAAAGCTCTACACTGGACGATACGGTGTCTTCTTGAAACATGAGTTTCAATCTTGGTAGCGCAATATGGCGGGTATTGGCTTGCATAGGACCGGTATATGGTACGAGCTCTCCATGATATGACTCAATACTAGAAGCTTGCAATGGACTTGAGCCTGGGAAAACCTTTACATTGGGCGATAGAATGTCTTTGCTGAACACGAGCTTCAATTTTGGTAGTGCAATAAGGCGGGCAGTGACTTGGGTACGACTCGTATATGGCACGAGCTGTCTATTGGCCGCCTGAATACCTGAAGCTTGCATGGGACTTGAATACGGCAGAACATCTACTCTTGATGGTATGATGTCTTGGTACGTCCTGAGCTTCCACCTTGGAAGCTCAACGGGTCTGCGTGTAGCATAGATAGGGCATTTATATCGCATGAGTTGTCCTTGAGATGGTGGAATACTTGGAGCTTTCATATCACCTGAGCATGACAGGAGCTCTGTGTATGGTGGAAGAACAAAGTAGTTAAGCTTCATATCGCCGTCTCTATCTACTGTAATGTCCATGTTCTGAATGCCAACATTGGGAACTCTATAGCTATATGTCACCATTCTGTAATACACGTAACCGAATATAGCCTTGTACAAAGCTGGATGTGCCGGAAAATATACAACAAATGCGTGGATGATGTAGTGGTTGTTGGTGATTGTTTTTCTAATGTCTTTTATAGAACGAAATTGCGTCGCCACTAGTAGGAAGTTCCTTAGTACGGCTATGCCACTTAGGGTTAGGTCACGACATAGGTTAGATCCAGTCTGTGTATGCGCCTGCCAAACCAGATAGAGCTGCCATAGGCAGATGGTGTAGTATATCAGTGAGGTTGGATATCCATACATACAAGACAACGTACTGGATTTGGTGGAAGGCCATGTGAAGATACACGCAGGGATGTCTCTCTGCTCCCAGACTGGTATACTGTCCATGCATACACCGGGTATAACAATGACTAGAAGAGCATCTGGTGACAGATCCGCGGTCGTCAGTAATCTCCGTTTAGGAACCCATTGTCTTGGTGAACAATCTTCATCATTATCATCGTGGACTTGACCTTTAGGTTCAGGAAATGATTCATCCTGACCTAAAGCACACGTGGTGTCACCCACACACACATCCGGGTCATCTGACCATGGCCGCGAGGAACTGAAACAGAAATTCACTATCGTAAGAGGGACTAATACAAGTCGTATTACATACATGTACATCACAGTCTTAACTGGTAGAACACGTGTAAGGATTCGTGCATGGCCGCCTGTATATCGCACGCACGCACGCACGTACGCACACCATAGAAATCTACTATATTAATATAGTACGGTTCTATGACACAGACGCGCACGCGCGCAGGCTCACTAACTCATACAAACTATATAGTGCTCTTTGAGTGATACACATCTTTGATATATCTGTTCTGTGTGAAGTGACAATTTTAGCAATACCTTGATCTTGATTTCAAGAAAAGCAATGGCTGTGACCTTTGTCTCATTATCCAAGTGAAAATTATATAGAGATATAGAAAGGAAATACATTTGAAAGCTTACCACAACGGGACCTCGATATTTTCCTTCACATAGACATCTGCTCCTTTGTTTCCAATGGGAAACTATAAACAAATAAATAAATTAATAAATATATAAATGAATGAATGAATGAATGAATGCATGAATGAATGAATGAATGAAAGCTGGGTGGATGGATGGATGGATGGATGGGTGTGGGTGAGTGGGTGGGTGGGTGGGTGGGTGGGTGGGTGGGTTTGTGGGTGGGTGGATTGACGGATGGATGATGGATGGATGGATGGATGGATGGATGAAATGGTGGGTGTGTGGGTGGGTGGGATGGATGGGGTGGGTGGGATGGATGTGTGGGTGGGTGCTGGGCGCGTTGGTGTGTGGATGGATGATGGATAGCTGGATGGATGGCTGGAAGGGTGGGTGGGTCGGTGGGTGGATGGATGGGTGGATGGGTGGGTGGGTGGGTGGGTGGGTGGGTGGGTGGGTGGGTGGGTGGGTGAATGATGGATGGATGGATGGATGATGGATAGCTGGATGGATGGCTGGAATGGTGGGTGGGTCGGTGGGTGGATGGATGGATGGGTGGGTGGGTGGGTGGGTCGGTGGATGGATGGATGGATGGATGGATGGATGGATGGATGGATGGATGGATGGATGGATGGATGGATGAATGGGTGGATGCATGGATGGATGGATGGATGGAGGAATGAATGAATGAATGAATGAATGAATGAATGAATGAATGAATGAATGAATAGGTTCATACAGGCAGGACAATCAGAGCCGATGTGACACTATCTTAAAGTAGAGTCTATTAGAAATAATGGTAGGCGGACAAGAAATACGTATACGTACTATGTAAAAGATAAGCTGTTAAAAATTTAGAAATTTATTTAACTAGACGCTGTAATGCTGCCCAAATCAAACCAATATATATATATATATATATATATATATATATATATATATATATATATATATATATATATATATATATATATATATATATATATATATATATATATATATATATATATATATATAAATTATAATATAAAATATATAATGGCTTTAATAGTAGGCCTACACTAGAATGTGCAGTCGATGGCATGCCGTCGCAATTCCCCAGGCTTTCGCAAACGTTTACATTCTGCCCTCACCCCAATCCACCTGGAGGCGGATCCTAATGTAAATATTGTGTCGCAATCCGCAATAAAATGGGTAACTAACATATCAAATTTGGTTGAATTTTGTCAGCTTTGACTTTCTGTCTCATCCCCCACCCCACCCACCCCACCCACCTCCGTCCTGCCCTCAGCCGATCATGGGGCGGAGCCTAATATAAATGTCGTCTTGCATTCCACAAACTCACATGACAGCTTTGATTGAATTCCACTAAACGGTTTTGGAAGAGATATCCAGACGGACATAGGACCTATGGACGGGCAGTGGACGGACAGGCGGACGGGCGGTTGGACGGAGGGACAGACGGAAGCGATTGAAATACGCACTCCGGGTGGTTTTTTTTCAAAACGCGTGGGGATAAAGATTGTAGCCACTTTCAAAAATGCATTTGATCACGTCTAGAATCAATAGCATTGGCCTATCAAACGACTTAGTATGCATATCTGGACATTAAAATACACAAGATATGATTTATTGCATGACGAATAAGCTTAGGGAGGCTCAAATATGATTACGGGTCAACGATTTTTATCATCAGATGTTGCCATCTTAATTTAACAATCACCAATTTTATTTATTATTTTTAATTTGGAAATCAGGCTGTACCTTATGAATCTGGTGCAAACGCACCAGAAAACAAAACCCGCAGCCATATAGGTGGTGCCTGGAAAACCCCCAGACTAGCAACCAAAAGGGTGTCCACAAATTACACACCTAATGGCTGACTACAATACCTGTTCTCCTATTGCATTAGACACCTTAAAACCATTACCCTAGAGGTCAGGTTTTACGACCATCTGAATATCCAATATGAGAAATTGTAAACTACGTTATCATTATAAATTCTCCCAACTCGTCCACTCCCCATACACACCTTAACAAGAACAATCAAAACCTATTAATATTTCGTTACTAAATGAAACCCTCCCACCATGAAATTGTATCATCCACTCAAACACACACCAACAGTTACATAATCACCCAGCTGTACGCACTTACGCACCAACTCCCCGCCCATTTCACCACACTTTCTCACACACGCACGCACACAGACAGACACGCTTCAATCAAATCACAACAACCAAACACAACCACAAAATTAGCTTGAATATTATAAAATCAGGTCGTAATGACCTATAATACACCAGAAATTCCTACTGGACCTAATTCATGTTAATTTAGAACGAGTCTGGCTACCTAACCATCACATCATCAACCCAAGGAAACCGAGGTGGCAGTTTTACACAGACCAAGGGTTCACATTGGCGTCCTCTGGTTTAGATCATACACCGGCTGCTTATAGTTGTACAATATCATCCTGTTTCCTTTATTTATTTATTTATTTATATCTTTCTTTTCATTTCAATTCTTTGTAATTTGTCATATATACAATAAGAATCAAAATAAAAATTATTCAATAATTGGTATGAGAAGTTTTGACAATGCTACACGTTTCCCCATGCCCCATTTGAAAAACCACGAATCCCCAATTTTCATTATATGTGCGTTTCCCCATACATACAAAAAAGATAACTATATATAACAGGTTGATGATGTAGAAAATTATACTGAACATAGTCAATTCAGATGTACCCGTGAAACCTTATCTCAATTAGGCCCTACTAAAAGTGAATAACAATACACCTTGTATATACCATTTTATCTGGTTGTCCGTATTAAAATTCCACAATATACCGCTGGCGCTACCGAATGGAATAATCTTCCAAATGACCTTAAAATCTCTCCGACATTGGCTATCTTTAAATCAAAACTTAAAACACCCCTCTTTCAACAAGCATATTCATGATATAACGAAATTTCTCTTGTAAGCGCTTAGAGCATACATCTGCATGAGATTTAGCGCATTATAAATGTATTATTATTATTATTATTATTATTATTATTATTATTATTATTATTATTATTATTATTATTACACAATACTATCTTATCTAGATAAATTACAGTACAGTTATCTGAGATAGGGTCTACCCATGTGTACTTCCATATGTAGGTTAATGGACTAAGTTTCTATTGCCTAAACTGGGCGAAGCACTTGAGGTACACTGTTAGACTATTTTTGGATCAATGTTACATTTTAAACTTCTGATGAAGTAGCGACCAACACAGCTTTTTAACATACTTACACAAAAGCACAACAGCCGCCTAATATTTTTCAGACGGAATTTTTTCCGTTTTCCTCTACGCATTCTGTTATTTATCTTTACAATATTCAGTAAACATTACTGTCTTCATTTCTGAAATAAATCTCAATGAGTTGCTAAGCAATCGTGTGACGTCATCAGATAGTGTGCACACCATTTAGTCCTTAAAGTGTGACGTCATCAGAAATGTGTAGAGCTTACTTAAAACTCCGTGCGTTGTGACGTCACACTATAAGGCATACATATTACTCAGTATTGTGTCAGCGTAATTTTACCATATTTTCCTTAAATCTGTGTCTACTTTCGTCGATGTTTGATACATAATCATGGATTTTTCTGGTCTAGCTCTCAGCTAGGTTATAATAAACTTAGTCTACAATAGCTAATTATGTGTATCGAAAAGTGATGAGAAAAATTATAATATAATGGACCTTTCCGGTTTTAGCTATGCCCCGCCCATGTCTAGCTAAGTTCCACCCACACCTCGCTCGTGTTGGGATCGATCGATCTCTGAACACCATGGCTATCAATTTCCAAAAAACTACACAGGTAAGCTGTTGAATATTTTGAAACTAATTTAACTGGGTGCTGTTCTGGCTGTTTAATGCGTAACACAATTAAGTTTTGAATCACAGTCCAGACTGTAATTCGGATAAGATCACATATTAGAACATAATTCAGTTTCAATCACAGTCCAGACCGTAATTCGGATGAAGACTGAATTTCCTTCTATACCGTTATTCGGTTTGAATCACAGTCCAGACCATAATTCGGATTGTATCTTACTGCTAGAACGTAGTTCATTATTCAGTTTAAGATCGGCCTGTACAATCTCTGTATACACATGCGCGCCATCCTTCTGGAATTGTATTCAGTTTGAATTACAGTCCAGACCGTAATTCAGATTGCATCTTATTGCTAGAACGTAGTTCGTTATTCAGTTTATACGTAGGCCTGTATCCTATTTATGTATACGCACTCGCGCGTTAGACCTGCCGCCTATGGCTTAATCTGCAGAGTCTAATATTTACTCTATAATGCCTGCTCCCGTCCAATTTCGAACTACGAACTACGAATTTCGGTCTTACTTATAAGAGGTTCATAATTATCATGCTAACTGTTGGCTTCATTTTAAATTTACATAAAAATAATACAAAGACTGCTGTTAAGACATAGCTGTAAAAGAAAAATCAGCCATTTTATTGTTTGATCGGTTACTCGCTTTCTGGAACAAACATTTGCATAAATTGACTGCCTATTGGGCATCGAATGAGACAACAGACATGATTTTTGTAAAGAAATATATATTGTCTCGATATATTATTGAAGAAAAAACAGCATTCTGAGAGGCAGCACACCTGCATATGGTGAATTCAAGGGAAATAGTTAGAAACAGAATCATGTTTGTGTTAACTTGTAGTTAGTTTTAAACTATCCTATTAAGCCTTGCAAAATTCTGGGCTGATTTGTGACGTTTCCTCAACAGTATTAGCTAAATTGTTGACCAGCATTCTGAGGGGAAAGTTGATATTCATGTCCTGTAATGTCCCCCAAACCCCTTATGCAATCTAAGTTAATAATTAACCTTCATTTTTTTCTTCTTGGAAATCAGTGGAGTAAAAGCAGGAGACAACCCCCGAAGCCATATAGGTGGTGCCTGGAAAAGCCCCGCCTAGCGATCAAAAGGATGTCGAAAAATTACACATCTAATGTATGATTACTGTATTCTGCAGCTGTAGTAGTAGAAACATCCTACTGCTGCAATCAGTCATTCTTCGGGTTTGCCCACTGTCTTGTCCTCAGCCGAAATACTTAGCCTCCTAAAGTCCATTCTTGAGTCCTGCTTTCCTGAGGTCACCTCGTAGCACGCTTAGGAGATTTATACGTTGTCGCCCTCTCCTGGCTTAGTATTTGCTGGCTCAGAGTAGGGCCAATTGCAAGGCTCTCTATGCTAGTGTCTCTTCTGGCGTCCTTAGCAGATGGCCAAACATGGACCATGTTTGCTTGGCGACTTTTACAGACAGCAGCGACGTAGTACACGTCTTGTATAGTGCATCGTTGGAAATTATGCTGACTGGCCATCTGTGTCCAGTGATGGTGCATATGTGTTTGCGGTGGCAGGCATCGAGTTTGTCTAGAGCTGCCTTTGGAGCTGGCCAGCTGTTACAGTTATACAGCACCAAGGATACGCAGGTTGAATTGTATACACGTAGCCTTTTTATCAAAGGCATCTTTGATCTACGAATCCATAGCTTCCAAAAGGACTGGAAAGCTATGTTCCCCATGACGCAGCGTGCAGCAATGTCTGCAGTACCGCAAAGCAGTGAGTCCAGGATTGTACTCGTTGAACTTTCCCGCGCGGATTTCAAGGCAGCAGCGAGGGCACAAGTGACAAGCACCGGAGATAGACAATCTCCATGTGGTGAGCCGATTGACGTCTCAAACTCTACAGACTTCACTGACTTCACTCGTACTCTCAGCTTGGTGTCTGCAAGCAGGAGTCTCACTAGTCGTAGCTCATCTTCATTGCAACTGGCCTGGCGTAATACATCTAGGATCTTTGAGCGTTTAATTGTGTCGAAGGCTCGTGACATGTCAATGCCCATTTTGTGGAAATCCCAGTGCCTGAACATGACTACCGACACAAGCATGTGCTGAGCCCATACAATGTCTGCGCAGCTGCGTCCACGTTGGAAGCCACCTAAAGGCTGAGGAAAATTCATTGCCAGCATCTACTGGCCATTTTAAACAAGCACCAGGATTCTGAGGGCGTGTGTACCATGCGATAGTTTTAAGCTAAATCTGACGTCATGTGCGTGTTCTAGGAGCCGGAAGTTTGTAATTTGAAGATGGTAACTAAGCTAAATACATTTATTCATTTGTTCTCTCACTTACCTCGTACGCTTTAGGCTTTTTTTTTTTTTTATCAAAACTTGGTACGCTTAAAATATCCGCGATGGTCACACATCGCACTATGTGAAATAATGAAAGACGTGTTGATAACAACCAATAATACACTTCTCAATTCGTGATAATTCGTGCTATTTCTATGGGACGGTATATGAACAAGTTAGGCGAATGACCGGGAGCGGTGTATACAACCGCCAGTCCACATAATAAGTTGTATATAAGTGCAGTTGTATGTAGCCCCATATGTATGATTACTGTATTCTGCTGCTGTAGTAGTAGAAACATCCTACAGCTGCAATCAGTCCTTCTTTGCATATGACCACAGTGTCTTCAACAGACGTGTCCTCAGCCATTTCTTTAGCTTCCTCTGGTCCTCGCTTGATCTGAGTGTACCGAGTCCTGTTTTCTTAACGTCACCTCGCAGCACGCTTAACAAACAGATTTATGCAATGACGCCCTCGCCTGGCTTTATAGTTTCTGGCTCCAAGTAGGACGAATTCTCTGTGCTGGTGTGTTTTCTGGCATCCTTACCACATGGCCAAACATCTTTGCTGGGCGACTTTTACGGACAGCGGCGATGTGATACATATCTTGTATAGTGCATCATTGGGAATTATGCTGTCCGGCCATCGGTGTCCATTGATGGTGCAGAGGTGTTTGCAGTGGCAGGCTTCGAGTCTCCCTCCCTCCTTTACTCCCTCCCCCCTCTCCCTCTCCCCCCCCCCCTCTCTCTCTCTCTCTCCAAGCCTCTCTGTGTAGTTGTGTGGTGTAGAAATATGGATCTTAGATTACTATTTCTGATCAATCTGCACCACTTAACTTGACATGATCAGGGCTAAGTAAGAAAGGGTTTACAACCTAAAATCAATGTTGTTAGGCGAGTTTATCATTCTTGTATCCCTTCTCTGCTATAAGCCAGTTTTCATGTTTGGTGGTAAAAAGACACCTCCAGCTTCTGATGCTGGTAAAGAGCATAACAAAATCGTGAATTCCAGCTGGTCCAGTATATCAGTGGCCAGTTGGTAGTCCGAGTTGGCTCGGGTCTAGGAGCATACTGCCCGCTATTATCCTCAGTTTCAGGCCCACAATGTTCAGCATGTCTGAGTCTTCATTAGATTGCAAATGAGGATGATCATGTACTATGGCCTCCCCACGATCTAAGCGTAGCAAGCGCGTGTGGTCGAGCTCTGCGCCATTGTGACACCTTATGAAAAATTATGGCGCATAAAAGACTACGCCAATATAACAATTTTAAATATTTTGCATATAATCCAAACATTGATGTGTAATTATTTGTAACTAATAATTCATCTGGGTTTTTTTTCCATTTTATTTTTTACTCTGCTTAAAAACGTCATTTTGAATGATTTCTGCTGTCTTATACCTCGTTTGGTTTGATTCTTATGCTGATTCTATTCTACTCTACATATCTTATTTGCATCCTCCTGCTGCCTGCGTTATATCTGCCTAGAATGTGTTAACTCAGTCTGATCACTACACCCACAACCCACCCAACCATCACCCCACCCCTACCACTCCCTTCTAGGAAAACCATATAGAGAGACCGCTGAATATTTTCAAACAACCCTGGCTGGGAGCTTCCAGGTAGCCTGTTTTCCAGATATCATTCAGAGTACCTATGGAATAGTATGACTACCATGTCTCAAACTTCAACATATATTTGCCATGCTACAAAAAATCAAATCTGTTAACCAGTCACTCAATTTCAAAGCAACTAACCAGTCAAGCCGTTATATGTTTTGTTCCTAGTATAGCTGGAGGCTATTGCTACCTGAGGTAGCGGCAGCTTCAAGATAAATTGGTTCAAAACACCCAAAGGCGGGTACAGCTTCCAAATACATGAAATAATGAAGTCTCTGGAAGAATGCTATTTTTATAACGTGAGATGGTCTAAGTGCAGCTAACTCTATATACAAAAAGCTGTTTTGAAAAATACGACTCACAGAGGTACCTCCCATGTTTTACTATCATACAAATACTGTCTCACTGGTTATGTTGACTTAGCGGTAGACAGATGATCAGAATACATGGATGATATAAATGAATGGATGGGTGGATAAATTGATAAGTTTGAAGGAAATGTATTTAGATACATTGATATAAGAACAACTTCATTCTATTTGTACTGGAGTTCATCTGTTGTACATTATGACCACCATGTGTCTGCCCAGAGTTTGATCATTTTATGATATTAATTTTCACAACAGACGTCAAAGTTCATATTTGTGTCATGCTACAGAAAATTAACCCTTAGCACTCTGATGTCAATATTCTATCTTTTACTGTGTGAACATTTTTCAACAATTTTGCTAGACGATGTGGCTGTCTACGACAGCAACATCTCCCACCAAATTTCTTGAAAAATGAACATTTAATTTGAAAATTAAAAATTTTGACACCAGACTGGTAAGGATATGCTAAGCCTTCCACTCAGTTTCAAATCAACTAGCCAGTCAAGCCAATATATGTTTTGATATTAGTGTAACTGGAGGCTTTTGCTGGCTGAGGTATCGGGAGTTTCCAACTAAATCGGTTCAAAACACCCAACGAACCATTGCTAGAGCTGTCAAATCCTAAAGGACAAGGCTGAATATAGCCATGACAACCCTGGACTATGTCACTATAACAATTGTAATGCATTGCATATACTCCAACACTGATGATGTCTAATTATACAAAAGTTTTCACCTGTTTGTGTTTTCTCATCTTCTTTATTTTGCTTTAAAATGTTATTTTGAATGATTTTCTTCTGTCTCATACCTTATTTGGTTTCTTTCCCATGCCAGGGACAGATCTGGCTTTCACAAATTATTAGCCAATTGATTAGGCAACTACCCCTTTTCTTAGGCAAATCTGAACTATTTTAACCAATGATTTCCAATGTCTACGATCCATCACCATAAGGTAATTCTTTTAACTGAATGCTAAATACCAGATACAACGCTATGTTGAATATTTTGAAAGTAATTTGCTTGGAAGCTGTTGGCAGCAAAGGTAATTTGGTTGATTTTCTCCTGAGAAATTATGCATAATAATATGATTGTAATCAATAGGCAAATATTTAGCCTATTATGTTTTTTATTCGCCAGTTCTCAATTTTACTAGTATTTGGCTAATTGGCGAATAGGTAGGTCTGCCCCTGTACGCTGATTATTTTGCATTCCACATATCTGATTCACATCCTTCACCTATTTATGTTATATCTGCTTAGAATATTCCGCTATGCCTCAGCTACTAAAGTACTTAAATATAATAACCTCCCATGTTACTGAATTGTATATTACACTATCCATCCATATTCCCAATATTCTATTGATACTATAATGTCACTCAACAAACTAATAACTAGCCTTCCCGTTCCTACTTCAACCTTAATTGCTATGACAAATAATTTATCAGGTACCCACCTGCTCTGCTCCTGCTTGTCAAAATGGTCCCTACTAACCTGTAACTAAAATCACATCCCATCTTCCCCATGCCCATCAAATTCCCATTTTCATCCTGTAACAAGAGGCCCAAAGGGCCTGTGTCGCTCACCTGGAGCACCATCAAGCTTTGTCAAAATTGTTGGTGGGTGGTTTAGCATTCTTTTAAATGAGTTTGTGGACATTTTTGCAAGTGTAATATTGCCGCCAAACACACTACATTTTGATTGCCCCATGACGCCCATGTTTTTTTGATGGATCAACTTCCCTTAAACAAATTTTAATGGCCCAAATTTCGGCCTGATCCCTTCAGCGGTTCTGGAGGGGTGCTTTCGTGAAAACCAGGTCATCCAAGATGGTCGCCGAACTATTTGGTCAATCAGGGCCTCTTGAACAAACTTGGGGAATCTTCATCTAGACCAAGAGGTAAGCCAAGTGGTTTCGGAGAAGATTTTTAAAGACATTTCCTGGAATTGGACGACGTCTAAAATGGCCACCGGCCAAATTGGCCGATCGGCTTCGTTTGAACAAAATGAAATCTCTATGCCATAAGGATGCTTCCTGCCCAATATAATTCAAATCGACCCAGCAGTTCTCGAGAAGAAGACATTTTAAATTTCCCATTGTTTAGTATGGGAGCTTTTGGCGGGAAAAATGATCCAAGATGGCTGCCAAACCGTTTATCCGACAGTTTCAAAAATTGCAAATTTGAGATCAGAATACCCAAAAACCTAAATAAAACGAATTTCGGCCTCAAAATCCATCAAAATTAAAAATTCAATATGGCTGCCAAACACACTATTTTGATTGGTCCACCGCGGCCATCCTTTTTGACGAATCAACTTCACTTGAACAAACCTTAATCACCCTTAGTTCCTAATTATATATCACAAATTTCAGCCTGATCGCTTCAGCGATTCTTGGGAAGAACTAGTTTTTGTGAAAACTAGGTCATCCAAGATGGACGCTGAACCTTTTGGTCAATCAAGTTCCCTTGAACAAACTTGATTCAGCGCTTACCCTAGATCATATTTCGTGTGTTTTGAATCGATCTCTCAAATGGTTTGGGAGAAGATTTTTAAAGATATTTCTAAAAATCTGCCGAAATCCAAGATGGCCACCAAACCGTTTATCCGACAGGTTCGAAAATTCCAAATTTGAGATCAAAATACCCAAAAACCTACATAAAACCAATTTCGGTCTCAAAATCCATCAAATAAAAAAATCCAATATGGCCGCCAAACATGCTATATTTTGATTGGCTCACGGCGGCCATGTTTTTTGATGGATCAACTTCTCTTGAACAACCTTTGTTGGCCCTTAGTCCCTAATCATATCTGCCAAATTTCGGCCTGATCCTTTCAGTGGTTCTGGAGAAGTTATTTTCGCTAAAACTAGGTCAACCAAGATGGCCACCGAACTATTTGACCAATTAAGTTCGCTTGAACAATTTGGTTGAGCTTTTGCCCTAGATCATATTTCATGTGGGGTCCTTCAATCCCTCAAGCGGTTTCGGAGAGGAAGATTTTTAGACATTTCTAAAAATCAGCCAAAATCCAAGATGGCCGCTGGCCTAATTGGCCGATCGGCTTCATTTAAACAAACTTGGATCCCTATGCCGTAAAGATGCTTCCACCCAAATATAATTCAAATTGGCCCAGCGGTTCTTGAGAAGTCGTCGTTTAAAGAATTCCCCATTGCTTTACTATGGGCCCATTGCTTTACTATGGGAGCCGATGGCGGGAAAACAAACCAAGATGGCAGCCAAACCGTTTATCCGACAGTCTTGAAAGTGGCATATTTGAACTCGCCACACTGATAAGCATATATAAAGCAATTTTCGCCATCAAAATACCTCAAATACGAAAAAGCCAATATGACCAACAAACGCTAAATTTTGATTGGTTGATTGCGGCCATGTTTTTTAATGTACGAACTTCCCTTGAACAAACTTGAATGGACCTTGGTCCCTAAGCATATTTACCAAATTTCAGGTCTATCCCGTCAGCGGGTCGGGAGAAGTCATTTTCGCGAAAACTAGGTCATCCAAGATGACCGCCAGGCAAATCGTTCAATCAGGTTGCCTTGAACAAACTTGGGTCTACCGTTGCTATAGATGATGTGTTATGAGTTTTGAATCAATTCCTGCCGGGGTTTCGGAGAAGATTTTTTAAACTGTTTCTAAAAATTGGCTATTTTGGCCGGCGGCCATCTTGGATTTTTGTCGATCGTCTTCGTTTGAACAAACCTGAATCTCTATGCCCTAGGAATGCTTCCTGCCAAATATAATTGAAATCGGCCTAGTGGTTCTTGAGAAGAAGTCGTTTAAAGAAAAAGTTGATGTACGACGGATGACGGATGGTCGCCACGGCATAAGTTCACTTGGCCTTTCAGGCCAGGTGAGATAATAAATGGCCCAAAAGCCATAGTGCTCACCTAGCTGATGAGGAACTGTAAACATGTTTGGATTAATTAATGCACAACAAGCATCATTGGTCCATCAGGCAACCATTACTGGCAGATGGCAATGAACGTTACCATTATTGAACAATGCAGCAATCATCCTTACCCCTAATACAATAAGAGCTCTGCAAACAGTGCATGATACCATGACATGGTGACAAATCAATGAATGAAAGCTATTGGATGTAGACCAGTCATTCTATGAAGTTTCAACATGATCCGCTAAACAGTCACGGAGTTATCATCTGGAAATCAATTTTCAAGATGGCTGCCGGTCGCTGGCGGCCAAATTGGATTTCAGATCATCTACAATTTCAATAAGTTTTTTTCCTCAGACATAGTTCTGTTATCCCATGAAGTTTCGAAGCGATCCGCTAAACAGAAATGGAGCAATCATGTTTCAAGATGGCCAACAGTGGCTGGGGCCATCATGGATTTAGGATCATCATCGACTTCATTCAATAGTTTCTTTCTCCAGGGCTAGTCCAACCACCCTTTCAAGTTACAAACCAATCCCATAAATAGTAATGGAGTTATCATCCAGAAAACAATTTTCAAGATGGACACCCTTGGCTGGCAGCCATCTTGGAATTTTGATTATTGGCGATTTCTATGAGCTTCTTGTTCAGACCTAGTCCAACCACTATATACCGGTGGCTGGCGACCATCTTGGATTTACGATCATTGCCAATTTCGAAAGATTTCTTCTACAGACCTAGTCCAACCACCCTATGAAGTTTCAAAGTGATCCGATTCTAGACGAGGATCAGAGTAAAACAAGAATTCCGCAGAATTAAATGTCTCGCCTGTCTCCTGTTTGTCACAGTCACCTTTATCTTTAACCTTCTGCCCTCAATGTTATTATGCTGCTTCCTAACATTATAGGTGACCAGGTATCCAAGTTTAGTTGCAATAGGCTTAACCAATTTTGAAATATAAGCTGAAAGGTTTTGCTAAACGCAAAACCTTAATGTTGAAAAAGCAGAGTTCCGTATCAGGCTCAAAGTGACCTTGACCGTGGCCTCCCCCCCCCAACATCATCATGCTGCTTCCTAACATTATAGGTAACCATGTATCCAAGTTCAGTTACAATAGGCTTAACCAATCCTGAAATATAAGCCGAGAAGTTTTGCTAAACGCAAAACCTTAATGTTGAAATAATGTTAATGTTGAGTTCTGTATCAAGGTCACAGTGACCTTGACCTTGTGACAACAACCTCATCATGTTGCTTCCTATCACTATAGGCAACCATGTATCCAAGTTTAGTTTAAAATAGGCTTAACCAATCCTGAAATATAAGCTGAAGTTTTGCTAAATGCAAAAACATTGTTGAAACAACAGTTCTGTATCAAGGTCACAATGACCTTTGACCTTGTGACCCCAACATCATTATGCTGCTTCCTATCATTATAGGTAACCATGTATCCAAGTTTGGTTCCAATTGGATCAGGAATTGCTGAGATATAAGGTAATAACTTTAGTTTAATGCAAAAACTTAATGTAGAATATTAACAAAGATTATACTGTGACCTTTGACCCCATAACCGTGACCGCATGATGTATGCATCAGCCTGCTGCTACTTTTTGATGTATATCACCAGATACCCAAGTTTGGTTCCAATTGGATCAGGCATTGCTGAGATATAAGGCAATAACTTTTGTTTAACGCAAAAACTTAACGTAAAATATTAACAAAGATTATACTGTAACCTTTGACCCCTGTAACCTTGACCTCATGGCGTTTTTATCGGCGGGCTGCTTCCTTTTGATGTATATTACCATGCACCCAAGTTTGGTTCCAATTGGATCAGGAATTGCCGAGATATAAACTTAACTTAAAAGTTTACGCCGCCGCCGCCACCGGAAAAGTTATACCTATGTCTCGATCCTGCTTCGCAGGCGAGACAAAAACTGGATGAGGAAATGCAAGAATATTGGTGGCGAAATATGTGTAAAATATGCTATGCGTCAGATTTTGATATACCTTTCCAAAAAAAGCGCCAGTCTATTGCCACAATAGTATTCGTTTGAGGTAATGAGTTACTAATATGATTCCATAGAGCATTTACAGTTTCAAGCTACAAGCCAGCCAAGCACTGCTGCTGCTGCTGCCACCAGTACTACTACTCCCTGTCCACCAATCCCATCTCTATCTGCTGTGACTTGCCCACTTGAGATGTTAGGGCCTGGCGAAAGAGAAGCATTTTATACAATTTCCAGCAACTTTTCGGAAAATTCAAGACGGCCACTGAACAAATCGACCAATCAAAATTCCTACAAAAAGATCTGAAGCACACTACTCTAGGGTCCTTCCAGCCGAGTCTGCTTGAAATCATACAAGCGGTTAATGAGTACCGTTTTTATTCGAGGAAAGGACACTAGCATGTATTGGACGCAGGCTAAATTTTGGCTCAAATCCTCCCCAAAAATCCTTATACTCATAGAAAGGACGCATAGAGAAATTGAAATCCATTTTCTAAAATGGTTAAAACTCATTTAACCTGCCACGAAAATTGAACGCAATTTCCATATGCATGCTTATCGCTGTACCGCTATGTTTAATGTATGCCTAAAAAATATCATCGTGGAAGTGAAATTATTAATGGGACAGCCTAAATATTGCGTATCTTCAATAAAAATAATTTATTACATTAAAATCAATGTTACTTTTGACATAAAATATTGCCTTGAAAATATGGAAATCATGTGATATTAGGAATGCGGTCAGATCAGCAGTTGTGTTTACTAGAATTCTTCTAATATCTGCCATTCTCTATTTTCATTGGTTTGTACGGGATAATTTATCCAATCAGAATGAGGAAATAATATTTCTCTTCAGCAAAAATTATTAACAGAACAGTGTTTACTCTCATATTGTGCATTAATTTTGTAATGCCGACCAACCTTAAATGATCCAAAACGGAATCAGAATTAAAATGAGATAAAGCGCTTCTTACGTTGGCGAGCCGCTGACTCTTTTGCGATTGGAGGCGCTGTGTTCTCGTGAGATCTTATACGCTAACGGGAGTTTGTTATCAAATGGGTACGGATCAGACCTAAAGTACAATACTTAGTTCCTATCGTGCAATGATAATATATAGTATTCAGAGTTCCGAGTCCAGAATATTTTATCCGAGTACTCGTTCCAATTAAAAACAATCTTTTGCGTTTGGAGGCGAATCACGTGATTTATATCTTTTATCATTTTATGTCAAATTCAGGATTAATTTTGATATAATAAATGATATTTATTAATGGATACGCAATATTTAGGTGCTCCAATTTAATAATTTCACTTCCGCGATGGTGTTTTGAGGTATACATTAAATATAGTCATATGGCGGCGGGCGAAAGTTACGAAAGTTGACAAAAAAAATGTGCTCAAAGACTGTACTCGATTATAGGATGCACACCCCTTTCCTAGAACATGTAATATGACAAAAAAACTGTGTCCTTTAGTCGAATTTTAACGGTAGTAGCATTTTAACTGAATTCCCAAAATTTCCAGAAAATCCAAGATGACCGCCAGGAAAATTGACGATCAAAATTCTGTATACAAGATCTGAAACTTACCAGCTTAGTATCCTTCCAGCCAAGTCTGGTTGAAATTGTCCAAGCAGTTAATAAGGAGTAGCGCTTTAGAAGATTCACACCATTTTTGGAAAATTCAAGATGGCCACCAAAAAAATTGATCAGTCAAAATTCTGCATACAGGTTCTCAAGGAGACGAGTCTAGGGTTCCTCCAGCCGAATTTGGTTGAAATCGTTCAAACGGTTAATGAGAAGTAGCATTTTAACTGATTTCCCAAAATTCTCAGAAAATCCAAGATGGCTGCCAGAAAAATTGACCAATCAGAATTCTATAAACATGTTCTGAAACCTACCAGACTAGTATCCTTCCAGCCAAGCTTAGTTGAAATTGCCCAAGCAGTTAATCAGGAGTAGCGCTATAAATGATTTCCCGCCAAAATTAAGAAAATTCAAGATGGCCGACAAAATATTTGATCATTTAAAATTCTATATATAATTTCTGAAGCATGCCACTCTAAGGTCCTCCCAACTGAGTTTGATTGAAATCGGCTAAGTGGTTAATGAGTAGGCTTTTAACTGATTTCCATAAATTTTCAGAAAATCCAAGATGGCCACCTGAAATATTGGCCAATCACAATTCTGAAAACATGTTCTGAAACCTACCAGTTTAATATCCGTCCAGCCAAGTCTATTTGAAATTGCCCAAGCAGTTAATCAGAAGTAGTGTTTTAAATGATTTCCTGCCAAAATTCGGAAAATTGGCCACTGAAAAAACAGACCAATTAAACATGTTCTGAAACCTACCAGCCTAGTATTCTTCCTGCCAAGTCTGGTTAAAATTGCTCAAGTGGTTAATGAGGAGTAGGGCTTTAAATGATTTCACACCATTTTTGGAAAATTCCAGATGGCCACCAAAAAGATTTATCAATCAAAATTCAGTACACAAGTTCTGAAGGAGATGACTCTAGTGTCCCTCCAGCCAAATTTGCTTGAAATCATCCACCCCTCCAACCCACCCACCCACCCACTGAGCCATTGTCTCTTCTCCAACTAAGGGTGTCTCCCTTAACCCTTTAACACGCAAATTTGTTCACGAAATTTCAGTTTTCTCATAGAAAAGTCATTTCAGTGGTAAATTTTCAAAAACAGTCTTCTCTTGGCCTGCAAATGGACATTTCTCAAGACCACTGCTGAAGCCGTTTTTGTCTGTTATGAGGGTTAAATGGGTTAATACACCGAGCGAAACATTAGCCAACAGGGATATATATTTCTCACAGTATCATAGGATGAACTCCTATCAGCTAAAAATGGCTTCTGCAGTGGTCTTGAGAAATGTCTATTTGCAGACTAACACTATTTTTGAAAATTTACCGCTGGAATGACTGGCTCGATAACCGAGCCAGTCATTCCTGTGGTAAATTTTCAAAAATAGTCTTGAAATTTTCTTGATTGAAATTTGAGGGTTAGAGGGTTAAGGTAAGAAACACACTTACATTATATCCGCAGTGGACAAACATATCCACCAGATATAAGAAACAGTTCTTTGATGTTTATGACTAAACAAAGTACAAAACGCCAAAAAATCTGAGTCATCCACTCAAGGGTTCTTCAAACGAGAAGAACCCATGTCAAGATTGCCACGTTATACTACATGGGTAGTACTAACAGCTGACAATGACAGCAACTAAAACGGGAAAACCAAAAATGGAGTTCTTAAGGAACACCAAGATCTCGCGTTAAAACTCAACAGTTTGATGGCTACAATATATTTTCAATGGTTACACTCAACCATAAAAATATCTCAGAGATTTAATGGTTACACGCAATCAATTTGTGTTTACAAGAAATTTCTGGTTGCACGAGAACTAAAATTTCATTTACAAACCATTTACCACTAACACAATTTTTTGAAGACAAATAAGTAACATTCTCCATTATAATGGTTACAATCTGAAATTTATGGTTACAACTTGCTACATGACAGCATGAATTTCCAGATGGTTACACCAGTAGAGCATTTGTAACTGGGAGCCAAACAGTATAAATGCACTGTAAAACAAAGTACTGACATATAATAAATCTCTACAAGATGTATGCCAATATATTATGTCAGTTGCAATGATTCCTGTATAGAACTCAAGATGTATGCATTGTAAAGGAAAACAATAACTCAATGCCATAAGATTGTGTTAAAGATTTATTAAGCTTTTAAAAAATAGAAATAATTTAAAACAAGATACGTAAAGGGGCCTGTATCGCTCAGCTGGAACATAGCCATATTAATTGGGAAAGGCCATTGAATATAAGTAGAACACTAAGGCTTTGGCAAGAATTACAATAAGAACAAGATATGTTCTACCAAATTTATCTTAAATTGGTACAGTGGTTCTCGAGAGGCCATTTTAAATTAGTCAATGTTTTACTAATGGAGTTTTTGCCGGAAAAGAAATCCTAGATGACCACCAACATCCTAGTTTTCTGAAATCTGATTGATCGATTACGATCATGTTCTTTTAACCTACTAACTTCCCCTGAACAAAGTTGAATGGTCCTTGGTTCCTATACTTCCTAAATTTTGGCATTTTGGGAGTTGTTTTCATGAAAATTTGGTCATCCAAGATGGCTGTCAAAACATTTGGCCAATCAAGTTCCCTCTACCAAACTTGGTTCAGTTGTTGCTCTAGATGACGTCTTGTGAGTTTCGAATCAGTCATCCAAGTGGTTTCGGAGAAGGTTTGAAAGACATTTATACAAATTTGCAAAAATACAAGATGGCTACACCCAAATTGGCTGATAAGCTTCAGTTGAATGAACTTGGATCACTATGACTCAAGGATGTTTCCTACCTAATTTGGTTATAATCGGTCCAGCGGTTCTAAAGACATTTTAAATGTCTTATTGCTTTACTATGGGAACTTTTGGTGGGGAAATAATACAAGCTGACTGCCTGACAGTTTCAAAAGTGGCACATCTGAATTCACCATACCCAAAAACCTATATAAGACCAATTTTGTCTTTAAAATCCAGCAAATAAAAGCTTCCAATATTGCCAGAGGCTGAATTTTGATTGACTGATGCTGCTCAGGGTTTTTAACATATTAAATTCCCTTGGCGCTTAGTCCCTAATCATATTGACCAAATTTAGGGCTGATCTGTTCAGCGGTTTTGGAAGTAATTTTTTGCGAAAACTAGGTCATCCAAGATGGTCACCGAAGCACATAGCCAATTAAATTCCTCGAACAAACTTGGTTCAGCTTTTGCTCTCGATGATGTTTTATGAGTTTCAATCCCCTAGTAAGTGGTTTCGGAGAAGCCAAAATCCAGTGAAGATGGTCGATGGACAAATTCGTCAGTCCACTCTGTTTGAACAAACTTTGATCCCTATGGCCAAGGATGCTTCTGACCAAATTTGGTTAAAATTGGTCTACAGTTTCTCAAGAAGACATTTAAAATTTCCTATTGCTTTGATTGTATTGAAGTGTTGGAGGCGAAATAAATAAATCAAGATGTTCACAAAAGCGTGTGTATCCGACAGATTTGAAAGTGGCCAATTTGAAATCAGCTACCTAAATACCTATATAAAACCAATTTTGCCTTATAAGGACTCAATAAAAAAAAATCCAAAATGGTTGCCAAAGACCCTACATTTTGATTGGTCCATGGTGATTATTTTGATGTATTAATTTCCTTTAAACAAACGATACTGGGCCTTAATTCCTAATGATGTCTCCGAAATTTTCACCCGATATGTTTAGCGGTTCTGGCGTTGTTTTACCAAAAACTAGGGCATCCAACATGGCCAGCGAAGCAGTTGTCCAATCAGGTTCCTTTGACCAAATTTGGATCAGCTTTTAGTGCCATAGTTAATGTTTCATGAGTTTTGAATCAATCCTTCAAGCAATTTCAGAGATGATATTTAAAGAAGTTTCTAGAAATCGGCCATAACCCAAGATCTCCACCAGCTCAATGGGCCGATCGGCTTCATTTGAACAAACTTAGATCTCTATGACATAAGGATGCTTCCTGCCAAATATAATTGAAATCAGCCCAATGTTTCTTGAGAAGCCATTTAAAGAGAATGTTAACAGATGGGCAATGTATGGTCACCGTGACCTAAGCTCACTTGGCCTTTCAGGCCACAGATAATCTAATAATTTGAGTTTTACATTTAGAATGAGTGTACATACATGCTACAATACAAAACAAACCAGTATTACTGGCATGCTAACATGTATAAGTAGAAAAATAGTATCAAGATATTACAGTAATGTTATTTTTTAAAATAAAAATATAAATTATATTAAACAAATAAAAAATAAAATCACAGATGAGTCTTAGGTCTTCATCTTCAGACCAAAAAATTAAGCTGAATTATGCAACTTCTCGTACAATATTGACTTCTCCTCCTGATGAAAGATGTTGCTAAATCCAGTTCTCTCAATAATAGGATTTTCAGAATGATTGCCAGTCATAGGTGTAGCAGGTTCCTCTAACACTCCTTTGCACAGCAGAACAAGCGTTAACTATTACCACACTGATGTCAATATTCTATCATTTATTGTGTCCATAGCAGAAAATGGCATACTTTTTTTAACAATTTTGGTGGACATTGTTGCTGTCTAAGACAGCTACATCTTCCACCAAATTTGAAATTCAATTTGAAATTTAGAAATTTTGACATCAGAGTGGTAAAGGGCGTATATGAATGAGACAAGGTTATCACATGCTTGGATATTGTATTATAAAGTTAAAAAAAATCCAATACAATCGCACAATAATGATCTTTTATCATAATAAAACTATTAAATAAAGTTTAATATGTATAGAAAATGTATCGAGAGTATTCGGGTTACATAAATATTAAAATATCGCTTACCCTCTATACTAACTTATGACAGTAGAAACTGTACTAAAGGCCACTTTGCATGAAAACTTGAAGCCTTTGTCGAAATAATTATACACATTTGTCTCTGGAGTAGGATATACACTAAGAAAATGACAGAATCTCTTGATTAAGAACACAAACATTTCTATCTATATATATATAAGTGTGCGTGCGACTGTGCGCATGAATGAGTGAGTGTGTGCATCCATGTGAGTGAGTGTCAACTGTGTTGCATATAATAATTTAATAATAATTAACCAATAAAAAATATGTATATTGATAAAATGATAACTAATAAGAAATAACCAATATATTAAATAAAATATTACAATGAATCATCCCTCAACAAGCAATATGTAAAACTATAGTTAAATATGAAAAATAACCTGTAAATTATATCTGGAAAATAAAACAACAATCCCGCTCCCAAACTTGCCATCAGATAGGACCCACCCCATAATAGAATCTTAGATCCATCATTCGAGAGCATGAGGAACATAATAAGACACAATGTTACCTCCTTAATAACGGCCAAGCTGGCTAAATTTGGCTTTTGCCGTCATCTCGATTGTCCATTTGCATGTCAGGAAGACTTTTTGAAAACTTACTACTATAATTCTTGGCTTAATAACTGAGCCAGTCAATTTATGTGGTAAATTTTTCACATATAGTTTTCCCTTGGTTTGCAAATGGACATTCACTAAGAAAGAGTTAACCCGTTAACACTCATATCGGCCAAAAATGGCCTCTGCAGTGGTCCTGAGAAATGTCCATTTGCAGACCAAGAGAAGAGTATTTTTGAAAATTTACCACTGAAATGACTGGCTCAATAATCGAGCCAGTGATTCCAGTGGTAAATTTTCAAAAATACTCTTCTCTTGGTCTGCAAATGGACATTTTCTATGAGAAAATTGAAATTTTTTTGAATAAATTTAAGTGTTAAATGGTTAATTGAAAATGTTATCCTAAAAAAAAGGAAAATTGATAGATCTAATCTGTTAATTAAACATACATTTCACGGCGACCATCTCTCCAGATTTATCCGAAAAATGCGTAAATTTTTTAATAGGCCTCCAGATTTCCAGATATAATGCTGTCAAATATCCAGATTTTATTTTCATCCATGTATCAATTTTTTTCTTCAAACAAACATAATTATAAATAAATCTGTTGAATTATACGTATAATGATGATGTATATGCATTTCTGCATGGTCACATATGCAAACACTGGAAGAGACAAATCGCGTGCTATGTCTGTAAATGGCAAACTGCGTGCTCTAGAGCTCATCCAAACTTATTTTTCGGACAAAAAATCATGACAAGCTGGTCGCTCTGATGCTTTTAGTAGAGAACATAACACATTTTTTATCGACATTGGTATTGGGTGGGCATTAAATGACGCACATTCGTCATGATCAACATCACAGTCTAGATAATTCAGTAGTCAAATATCACCTTAGCGCTTCATATCTTCGCAAGTCAAAGACATTGTAGTTATATATTTTGAAACTAATTTGACTAGAATCTGTTGGTGCTATAGGCTGCAATGGTTTCCAGTCAAACTAGTTTTAAAATATTAAACATATTTCTGTTATCAAAAATGAATTTTTTGTATTGTTCCTTCGTATTCAAATGATTAAAACTGGCTTATTTATCAATTTAACCATTTCATGGCCATGAATGGTCATTTTGGTTAGTGTATGTTGATTTGCAGACAAAGAGAAAACAAAATTATTATACAATGGTAATGACTGGCTCGGTTATCTAGCTAGTTATTTCAGTGTTAAAATTTCAAAAAGTGTTCTTGTGGCCTGCAAATGAACATTTCTCAAGACCACTGCAAAAGCTGCTTTGGTGAGCTTGGCCATTAAACTGTTAAGAACTGTATCTACATATGAAATTATCTTCTCCACGGTCACCATGGCACAGTCGTGGTAACCACCATGGTGCAGTTATTGCATGAAATCATTGATACTACTGGCTATTGCAGTAACAAAGTGTTTGCTAATTATCAAGTGTTATTTGTGTAAATGAGTTACTAGGTTTCTGCTTAGACATTGCTAATCAGTTAGGGATGTATTAAACGTGTAACGCTTTCATGGCGAAGCCGACCAAAAGTGGCCTATGCAGTGGTCTTGAGGAATCTCAATTTGCAGGTCAAGAGGATATTATATTTGAACATTTACTACTTGAACGACTGGGTCAATAAATGTGCCAGTCATTCTGGTGAGATATTTTCAAAAAAATATGCGCCTTCAAAAGGCTATTCAATCAGCAAATATATGGATTCTGTTGACCAAATTTAGGCATTAAAGTGTAACCTTATTTATTACATCCAGCATATTCATAGCACTTTTATTCAAACTAACCGCACCAACAGATGGCCAATCTATGAGGATATACAAAATCAATCTTTCTCAAAGACTGGACTCAGTAGGCCATATATAACAACACAGTTTAGCCATGGTTGAACTGGTACTTTGCTAAACATGGATTTTATATTAAGATTTGACTGCATCAATATCGATTATGAGAATGGTGAAATTATCTCTTTAATGGACCAATGTAATCAAGAAAATTAAATTATTTATTTATTGGATGCTCGTTTGCGTGACAAGAGAAGACTATTTTTGAAAATGGGGCATTCAAGTGGTAAATTTTCAAAAATTGTTTTCTCTTGTCCTGTAAATGGACATTCCTCAAGACCACTACAGAGGCTGGATTTGGTCAGCTTGAGAATTAAAGGGTTATGATCAAGTGGTCGAAAAAATGCCTTCTGCAGTTGTGTTCAGATGGGAATATCTCTTAGCAGACACGGAGAATGTTAATAAACTTACTACTGGCATGGCTGGATCAGTTAACAAGCCAGTTACTTCAGTGGTGAGTTTTGGAAAACACTCTTCATTAGATCTGCGAAAGGGTATTCTGGTATGAAATCTATTAAATTTTCTTGACAAACTTTGACCATTAAGACTTTAAAAGTAAAAATTTTAATTTTAATTAGTGCATGTCCATTTGCTGGTCAAGAGGATACTATTTCTGAAGGTTTACAGCTGCAATGACTGGCTCGGTTATAGAGCCAGTCATTCCAGTTGTAAAATCTAAAAAAATAGTCTTCTTCTGTCCTTCAAGTGGACATTTCTCATTGCCGCTGTAGGACATTTTTTTGCTAGCTTGACCATCAAAGAGCTACTGGGTTAATTACTCTACACAGTATTTTAAAAATGACATGTTAAACAATTATTAACAAGCATCGGTACAATCAAACACAAACAAAATAGAGGTAACGCTTTAATGATCAAGCTTACCAAAAATATATTCAGCAGTAGACATGAGAATTGTCCATTTAGAAGACTATTGTTGATATTTATGACTAGATTGACTGGCTAAATAACCGAAAGTTATTCCCGTGTTAAATTTTCAAAAATAGTGTCCTTTTGGCCAGCACCAGAATATATACCAAGCAAAGGTGTTTTTTCTTGACCAATTTTGACTCTTTAATACGCGAACAGGCCAAAACTGCTTCTGCAGTAGTCTTGAGAACTGTCCATATGTAGACCAAGGGAAGATTTTTTGAAAATTTATCACTGGAATGTCTCGATAATCGAGCCAGTCATTCCAGTGCTAAATTTTCAAAAATAATCACCTGGTCTACAAAGGGACATTTTCTCTGTTAAAATTTTAATTTCCTTGAAAAAATTTGAGAATCAATGTTAAACCTGATGGTTAAACTATGTTTGTTCATACGTCACTGAGTAGGATATATGATTACTTGAGAATATGACTGCGGTCAGTTTTTAGATTGAAGTCAACATTGCGTGGTGTTGCAGAGCGCAGGAATGTGTCCACAGGCGGTAATGGACTTGATACACACTTTTCACGCAGATTGGTGAATGTATCGTCACGGAATAACACAGTATTCACTGCTGCATCAGTTCCCAAATGTTTCGCAAAAGAATATTCATCTGAAAAATAATAAACACTAGTATCTAAAAAGAACCAACGGCTATAACCTGCAGTGTATCACACAACATTGATAGTGATCCGATGTCACTCAAGTATCAGACGTCACAATCAAATACGTCACATGCGAGCCGACGTTACAATCATAATCAAATAGGTCACATACTAGCGGACATTACAATTATAATCAAATATGTCACATGCTAGCTGATGTCACAATCATAATCAAATATGTCACATTCTAGTTGATGTCACAATTATAATCAAATATGTCACATGCTAACTAACATTACAAACATAATCAAATATGTCACATACTAGCTGACATCACAATTATAATCAAATATGTCACATGCTAGCTAACACTACAATCATAATCAAATATGTCACATGGTAGTTGATGTCACAATTATAATCAAATACGTCACATAGCTGACGTTACAATCATAATGCTCCATAATGAAAATCAGTCTGTCATAAAATTTTATGTCACTGATAAATTTACAATTTAATAAACATACTGTTGAATATTTCCAGCCCCTATTCACATTAGTTTAAAAATATTTTACCTTTAGTTACCTTGAAATTTAAATAGTCAGAATTCAGGTTTCAAAGCGATTCCAATATGCATAAAAAGTAAGTGGAGTGTATCCAGAAATGGGTGGGGCATAGCTAGAAATTGGCGAGACATAGATAGAAATGGCTCCCTCTATTGAAGATAGAGAATCGTACAGACAAAGTCATGGATGAATCCAGTTTTAGCTATGACGCAACATTCTCTAGCTATTAAAGCTCCACCATGCTTTGCATGTGCTGGGATTGATCGATCCCTGCACTTTCTGAATCTTAATTTCTAGAAAACTATACAAGCTGTTTAAAATTTTAAAACTAATTTGACTAGATTGTCTTTTGTGCAGTAAGCATTAACAAATATTAAATGGATTATTTTGAAATTAAATTTGCATAAGTCAGCAATGGCTTCCAAATAAATTAATCACAAAATATTCAACAAATTTACCTGTCAAGAAAACCTATAATTTAGAAATTGGGATGTGTAAAATCAAAACATGAGTTATGCCTGAGAGCTTACCAACAGTCTTAGATCTTGGATAGACATAGCAGCGCCAAATGAGGATAGCGAGGATAATGATGAGAATTACCACTGAGGAAACACAGATGGCAACTATGATGGATGCTGACAGGCCAGTGGGTGGTGCAACCTACAAAGGATAAAAAATCTTACAAATTCAAAACAAATTCTGCAGAATTAATTTTTTTCTTATCCTCTTCATTGTCAATAAACATCAGACATGTCAATGCTCAGATTAAAGCTTAAATTTATTTGATAGAATCTTTGATTGGTTGCAATACATTAGCGCTTTAACAAACTCTTCAACACTAATATCAGCCAAAACGGCTTCTGCAGTGGTCTTGAGAAGTGCACATTTGCAGACCAAGAGAAGACTACTTTTGAAATTTACCACTGAAATGACTAGCTCGGTAGTCATTCCAGTGGTAAGTATTCAAAAATAGTCTTCTTTGGGTCTGCAAATGGACATTTTCTATGAGAAAATCTACAATTCTCGAAGAAATTCAAGTGTTAAAAGGTTAATAGTCAAGCCAGCAAAAGAACCCTCTGCAGAGGTCTTGAGGATTGTCCATTTTGCAGGCAGGAAAATAAACTTTTTGAAAATGTATAATTGGAATGACTGCCTCGATAACTGAGCCACCCATTCCAGTGGTAAATTGTAAAAAAACAACACTCTCTTGGTCAAATGGACATTTTTTATTTGAAGCTTGAAATTTTATTGATCAAATTTGACCATTGATAGGGTTAAGGTTTGACTTAATATAGGATAATGTAATAAAATGGTCAATGGTAAAGCCAGACAAAATGGTTTCTGCAGTCATGTTGACCGATGTCCATTTGGAGGCAGAGAGAACAATTTTTGAGAATTTCTCACTGGAATGTGTAGTGCTTGAATCAAGCGATCCCTTCATTCCAGTGATCAATTCGCAAAAAATAGACTTCTCTTGGCCTGCAATTCGCTGAATTGTGAAGGCTCACCACTTCTTGGAGAATAACGGAGATGTCACCTATTGGAACACACCATTATATTTACAAATAAGTTTTTTTTTAACATAAACTTAATATCATTGGCACAAAATCTGAGGGAAATAATATGATATGTGAATATATAAGATCTTAAAATATGTACACCAATATTAATCTTTCAGATACTGTTGATGATTTTACTTTATCAAGCTAGCTTTTAACCCTTTAACTCTCGGATTCGTTCAACAAAATTTCAAATTTCTCATAGAAAATGTTAATTTGCAGACCAAGAAGACTATTTTTGAAAATTTACCACTGGAATGACTGGCTCGGTTAACGAGCCAGTTATTCCAGTGGTAAATTTTCAAAAATAGTCATCTCTTGGTCTGCAAATGGATATTTCTCAAGACCACTGCAGAAGTAATTTTTGGCTGATATGAGTGTTAAATCAGAATACTATAATTTAAACCATTCCTTATCAGTTAATTTCTAACAAATGTCATAAAGTTGCGAGGGAATTAAGTTGAAAGCAATGTATCACAATGCGTACGCTGCTAGCAACTGATTTATGAATAGTGATGAGCTACTTAGCAATTTCACCGACAAATCCCTGAAAAAGTAAATTCTTTACAATATAAAACTTATTTTGTTAAATATTTTGAAATTAATTTGACTGGAAAATGTTGCTGCAATGGCTTCCAGACAAATTAATTCCAAAATATTCAACCGGTTTCCTGTATGATTGTCTTGAAAATGAGATATGGGGAATTCATTAGTGAAAGAGTTAATGGCCACCTTGCCTAGCAACGATGGCATTTATTTAGCTCCTTGTTATTGATAAAAATGTTGTAAAATATGTAATATTAGTCATGAAATATAAATTTCAATTTATAATTTTAAATGCTCTGATTGTCACTATTATCACTGGGGGAAAATTAGTATTTTCGCCAATATATCGATGGGTTCCATTACGCCATCTGTCTGTCTGTTTCTCTTCTCAGTTGAGCTAATATCTTGGCATGGCTTCAGCCTAGTGGGACTAAACTTGGACACATGCTTCCTGATATCAAAGGGATGGTGCACAATGAAAGTGAGGTCATGACGTCAAAATTCAAGGTCACTCAGAACTTGGTATAAATATTTTTATGGCTAAGTGTTTGCCTTAGCTCAACATATTGTCTTATATCTTGGCATGGATTCACCCTATTGAGACTAAGCCTGGACACATGTTTTATTATATCAATGGTATTGAGCACAATCAAGCAAGCTTTTAGGGTGAAGCCATTCTGAGATAGATGATATGTTTAGCTAAATATAAAACTTAATCAGAAAAGACATAGTTTTATACCACGGTCTGTGACTTGAATCTTGACCGTATGACCTCAATATCATAATACTCCATCCATATGATATAAGGAAGCATGTGTCCAAGCTTAGGCCTGATAGGGTAAAGTCATGCCGAGATATACGACAATATGTTGAGATAAACCAAAAACTTAAACGGGATTGGACAATGACAAACAGACAGATGGAGTAACAGAACCCATTGATTGATATATTGGTGCAAATTAAAATTTCCACCAGCAATAATGCAAAATGATAAGCAAATGACAAGGATCGATATGAAAATACAAAATAATATGTCATAAATAGAATCTCAAACAAGTGCTTATTTTGTATCAAATTTACCCCACTCACTTAGTTAGCTTGCATTCAGGACTCGCTAAAGTTAGTTGTAAATGAGATTTTAGTAAACTTATGTGATAAAACTTGTTATGAAACGGCAACACAAGTGATGACTACTTACAACTGGTCCACAATTGACACCATAGTATGATTGTCCGTCCACTTCCATGCTTTGCGCTAACTTCAGATCGACACCATTAAAATTAAACGTCATTTCATTCTGTACATTATCACAAGCGCTAGTCAGAAATTGCTCGATTGCTGCATTGCTACCGCTCACATCAAACAGGACAATGATACTACCTAAAAAATAAATCATAATTATAGTAAGTCGTTTCTTTCCGACTTTACAAAGATAGATCAGTGGTCAGTCTATGATTTAGGAAAGGGCAATCTCAAGACACCCTATTGCAATATGCCGGGACTATAGGAAACTAGATGATACCAAAAACATGCATACACCCACAAACACACACACACACACATGAATATAATACCCTCCTCTTCAATGCAAGGGTAAAGGTGGGGGGGGTTTGATCTGTCAGTTAAATATGTACGGGCCTGTGGTGTTATGGTAACCTGTTGAAAACGTTCTCCATGGTTGCCGTAATATATTTTAGGGAACCTGAAACGGGCTACCATAATCTGTTGATTTTAGTATGGACATCAATCAGCTTTCTAAGGTTTAGGTTACCATATGTCTCCTTAAAACATATAAGGCAACCTATTATGGGTTACCATTGGAAATATTACAGCACAGACCTGTATGTATCAATTATCAACATACATCACTTATTAGCTGACATCAGAATCAAATTGATGTAAGTAAAAAAATTTGTCACCAGTGTTATGAATTGTCAGAATACTATTTTTGAAAATAGTCCATTTGTAGGCTAAGATATTATGACCTTTTGAAAATTTACCACTGAAATTACTGGCTTGATAGTAGTTTTCTCTTGGTCCAAATGTCATGCAATTTTTTCACTCGCTTAACCACTAACAGATTAATACTTTCACCCAGGAATTACCCATATCTACAAATATCAGAAAACTATTGAATATTTTGAAATCAATTTGACTGGAAGCAGTAAAAAATATTCAACAATAAGTTTTATATCGTAAAGAATTTACTTTGTCAGGGATTTGTCAGTGAAAGGGTTAAAATATAACTAGACAACCTGATAACACAGTGTATATATACTTATATGATCGATCTAAACTGCTAAAACACTTAAAATGCTTAAATTACCTGGTTTAAGCGCCAAATTGCTGAAAATGAGTGTTGGATGCTTATAGCGGAAATAGTTGCTGACCAGTGAAATGAAAGCCTCTTTCATGGTGTCATTTCCAATTATGGCTGAATAATCAGCATCAAATCGCATCTGCATTCTTTTTGTTGCCTCAATAATTTGGTTAAGCTGCGCCATTGTTCTGATATCAACAACTGCTTCCACTGCAAGGTCATACTCGGGAGGGTTTGACTGCACATTGATCAGCACATGATAACGACCTTGGGAAGTGAAGGTCAAATTTTGGAACCCAGCCTGCTTAGTAGTTGGGTTGAAAGTAACTGATTTACTACCGTTCATTGTTCCATAGTACATCCAGGGTCGAATGAGTGATAGATTAGCAGACCATGTATGCCCCTAGAAGGTAATAATCCGATGCAATATTTAGGTTGGATCTCAACAAAAACATTAATACTGAATATAAGCACAAATATTAATGGAATTCTTTAAGTTTTCTTGTAATAACAACGAGTTATTTAAAAATTTAAAAATCAGTTTCAAGGAAATACTTTTTTTTATAGTAATCCCATTAACCCTTTAATGGTGATATCGGCCAAAACCGGCCTTTGTTATGGTCTTGTGGAATGGCCATTTACAGGTCAAGAGAATAGAATTTTTTGAAAATTTACCACTGGAATGACTGGCGTGATAACCGAGCCAGTCATTTCAGTGATAAATTTTCAAAAATTATATTTTTTTGTCCTGTAAATAGACATTCAATAGGCAGATATTTTAAGTTTCTTGACCCACTTTGACCATTAAAGGGTTAATCCTTAAATGTTTACAGCATCCCAATTTCAAGACAGCTACTGGTATACAGGAAGATTGTTGGATATTTTGAAAGGTGATTGACTGTTTTTGTCATAGGCAACAAAAACTCCATGTAAAACTAATTTGAAAATATTCAACAAAATATTCCCTAAATTATAAAGAATTTAACATTTCCGGTTCATACAGCTTAAAGTTCTCATCTATTCATAAAATATACATAGCCTAGATAAATTTAGGACTATTTGTTACTTTATGGACACTTTAACTAACTAGTAGCATAGCCACCATTTTAGATAGCTATTTGCAGGCGTCATTATTTTAGCTTCTCTTGTCTTCGCCGGGTAGCAATTGTTCATATAAAACCAATCTCGCAATGCTAATGCTAGTCATTCTACTGTTGGCTTCCACAGTGAGTGCGTAGTAAGCATAGCATAGTACACTACAATACTAGTTGCATATTTCCTATGGTACAAGTAACACCAAATATATTTATAATAAGTTTACTGAAAACTGTTGCTGCCTATAGTTGCTCGAAATATCTTCAGTAAGTCTTGCAACATTGACTGCCCTGTTGATTATTTTGAGAACAAATTGATTGAATGTTTTTGCATCAACGATTGTCAGCCAAATTGTTATCAAATCTTTATCTAGTGACAATTTTATTATCAGCTCATTATACTGACAACAATCTGATGGAAAGTTGTTGCTGCTATAGGCAGCAACAGTTTTCAGTAAACTTGTTATACATATGTGTTGTCACTTGCACCATAGGAAATATACAACTAGTATTGAACTATAGGCACTTACTATGCGCTCACCGTGGAAGCCAGAAGACGAATGAATAGCATTACGAGAATGGTTTTATACGAACAATTGCGACCCGGCGAAGACAATAGAAGCTAAAATAATGGCGCCTGCAAATAGCTATCTAAAATTGTGGCTATATCAAATGTTGTGTTGTACTGATAGATTATGGTGGCGCTCAGCTGGACCATTGGCATTTAAACCATTTGCATTTAAATAGACATTGACGATTTTCAGAAAATCCAAGATGGCCACCATAAAATTGACCATTATCAAGACTGAGTAGCATTTTAAATGATTTTCCATCATTTTTCAGAAAATTCAAGATGGCTGCCTGAAAAATGGACCAATCAAAATTCTGTATAGAAATTCAGTAGCATACTACGCTAGGGTTCTTCCATCCGAGTTTGATTGAAATCTCCCCAGTGATTATCAAGGAGTAGGCTTTTAAGTGATCTCCAGAGATTTTCAGAAAATTCAAGATGGCCATCAGAGAAATTGACCAATCAGAATTTGATTTACAAGTTCTGAAACATACCAGTGTACTATCCTTCCAGCTATGTCTGGTTGAAATTGCCCAAGCAGTTAATGAGGAATAGCGTTTTAAATGATTTCCCGCCATTTTTCCCCAGAAAATTCAAGATCGCCACCATAAAAATTGACCAATCAAAATTCTGTATACAAAAACCTACATATGATCATTCATGTCAAATTAATTTGAAATCCGCCACGCTGTTAATGAGTAGCGTTTTCTAAGCAAAAGTTGATGGACGCCGGACAGACGGACGGTCAGCATGGCATAAGCTCACTTGGCCATTCTGGCCAGGTGAGCTAATAATAATGTGCATGAAAGTTGGTGCTGTCAATGACATCAAAAGCATTCAGTTACATTATTGTCAAAATAATTAGTAAGCAATGCAGGGCTCGATTTTAACACTAACCTGTTGACCTGCGGATAGTAAAATTCATGTGGGTTTGCAGAAGTACCCTTGTATTAAACAGCCTGGGTTTGTTTCTCAATTTCAAAACAACTATACAGGGAAACTGGTTGAACTAACCTGACTAGAACATGTTGCTGCCATAGACAACAAGAGGCCCTTTTTGACGCTCACCTGGACCATTAGTATTTTATTCATTTGCGTTTAAATAGACTATAATGATGGATAATTTTTGGATAATTTTCGGAAACTCCAAGATGGCCACCAAAAAATGACCAATCAAGTTCCTGTTTGATACATTGAATACCATCCTAGAATCGCTCCACCAAAGTTTTGTTTAAATCAGGTCATTGATTAAGAAGTACCGTTCTTAAAGGATTAAAAAAAATGTTCAGATGGCTGCCAAAACAGTGACCTAGCAAAATTCTGAATAGATTTTCTAGAGGCTAGCTAGCACCATAAGATCCTTCCAGCCAAATTTGGTTGAAATTGCTCAAGTGGTTAATGTGGAGTAGCGTTTTAAACAAATTCCTATTTTTAGCCAAAAACAAGATGGCAGCCGAAAAAAGTCAAGCAGTCAAAATTCTGTATACAAATTCTGAAGCGTACCAATCTAGGGTCCTTCCAGGTGAGTTCGGTTTAAATTGGCCAAGCGATTAATGAGTAATTAGCCTTCTAAAATTTTCAGAAAATCCAAGATTGCCACCAGAAAAATGGAATAATAAAAATTCTGTACAGAAGTTGTGAAGCCCATCGCCCTAGAGTCCTTACAGCTAAGTTTGATTGAACCCGGCCAAGCAGTTAATGAGTAACTTTTTAATTGATTTTCAGCCATTTTTCAGAAAATTTGAGATGGCCGTCGAACAAATTGACCAACCAAGATTCTGTTTACAGGCTTGAATGTGATGAAAGCGTACCATCACAGGACTGTACCACCCAAGTTTCCTCATAAATCAGGCCATTGGTATTGGAGGAATATTGTCTTAAAGGATTTCCGAATAATTTTTGGAAAATTCAAGATGGCCACCAGAAAAATTAACCCTGTTTTGTTAAGTTCTGGAGCCTACCACCATAGGATACTTCCAGCCAAATTTGGTTGAAATTGGTCAAACCATTAATGAGATATGATTTGACAGACAGATGGATGATCCTTGTCAAATTTAGCGCCAAAATAACAACCAGAATAGTCGTTACATCAGAAAGAGCTGTAAAGGGTTAACCCTTACCACTCTAGTGTCAAAATTTTTAATTTTCAAATTAACTTTAATGATGATCTGATGTTCATTCTTCAACAAATTTGGTGGGAGATGGTGGTGTCGTAGACAGCAACATCTTCCAGCAAAATTGTTGAAAAATGTGCACCAGTTTCTTTGATATTGACCCAGTAAAAGATAGAATATTGACATCACCGTGTTAAGGGTTAATAATACTGCAGTATCAAGAAAGCATCCGCTTTTGTTTCTACGAGAATTCTTAATACTTACCAGATGTACTATTATGATAATGTCTATTATCTAGTCTAGCTCAAAATAAACAATTAAAACTCCGCACTCTCCTGGTCCTGCCCCTACTGTGTCCGGGAATACCATAGCCGCAGGTACCGAGTCAATTCCCAATCACAGTCAGATTCGTCTTATGTTTGCCTTGGCAAACTGCGAAAGCAGCTCAGCCTCACCTCAGCGGGGTGGCTGAGGCAGGGCCATAGTACATCTGGTAAGTATTAAGAATTCTCGTAGAAACAAAAGCGGATGCTTTTTTTATTCTACTTCGAATAATACTTACCAGATGTACTATTATGATAAACTCCGGATTTCGACAGCCAGAAAATGCCGGTGGGAGGAGGTGAGGCTCGAACCAGCACTCATCTACCATCCAACAGAGAAGGTTGTGAAGAGACTAGAACCCTGGCATACGCTTGGGTTCTGCTATCTGACTCATAGAGTGCTAAACTTCCATGGTCTAGACCGCGCTCCCCCCCCTCTTTTGTCCGCACAAAATTCAGAGGGCTGTCACTGGGGATGCAACACCCACCAGACCCGTGTCAGCCCCAAGTCTCAGCTAGGGCAGTCCAGTAGAGTGCAAAGAAGCTACTACAACTTCTAACTTTGAAAAAATATCAGTATATCGATTAGATTTTCAAATTGGAATGAGTCTAATGTCTGGTTGACAGGATAAGAATACTCTTGTACCAGACTATTTACCTAAGCAGTCTGGTATTGCGACTGTAAGTAAATATATTTATAGTCACTTAATTAATGTAAACACTCACCATTTATGAGTGCTTGATCTTTTCTTGATCATCACAGGAGCTCGGCCCAATCCACGGTCGTACTCAGTCATGTGCATAGCGTTTGTTCAGTGTAGGCGGAAGACTTTAGTGATGTGTGCGAAGTAGTGGTCGGACGTGGCTTAGTTTAGGTTTGACAGATTGGCGACGGCTACCGGATTAAGTGAGCTGGAGATGTCGCGAAGGTAGAAATCAGTGAATGACGACTCGGCATGCCATTGTGCTACAGACATCACCTCCTCTAATGAGACACCCTTATAAAGGGCCGATGATGCTGCTAGTGCTCGGACCTGATGGGCATTCGCATGATCAATTTGCTTTCCTGTAGCGATTTTGTGTGACATCTTAATAGCGTCACCTATCCAACGAGAAATAGTATCTTTCGAGGCACGTAAATGGGGAGCTTTGAGACATAACTACAGAGATTTCGGGTCGTCCCTCCACATTAGTACGTTTCTTATACATTTTAAGACATCTGACAGGACACCAAACAGAAGAGTTTGGGTCATGTCTAGTTAAACTTGGCAAATTGATCGGCTGTCCTGGATATTTAAGTGACTGATTCTTTGACAGGAAACAAAGACGTGGAAGTAGTCGTAAACCTTCACCCGTGACGACAAAACGGTCTTGTTCGGCAGAAAGCGCATGAATTTCGCTTCTCCTTCTCGCTGACGCTGCTGCAACCAAGAAAACTGATTTAATAGTTAACAGTTTAATATCAATAGATCTAATCGGTTCAAAAGGAGCTTGTCCTAAAACCTGTAGAACAAGATATAGATTCCATGATGGGATAGGAATTGGCTGTCTAGGTCGCAGATTGCTCATTCCTTTGATAACTTCATTCAAGGTGTCATTCTCCACTCCTTCAACAGTGAGACTGGGAATGTCTGAAGCTAATGCAGACTTATATGCTGCTAGGGTAGAAGGTACAAGTTTGTCAACTTCGTATAAATGACAGATAAAATCCGCTACGTGTTGAACAGATGCAGAAAAGGGATTAATATCTCCTCTCTCACACCACTGTGCAAATTTGTTGATTCTATAATTATATGTCTTTGTGGTTGAAACTCTTCTGGCTGAAGCAACAAACTTCGCTGCTTGCTCAGAAAAGCCACCCTCAATTGCACGCTGCTTGACAACATCCATGCAGTCAATTTGAACATTTCCGGTCTGTCGTGGAGGTACAGACCCTTGTTCTGAGAGATTAGATCTCTGGCGTCTGGCAGAGAGACTGGATTGCAGACCAGAAGGTCCAGCAGATCCGTGAACCATGATCGGCCTGGCCAATACAGGGCGATCAGTAGTACCTGGCACTCCCCCTCTCTTATTTTTGCCAGAACTTTCGGGATGAGAATTGTTGGAGGGTACGCATACGCGTACATCCCCTCCCAACTTATTGCCAGTGCGTCTACTGCTAAGGCTAGCGGGTCCGGGATCGGTGACACGGAAGTGACCATCTTTGCGTTTTGATTCATCGCAAACAGGTCGACATTTGGCTTGCCCCATTGTTTGAATAGAACCTCCGCTACCGATTGGTTGAGCTGCCATTCCGTCGGACGACAAACCGTCCTTCGACTGAGAGCATCCGCTAGGATGTTCAATCTTCCTGGAATGTGTGCTGCCTGAAGAATAAGATTCTTCTCTTGGCACCACAGCAGAAGGTTCCAAACCATCATACACAACTCTGGTGATCTTGTCCTGCCCTGGCGGTTCAAATAAGACACCACTGTCGAGTTGTCTGTCCTTATTAGGACAACTTTGCCTTGAATCAGGCTCTCGAACTTTCGAAGTGCTAATACCACCGCTAGTAGTTCGAGCACATTGATATGTTTCTGCGCATTGGTCCGATCCCATTCCCCTGACACTGACTGATTGTCCAATACAGCTCCCCAACCCGTCAACGATGCATCCGTAAAGATGGACATCTGAGGTTGAGGAGGTTGTAGCAGAACACCTCGCAGGAGATTCTGTTCGGATAACCACCACTGAAGGTGGAATATCAATGGTTCTTTGACTGGAATCCTCAGAGATAACGGATCCGTTTTCTGAGACCAGAATGACATTAGATACATCTGAATTGGCCTGCGCCTGAGTGCCGCATATGGAACCACCCTCTCCAGAGATACTAGTAACCCCAGTATCCTGAGAAACTGGCGCGCCGTCAGATAGGCTCCTAGAGAAACCGACTCCAAAACTGCAATCAGGCTTTTGACTCTGCTCTCCGCCGGAAAAGCTACGCCGTCCCTGAGATTGAAAAAGATTCCCAGATAGACAAACTCCTGGGATGGAGTCAGTTCTGATTTCTCTAGATTTACAATCCACCCTAGATCCTTTAATAAGGCTAGGACTACCTGCAGATTGCTGCGCAGAGTGACTGGATTCCCCGCCTTCAGCAGCCAGTCGTCTATGTACGTGTGAACAGCTATGTTTCTCCTGCGAAGTAAAGAAGTCATGGCGAGAACCGCCTTGGTGAAGACCCTCGGAGCTGTGGTCAGGCCGAACGGGAGAGCATTGAATTCCCAAACATTGTCTTGGAATGCAAAGCGAAGATACTTCTGAAAAGGAATTGACATTGGAATATGAAAATATGCATCCTTCAGATCTATCGACACTCCCCACATGCCTTTCCTCAGCCCTGTCATTACTGCTGCAACCATCTCCATCTGAAATTTGGGTGAAAGAATAAACTTGTTCAATGGTTTGAGATTGAGAATTGGTCTCCATCCTCCGGTACGCTTCGGAATGAGGAACATGATCGAATAGAAGCCCAGAGAAGACTGATCCTTGACTAAATGAATGGCCTTCTTCTGATGAAGAGATTGTATTTCTGACCGAATGGCGTCTAGATGATCTGATTCCCTTGGAACAGGAGTCCATATTGGAGTCGAGGTTAACGGAACTAACGATTGATGGATGAGCCAGTCCGGATCGTAGCCGTTTCTTATCCACTGACAAACTAAACAGTCGCGCACGACCTGTTCCCATTGGTTTAGGAATAGCTGAAGTCTGCCTCCGACGGAAGGAATCTGCACACAATTGTCGGTCAAGATTAGCCGATAAGACGCTAAATCGCTTGGGTGAAGATTCTCGACTCCATCTGTCTCCGAAGCCATCGGTAGTGGTTCCGCCGGAAACCCGTCAGGAACGAGCCCCACGGCCGCCCCGCGGCTTCTTGTGGTACGACGGTCCGGAACCGCCGCCACGGCTATCCTTACGGTAGCCGCCTCGGCCCGAACCGCCACCCTTCCTGTCTTCCTCATACGGCCTCTTACTAGAGGACTTGTATGAGGACGAACGGCCAGGTCCTTGCGATCCGGATGACCTATGGGCATCACGGCCAGAAGGACGGAAGGGCGATCTAGGACGCTGCCTCTGCTGCTCCTGTCTATGCTGACGGTAGGACTGTTGCGGCTGAGTCCTCTTAGTCGACTTCCACGACTTGCCGACCACTTTTTGCTCCGCCACCATTGACGCAACCTTGGAGAGCGCTTGTCGTGCCGAGCCGCCGAACAAGCCTGGACCAATGAAGGGCGCAGAAGATAATGCAGCCCTCATCTCTGGTCCTGGTTCTACACAATCGAGAACCATTCTCCGTCGCTCTGCCAACGTTCTAGTAATTACCCTGGCCAGGCAATCCTGAGACAGGCGCATGGTGTCCCGAATAACTCCGGGAGCAGCCTCTGGCACCTGTCCGCCTTCCGCCGTGCAGTCCAGCATACCCTGCAAGACGGTACACCCGTGCGACAGCGCAGCCATGGCTACCCTGGCCGCATCCTCAATGAGCGTAAGCTCATTGAATGGGTCTTTGTTGGTCTGCGAAACCAAGGGACGTGACCGCCCCTTAGCCTTCCCAGCCAACGGCCTATTCAGCGCCTCTCGTTCCGCAACGGAAAGCCGTGGAACCCGGGCGTACTGATGATAGGCCAGCTCCGGAAAACGGACCCTACTCCTTATCCCCTTCGGGGCCTTTGGTAATGCATAGTCTGGCTGAACCAGACGGTATGCCGCAACTTCCAACATGTCAGAAGTCTGCGTATCCAATGGGAGTGTCGGCATGGCAGAAGAGCCACTTGACAGAGCGCTAGCCGCACGCTCTGACATCCGTTCCATCGCCGGATCGCGCTGAGATCCTAGATCAGATGCCAACCCGAGACGATTGGTCATCCATCCAAGGACCTGCACCCATTCAGCTTCGGTGCAGAAAACGGACTCGTCCATCAAAGAACTGCCGTTCTCATCCTCCCTCTCTCCCTTAGATGACAGGGCCACCGACGATCCATGCTGGGCGTTACGATACGCGTCTCTGCCAGGACAGAGCGCATCCATAACGCGACTACCGGCGGCACCGGTGTCTAGCGAATCGCCAGACACGGATTCCCTGCAATCCATCGGCTCCCGCACGGGATCCGGGACTACGACCGCCTTAACTACGGCTGGTACCGTCACTCCGATAGGAGCCGCACCTAACGCCGCCGGGATACCAGCAGGAACCGCAAAACACGGCTCCGCCGGCATTCCCGGTTGCACAAATAGCGGATGGAATATGCCCGACGGAACGTCGACATCACCATCCGCCTGGCAAACGCGTACAAATCCCGAGGGCGACCCCTGGGACGTACTAGGCATTGCCGTCATCGAAAGATCTGGCATGCCGGAATCCTCCATTAGCAGCAGATCTTCCTCCTCTACCGTCGGCTCTTGAGCCAAGGACAGAGAAGGGGCAGGTGCATGCCCCTCAGCAGAACTAGCCGGACCACCTAATAGTTGTCCTGCACCAGCTTGCCTCACCGGGACCGTGGACTGCAACGAGTCAAACATCGCCTTGAACTGGGCCGCCCATACGCCCAGCGCTGAATCCATTCGTTCATTCAGACGACCTTCAAGTCCCATAAGAGACGCCTGCTGCACCTTCGCTGCCTTGTCCTTCGCGATCCTCTCCAGCCTCGCACGTCGATCCCTGTCAAACTCTGCCACCATTGCCGACGACCACTTCACGCACACATCACAAGGGCTGCCGACCTTACACTGAGCGCACGCCACACAGTGATGTCCCAAGTACTTCCGCTTCATGAACCTGTTGCACTTCTGGCACAACGTGTCCGGATTCTTAGGTTTCTGCGAACACAGAGAAAAATTAAAACGCTGCACATGACAAATGATGACGAGCAACACGCACAATCGACTTGATAGTTAAGATTTCTTAAACACATTAACTTTCTCTTAAATTAATGATAATCAAGTTCTTAGGCAGGAAATATTTGAAACTTTTTTGAGTGAAAATTTTTTAAAACACACAACTCAGCCTTTAACTAGCGTTAAATAACCAAGGCTACATCGCCGATCGCTACAAACACCCTCGACAATGAAGCGAAAGCTAAAAATCGGCGATAAACAGAGTGCATAGACACACCAAGCCAAGAACGACATAATACATGGGCGCCGCCATCTTGGCCAAGGGCGCATCCATCTTTAGAGGAACCGAGTCGCAAGAGAAAATTAACTGAGTACCCGAATTACATTAAAAGCTAACGGGTACAGAAGCGACTCCAACAATGGCTAACATTTTAAAACAATGTGCCAATTTAAGGAAATTTCAAACAGTATTTATGGCATGAATGTATAAATTCTAGATTGATACAACCTGCCCCTGTGATGATTTTCCTAGTTCCTCCATGAAGCCACCGATGTAAATCCTTCCTAACACCGATAACCGCTTAAATTAACTAAAATTTGAGCACACTAAAATTGCGACTTGACAAAAACGCAAAATAAACGAATCTGACTGTGATTGGGAATTGACTCGGTACCTGCGGCTATGGTATTCCCGGACATAGTAGGGGCAGGACCACGAGAGTGCGGAGTTTTAATTGTTTATTTTGAGCTAGACTAGATAATAGACATTATCATAATAGTACATCTGGTAAGTATTATTCGAAGTAGAATTAGAGTGCGTATACTATGACTCACTCAGACGCGATCCAGAGCTTACAATCCACAGGTTTGTGAAAATTTCTGTGTGTTAATAGAATCTATAATGCGCTATCACTACATGGGTTAGTGGAAATAATCTCTAAAATTCACCCCCGCAATGCATGTGATGCTTGCTACAGATTTGATACAAATTTGAATCTAAATTGTTCCTACACCAGCTTTCAGTCTAAATATTCTAAAATAATCATCATAGCTGTCAATTGAAATTTGAAGAACAATTTGACTGTGGGTTATTACTGACGAAGGCTCGAACAACTTTGTCAAATTATCGACATAATCAGCTCCATTTCAATAGACGATTCCAGGTCATGATTTTTTTCATAGCCATGGGGTGTTCGGTTTCAGGCGCACAAATCATGGCCATGGATAACTAGTGTTGTTCCGATTAATCGAGTTGATCGATGATTGATTGGTTTGCGTGTTCAACCAAACGATCGATCATGATTTCAGAAATCGATTTTGGTTGTTTATAAATTGATATTTTAACTGGCCAAGCCAGAAAACGAATACTTTTTGGAAAAGAATTTAAATTTAATTGTTACAACGATATACTATTACTCCTTAGCCTACATTAATTCTTCCAGCACTGAAATAGTATGTTAATTTCAAAGCAACCATACCAATAACATGTTGAATATTTTGAAACCTATTTGACTGGAAGATGTTGCTGCCTAAGGCAGCAACAGTTTCCAGTCAAATTAGTTTCAAACTATTCAACAGATTATTTTTAAATTATTAAGAATCGGTCATACTTGCATCTTGGTTTGAACGGGGTAATTATCCTTGAACTTGCTATAATTACTGCATTCAAAATGGATAAAAAAATGAGAACATGTTATGATCAATCATTAATCGATCAACGGTTAGTATATAAAACCAATCATTGATCACAAAAAATAGTACCAATTCCCAACACTATGGATAACATATGACGATAGCTAGTGGTTATGAATGGTCTAAAATCTGGATGCAGAATTTGATGTCCATGACAATTTTTCCTTTTGTTCATAGTCATGGTTTTTGGAAACCTTTGGAATAATTACTTTGTATCTTTCATGTCCATGATTTTACTCATTGTTCACGGGCTTTTATGCCTATGAAAATGGGTGCTAATACCATTTATTTACATTCCCTGTAAACATGCGCATTGTTTACATAGGTACGAGCTGCAGGATGGTCATTGGCTATGAACATCCAACTTTGTCTGCCATGAAGTTAATTACACGCCATGACAATTCAATCTTTTCAGGGGATTTTCATGGCGAAAACAATTATATTTCATGGTATTTTCAGGGAATTTCCATGGAGTTAAATCTACCATGTCTACAGTATTTCGCTGGTAATTCAAGTACAAGTTTTACTGTCACAAAAGAAGTTAGTTACGAGTTTACATAAACAATGTAAATATTTTACCAGTGGATTTTTACTTTCATAGTCGAAGTAGAGATGTGTAGGACACGTTTTAGTATGTTTTACAGATGATTAATATTATAAATATATACAATGGACCTTTCTAGTTTTAGCTATGCCCCGCCCAACTCCATCTAAGCTCCACCCACACTTCCCCATGTTGGGATTGATCGATCCCCAAATGTCCTATCAATTTCCTGAAAACTATACAGGTAAGCTGTTGAATATTTTGTAACTAATTTGACTGGGTGCTGTTGCTGCCTAGCATCCAGTCAAATTAGTTTCAAAATAGTCAACAGAATATTTATTAAATAGTAAAGACATACAATTAGTACAACAATGCATAGTCCGTCTTCAAATATGCCTTCATGACGTACTTATCTACGTTATTCATGACATCATAATAATGTCATTCAATATGATGTCATTCCACAGGTCACGTAGTTGATTATGATGTCATATGATACATGTAGATGAATAAACTTGGAAAAGATCCATTGAATTGCATAGCTGTTGCTATTCACAATAGCAACAGCTTTCAGTTAAACTGTTCTCAAAACATTAAGTCGGTAACATAATTAAAGCAGGTATCTATGTATTTAACATGAAAATGGTTAAAATAATATACTTACTCGCCACGCAATGTCATCAAGCGTAGATGAAGTTAAGGTATCCACCAAATCCGCCACGACATTAACTGGCAATTCCATAACTGCATTTGTAGACACCGCCACCACTCTGACAGCAACAGGCTTTGCTAATACCACAACACTTGTGGACAGACCAGTATAATTTCCATCGCTCGGGAATGTGAGGTTAAAATCCAGTGAATAGTGTCCAGGATGAGAGATGATCAATCCTGCAAACTGAGCCCAGCCATCTTGAAATGGAACAGTGGTATTCCCGATAAGGTGTGCTGCTGAATAACTCGTTGAGATGTGAGTAAGATTGACAGTCATTTGCCACGGCTGTGCAATTGTTCCTAACTGAGGAACTTGGGCACCCTATCATATATAAGAATGAAATAGAAAACAACATTACACTGAAATCAGTCATAATTTCAAACATCTGGCTGCTGAGTTTTTGCAGACAACATATTCCAGTGGCTATATCCCGGGACATACTAAATATTTTGAAAACAATTTGACTGAAATTTGTTGGTGGCTAAGCCACCAACAACTTTCAATCAAATTGTTTTCAAAATATTCAGCAGGTCCAGAGTTATTGCCCATTGAAATTATTGTCTGGTGGCTTATGGCAGTGAGACAGTTAAAGGTAAGGCGTTAAATAATTTGAAGGTAATTTGACTGGACTGCCTCTACTGCATTAACAGCTGTTAGTTAAGGCTGCTTTAAAATATTCAATAAATTTTAACTGTCTACCTTTCATTTTCCGCACACTACATTTTCCCTGGGGTTTAACACTGCATATGTTGAATATTTTGAAAACAATTTGACTGACAGTTGTTGGTGGGTTTAGACTGTCAGTTAAGTTGTTTTCAAAATATTAAGCAGATTCATCGTTATTGCCCACTGCAATTATTGTCTGGTGCAGCACTCATGACAGGTAAATGTCTTGAATTTATCATATTTCATCAGCAGGGTTCAAAGAGTTAATGTCCCAAAGAATTTCAATTTCTAACAATGTACATGTACAATGAATAGTTTTTAAACCCTTGAAATTTCAGTGTCTCAACTTCAATACAGCTTTGTACACAAAATCTGTTGAATAATTTGAAACTACCGTATTTCGCTTAATTGAAGCCTAGGCTTCTATTAGGACAAGAGGTGTTCAATTTCCAACCCAACATCTCTGAGAAAGGGGGTGGGCTTATATTAGTGAGTTTTCCCAAAAATGTTTTCTAAAACTGATACCACGGAAATTCAACGTATTTTCTCCCGTAAAACTTCCCACCACCTACGTTTAATGTATACCTCAAAACATCACCGGGGAAGTGAAATTACTTGATCTGAGCACCTAAATATTGCGTATCCGTTAATAAAGGTTGTTTATTACATCAAAATTAATCCACAATTTGATATAAAATGGCGTCGCGAAAAAATACAAATCATGTGATTCGCCTCCAATTGAAGAGGTTATTTTAGAGCGAGTGCTCGGATATAAATATTCTGGAATCGGGGACTCGGAACTCTGGAATATCTATATATTATCATTGCGCGATAGGAACTGAGTATTATACTGATCTGAATAAACGGGTACCCATTTGATAAACTCCTGTTAACGTATAATATCTCGCGAGAACACGCCGTCTCCCATCGCAAAAGAGCTGCTGGCTCACCAACTTAAGAAGACGGCTATATTGTCGTTCGCAATAATTCATTTTGGATCATTTAATGTTGATCGACATTACAAAATTGAGGCGCAATACTGCTTGTTTGGTACATAAATTTGATCTTAAAATATATTTATAAGAATGTATTTAATCACGCCAAGACTGTTTTACGCGCATTTTGACTACAAAAGTGTGGAATAAACTTTATTATATCTTGAACATACGTGGCCTACTATTAGTATTAATCTAATAGGTGGTCGAGATTCACAAATCCGAGGCCTGTATTGACTTCTAGAGGGGCCGGAAATGTATCAGGGCAGAGATCGGTGTGGACGATTGTTATTATTATACACGCTATTCTTACAAATTTGCTCTTAAAAAGATTTTTCCTATACAATCTTCAGAGTTTTTGCCTTTTTGAAACTGCTAAGAAATCATTGGAGCTCATATGTCAAAGTTAGGGGGTGGGCTTCTATTAGAGCATAGGCTTCAATTAGGCGAAATACAGTACTTCTAAATTAGTTTCAAAATATTAAACATAATGCTCCCTACATCATAGACATTGCGTCGTTTCTTATCAATGAGTATGGAAGGGCTAGGGTAACCTTACATTCATGACATCTCACATTATTAAGAATATCATATGCAAATCACTGGATTTTTATCTCACATACAAATATGTACATAAGATATTTTGAAACTATAATTTGGCCATAGGTTGTTAGTTAAGGTCTTCGGTACCACTGATGGCCAGGCAACTTAGATTTAAAACATTCGACAGTATAATTCTTATAAACAAGAGACCCAGGGGCCTGTGGCGCTCACCTGAACCATTAGCATTTAAACCATTTGCATGTTTATAAAGCTGTAGTAGTAGTAGTAGTAGTAGCAGTAGTAGTAGTAGTAGTAGTAGTAGTAGTAGTAGTAGTAGCAGTAGTAGTAGTAGTAGTAGTAGTAGTAGTAGTAGTAGTAGTAGTAGTAGTTAGTAGCGACTTAAATGCCTTTGGAAAATCTGAGACGGCCGCCGAAAATATTAACCAATCAAATTACTGTATACATGTTCGGAAGCATATGCCCATTGGATTCTTCCAGCTGGGGCTCATTGAAATCTGTCCATTGCGTTAGTTGTGATTTAAAGGATTTCTAAAATTTTTTGGAAAATTCAAGGTAGCTGCGGAAAAAATCGGCCACTCAAAAGGTTCTTTAGATCTCTTGAAGTCGATCATCATAGGGTCATTCCACCTATATTCTGTTGAAATCGGGCCATCAGTAGCATTTTAAAGGATTTCTGGAAAATCCAAGATACATCACCAAAGCAGTTAATGAGGAGTAGCATTTTAAAAGATTTTCCACCATTTTTTTCAGAAAATCCAACATGGTCACCAAAATAAATTGACCGATCAAAATTCTGTATACAAGTTCTGAAGACTAGCACCATATGGTCATTCCAGCCATTTTAAGCTGTAATCCGTCAAGCGGTTAATGAGAAGTAGAATTTTGACAATTTTCGGTAAATTTTGCATAAAATTCCCCAAAAATTTACCAATCAAAACTAAGTATACAAGTTCTGAAGCCTACCCACATAGGGTCCTTCCAGCCAAATTAGTCTGAAACCTGCCCAGCGGTTAATGAGGAGTGACAAAAGCAAAAGTTGACAGACGAATGGATGCTGGACAGACAGTCACCATGGCATAAGTTCACTTGGCCCTTCGGGCATGGTGAGCTAAAAAATGTGTCATGTATCTGGTAAATAATCATGATTGGGTTATCCCTTTCAACCTGAAGCCCGAAAATCCCAATCTTTTAGACAATCTTACAGCAAAGCTGTTTAATATTTGAAAGTAATTGGAAGGGAAGCTGTTGCAACACTAGATCTCTCATCACTTATTTTCTGCCATGTTGATATTTGAGAGCTGACGACCTTTTGCTCATGCTTCCAAAGGCTGATGCGAGTATTGCAGTTAGTACAGTCTCTCTATCTGTTTGTTTGTTTGTCTGTCTCTCCACATTAGATCACCAGAATGCAAGAAACCAGAATCACCAGAATCAGTCATTCGAGTGGTAAATTTTCAAAAATAGTCTTCTCTTGGTCCGCAAATTGACATTTACTTTGAAAAAATTGATATTTTCATGAAAAAATTCAAGGCTTAAAGAGTATGCCACCCCCATCTCTAGCTAAGCACCGCTCATGCTCACACTCACGCTCATGCTTTGCACATCTTGCAATCGATTAATATACTTTTTGAATCCTGAATTCCTAAAAGGAATTTCACGGTAACTATACAGCTAAACTGTTGAATATTTTGACAGCAAAAGCGCCCAGTCAAATTAGTTTCAAAATATTCAACAATGTTTATTATATAGTAGACATATAATTCATACAACAGCAGACTATTCCAGGTTCATGACGGAGTATTTCTGACAATTATGATTGTGACATCAGCTTACATGTGACATAATTGATTATGATGTCATATAAGTTACTGAGATTAGATTCATTCATAGGGCCGTAAATAAATAAATTGTATGGCAGATGTTGTTTATCAACCAGAATCGAGGAAATTACTTCAGTGCATCTCATCTCCAAATGTTTACTGGGGAGGATCTACTGAGCTAAATGCCAAACTTTACCAAAATTGGATGAAGACAATGTCACCATTACTACCACCGAATGATCATTGGAATGTGCATTTGCAGGTCAAGAAGTCTATTTCTTTAAAATTCATCACTGGAATGACTGTCGAGACAGTCTTCTCATGGACTGCTAATCGACATTTTCAATGAGAACAATTTAATTTTCCTGACCAAAGTTGATCATTAAAGGATGAAGAATGGCTGTAATTATGTGTTTGTCATGGACTTTAATTTGTAATTTGTTAAAGACATACGTACCGTTGGACTCAGTGCTTGTATTCGAGGCTGGATAGTAAATAGATGTCCCTCATAGAGGTATACAGTGTTTGCATTAAAGTCCAGATTTATCTGCGCCACTTGTATAATTTGTGTGGGTCTACTCATGCGTGACACAGGTTGGCTAACATACGTAGCGTATTCTGGTGAACCAGGCATTGGTGGAGGCTCAGACACTGATATACCGATAATGGTTGTATTTAAAGCAGCTTCCAATTGGTTCATTTGGATTGCTTTGGTTAATTGAAAGGTGAGCTCATTAAGCTGTGCAGGCGAGATATAGTTTGATACAGTGGTATTCTGTGAGGTGGATGGCTCATTTCCAATTTCAAAATACACGGTTACGGTACCCGCACTTCTTTTGCGTCTTTGGCGTGACTCACTGATAACATTGACAATACGAATCTTACTTGTAGGAATGTTGAAAAACAATGCTAAGTTAGTTATGATGTGCTCTCCAAAGAATTCATCCACAGTAAGTGAAGGCATATCAAAAGCAATGACTATCTGCGATGTCTGTAATATTGTAATTGGTATCGGTCCTTTCATTGTTAAATGAATCTGCCCACTATTTTGGTCTACATAATTAGTACCAATAGAGTCCGTCAACAGCGGCATATACTCATTCGGGCTTGTCGGTTCTCGAAGTTGGTATTTACCATCACCTGTATAGTAGCCATTTTTGTGAGGGACAAAATCACCATTGACATAGACGTCTAATCTGTAAGGCCTTTCATAAAAGACAGCCAGACAAATAGCTTGAGCAGGAACTGAATTGAGCAAGTGAAGACGAAGCTCTTGTGGAGAGGTGCTTGTGAAGTATATGTCATAGCAATGATCTAAAAAATATATTGTACAATAAATTTAACTCTTTAACCCTCGAATTTGTTCGAAGAAAATTTCAATTTTGTCATAGAAAATGTCCATTTGCAGACAACAGAAGATAATTTTTGAAAATCTTCCACTGGACGGACTGGCTCAATTATCGAGCCAGTCATTCTAGTGATAAATTTTCAAAAATAGTCTTCTCTTTGTCTGCAAATTGACATTTTCAAGACCACTGCAGTAGCCAGTTTTAGCTGATATGAGTGCTAATGGGTTAATGGTCAAGCCGGCCAAAACCGGCCACTTCAGGGGTCTTGAGGAAACTTCATTCGCATCCTAAGAGAAAAGTATTATTTTAAATTTTACCACTCGACTGACTGGTTCGATAAGTAAGCCTGTGATGTCAGTAGTACATTTTCAAAAATAATCATCTCCTGGTCTGCAAATAGACATTTTCTATGAGAAAATTCAAATTTGTTCAGAAAAATTTCAATACTTTGATAGAAAATGCCCATTTGCCAACCAAAAGGATTATTTAGAAAATGTCTCACCGGGATGACTCAGGCTCGGTTATCCAGTCTGTTATTCCAGTGATAAATTTCAAAAATGTTCTTCTCTTGGTCTGCAAATAGATATTTCTCAAGACAAAAGCAGAAGCTGTTTTTCGGTCAGCTTGAATGGCAAAGGCTTAAGTGCTAAAATATGTAACAACACTCAAACATTTATTTCTCAGTCCTAAGTAAACCATGTCACAGTCGCAAGATAAGACAGTGAATTTAGGTGACTTTAGTGATTTGTTTATGTATTTGTAAAATTACTGATAGGAAATATATAGGCATTTCAGTGCTGTGTGCAACACAACAGTGATCGAAATTATATTTTTACAACTATAACCTGAGAAATATCAGGAAAATTGTTGTCCTACAAACAGTTATTATGACAAGAATATTATGGCTGAATATTTACTATGGGTTCCAATTAGAAAATTTGTATTTGGCCAATATTCTCCTGAAACTGACTGAATGTGAGCGGTCATATGAGTAAGGATGTCCACCCACATACAAACGCAGAGACAATGGTCCTTTCCATTTTTAGCTATGCCCCGCCCATCACTAGCTAAGCTCCACCCACACCTCGCCGTGTTTGGATTGATCGATCCCCGAATGCCCTAGCTATCAATTTCCTGAAAACTATACAGGGAAGCTGTTGAATATTTTGTAACTAATTAGACTGGGTGCTGTTGCTGCCATAGGCAGCAACAGCGCCCAGTCAAATTAGTTTCAAAATATTCAACAGAATATTTATTAAATAGTAAAAGCAAACAATTTGTACAACAGCCCATAGACCGTCATCAAATATGCGTTCGTGACGTACTTATCGATGTCATTCATTATGATGTCATTGTACACACCACGCAGTTCATTATGACGTCATATGATGGGTGGGTACTCTGGAAAGGTGAGTTGGAGAGAAAACAGCTAATTGCAAGAGCTTACAGTATCTGAGTAAAACAAGTTAGTTGACAGATAACAAATGTTTCAGATTATGAACTTTCTGTGAGTATTATATACAGACTAACCTTAGATACAAAACCAGATTAAATAAGACAATGGATGAATCCAATTTCAGCTATGCCCCGACCAGCTCCAACTAACCTCCACCCATAGTTTGCCCATGTTGGGATCAATCGATCCCCGCACTCCACGACTTTCAATTTCCAGAAAACTATACAGGTAAGCTGTTGAATATTTTGAAACTACTTTGACTGGGTGCTGTTGCTGCCTATGAACTAGTCAAATTAATTTCAAAAATATTCAACAGCATGTTTATTGCACATCATGTAACTGAGTATGACATCATATGATTGAAGAGTAAACTGGATTCATCTATTTTTCATGTAACGGCAGCCATTTTGGCAAAATGCGCAGATTGTTGGACTGACGTGGCTTATTTCTAGCCACAGGATCAACGCAATTATAGAGTTCCTTCAACATATTCTGAGCAGAAGACAAGCTACCAAACGAAAACCAAAACTTAACAAGACAATGCAGATGTTTGAAACAATAATGGTCTTCTTCCATACATACTTGTTTGCACGATCGCCATAAAAGTAGAGAGGCGCTTACGACAGGTATAGCCACTACACCAGCCATGATCCTGAGGCCCGTTAATGAGATCCACATAGCCAGTGTCACTAAGTATTGCCACAGGAGAGAGACGGCGAGTTTCTGTATCAATATCCATGCTTTCAATAATCAACATCTCATAGTCCATGTTTGGACATGCATAAGCATTCCACGTCGGATGCCATGTGCAGTCACGATTACCAATGATACCTGTGTGCAAGCAAACTTGATAGCTATATATATATATATATACAAAACTGGGAAATTCAGTCATGTAAATTAATGAAAAGTGACAGAAAAAGCAAAGCAAATATAATAAATATTTTGAAAATAGTTTGGCTGAAACCTGTTGGTGACTATTAAGACACACATATTCAAACGTACATCGATAATGAAACATAAAAGGTAGAACACATAAGAAGAAAAAGCATATGGTAGTGGTAGCGATTTCATAGCATTAACCATTTAACACTCAAATTTATTCAAGAAAATTTTAACTTTCTCAGAAAATGTCAATTTGCCGACTAAGAGAAAACCATTTTTGAAAATTTACCACTGGAATGACTGGCTCGGTTATCGAGCCAGTCATTCCAGTGGTAAATTTTCAAAAATTGTCTTCTCTTGGTCTGCAAATGAACATTTCTCAAGACCACTGCAGAAGCAATTTTTTGCTGATACGAGGGTTAAAGGGTTAAATTACCAAGATACACATAGTGTAGTTACCATAAACACAGAATTCTGTCCATTTTCAGGTGAATCATGTACCTATCACTATCTGGTTTATGTCTCGTTAAAAGCAATCATCAAGTTCACTGATATCATTGATTATTAAAAATTTACATTTACGCAATGCAGATATTAGATGTTCATAAGAACAATTTGTGGACTCGTTTGCTCTAAATCTGTCCAGAATGGATGAATCCACTTTTAGCTATGCTCCACCCATCTCTAGCTAAGCTCCGCCCATCTCTAGCAAAGCTTCACCCATCTCTAGCTAAGCTCCACCTAGGCTTTGCTTGTGATGGGATTTATCGAGCACTGAACTCCCTGAATATCAATTTCCAGAAAATTACACAGATAAGGGGCTGAATATTTTGAAACTAATTTGTCTGGGGGCTGTTGCTGCAACAGCGCCAAGTAAAATTAGTTAAAAAATATTCAACAGAATGGTTATTAAGTAGTACAATTAGTACAGCCTGACAGACTATTAAGAGTTCTGGACAGAATTCGATACGCCATTCATGACATATTTTAATTGTGACATCAGCCTACCTGTGATGTATTTGATTATGATGTCATATAATTGACTAACCTGACAGATTGGATGCTTGTATTAATGATATGCACCACCATGTTGATGACAGTCAGACATATGGACAGATAGACAACTGGTGGGCATGGGGGTGGGTGGGGGTGATAGCTCCTCCGTAACTGTCTGGCAAGGAAGCTAAGCTAAATAGATGGTTATGTAAGTTTTGCGCCATAGGTTACCACATGAAATGGTCTTTGGAGTCTCAAGATGGTGGTTGTTTAAAAGATGGGTATTCGTAAGACCACACATCTTAAAGAACCACCATCTTGTGCCCACTATTGACAAGAATTCCTGTGATGGAGTTTATTAATGTGAACCTTAGGATAGTTAAAATTCTATGCCGTTTTATTAATAAGAATTCTTACATCAGAACTGAATGAATATATATTATAATTAATTATGATGATTGTTTTAAGCCCATACAGAAAGCTAATCACTAACCGAAAATTGTTTAAAAATTCTATTGAAATTCGCCAAATACAGGAAAAAGCCCTCTACATTATTTTTCGTGAAACAAAATGAAAGTTTAGAGTGCCAATTTTTGACAATGTTTTTCCATTTTGAGTGCTTAAAAACTAGATGAAATTTTATTTCTATCTGGGACAAAGCATTGTATTAAGACCTTAATGGTCAAAATAAGTTTTAAACAATTCAATTTTCTCCAAAAAAATCTCAATTTACAGATCAAAAGATTGTTTTTGAAAATTTACCACTGAAAATGACCGTCTCGGACAATGAGACAGTCATTCCAGTAGTAAATTTTCAAAAATAATCTTTCATTGGTTTGCAAATCTAGCGATTTTTAGAGAGCCTGACCATATAAGTTCTGATATATTGATAAAAGATATATATATATATACAAAATTAATGTAAAAAGACAGCTACACTCCTAGCTAGTTGAAAAGTTAATAAAGTAACAAACAATCTTAAATTTAGTTAGGATACGCATCCTTCATGGATATATGAGAACATTAATGGGCCACGTGGGAAATTGGTAGTACAGGTATGTTTTGCACCTGTACAGAGCATCAGTACAGAACTGCTTTCAGCGGGATGTGGAGGACTGTTTAACCCTTACCACTCTAATGTTAATATTTGATCTTTTACTGGGTCAATAGTCAAGAAACTGGCGCATATTGTTTCGACAATTTTGGTGGATAATGTCGCTGTCTACAACAGACATATTCCACCGAATTTGTTGAAAAATGAACACCAGTTCATCATTTAATTTAATTTGAAAATTAAAAATTTTGATATCAGAGTGCTACATGGGTGAGGGGCCACACTAGGGTATGTACGTTATTTTTATTTTACCTTTGTGTGGTGCCACTGTATTTACATCGAGCTTGTTACCAGCAAGATCTGTCAGCATTACTTTTGGAATACGATAATCACCTAAGCCACGTCTTTGATCTCCATCCCACTCAAATTCTGACTTAGGAATTACCCCTCCTGGTGACCCGAGTAATGAGCCATCTATATCCTTAAGTAAGGCTTTCTTAAGACCATCACAATCCATATCAACACAGTCAGCGGAGTTGATTTTCCTAAGAAAACACAAATAAGGATACCTCAGTAAAATACAAGGCAAGCTGTGTGATTGCACCAAAAGATGTCCAATCTTTAACAGTTTTCCATTTAACCTGGACAAATACGGCTTCTGCAGCGGTTTTGAAAGATGTCTATTTATAGACAAAGAGAAGACTATTTTTGAAACTTCAGCACTAGAATGACTGGCTCGATAACCGAACTAGTCATTCCAGTGGTAATTAAAAAAAAAATTCCCTCTTGGTGTACAAATGGACATTTTAAAAAAGAAAATCAAAATTATCTTGACTGAATTTAAGGGTTAACGAGTCACAATGGGTGGTTTAAAGATGTTTTCTCTAGTCACCACATTATGATGCACAACAAGCATATATTTGCTACATTATCTTCCTCTTTCAACCCTGATAAACAAGAGCCATCAGAAGACGGCATATAGACTGCTTCTTCAAGTAATATATACACTGATTAAGAAATTGAGAGCATGTTCAAAATTCTTTGAGATCTGGCATGAACAATACAATTTTGATGAACTTTAAGTATTTCAGGAAAGATTTGGAGAATATCGATAGATTTCATTGAAACAGAATCATTGAAGTAAAAGAATCAGTGAAAAAAGATTGTGAGCATAGCTTCAAAACGTTTGAAGATCTGCCATGAAAAAGACAATTTTTGATTAATTTTACCTGTCTTAGAAGAGATAACTCGGGCAAATATGGATGGATTTTGACGACAAAGGCACATGCACATCTTCAAGTGGTACTGGTAACATTTACCAACCTTAGCAGGAATCACAACTAAACTGTAGAGGAGTTGCGTTGCCAAGAAATGATTACAGACAAATGGACAAACAGACAGACAGATGGATGGATGGATGAAATGATGGAGATGTTGATCGCTATATCACTCCACCAGTAGTAACAAAAATAATCACAAATTTTGCATGAATCCATGGAGGTATTCTGAAGCTATGCATCAGTTTCAAGATATTTAAAGGGGGATAACTCGGTAATGAATAAGTTCTCGGGCCCAAAAATGCACATGCACATTTGCACATGATTTCAGGTTACTCCATTGGGAACTCTAGGAGTTGTGTTAACAAGAAATTATTGTCAGAGATAGGGAATAACTTTTTGTAATAAAGTATTTCCCGGCCATGAAAAACGCACAGGTACATCTGAACATCATAATGATAATGTGCATGACATTTCATGTTAATCCATTGGGAACCCTAGGAGTTGTGTTGACAAGAAAGCTATATTCCCACATCTTCCAGTCTGGGGGCTAAAAAGTATCACAATAGAAGGATCCATTTATAGCTATGCCACGCGCATTTCTAGTTATGCTCAGCAGACATTTTGTGCATGTTGGAATCGATTGACATACTTTCCCTTGTGAAAAAAAGGTGGGATATACAGGGATATCCAAGGATTAAAAGCTAAGATTAGCCTGGATTGATGCTAGGGATTCCTGGGATATCCTGGCATTTAGAGCTTGGATAAGCTAGGATTAGCCACGACAGTATTCGGACAGGATTAGCCCGGAAAAGCCTGGATCATCTGAGGTTGGAATAGCCTGGAATAGCCCGGACTATTTTCTCGGAATAGCCAGGAAAAGCCTGGATCATTAATGGCTGTGCAAGCTTGGAATAGCCTGGAATAGTCCAGACTTCCAGGTTTCTGCTGCAAATTTTGGTTAAAAGCTCGGAATAGCCTGGAAAAGCTTGGAGTAGCCTGGTAAAGACAGGAATAGCTCAGATAAGACAGGAATAGCTCGGATATTAGGCAGGAATAGCTCAGATAAGCCAGGAAATGCATGACTTAAATGCCTGCCTCGGTAATCCACCCAGTCATTTTATTGGTCAATTTTCAAAAATACTCATCTCTTGACCTGCAAATGGTCATTCAAAAAGAGTGTGTCACTCACATATTCTGCATCTTAGGAGTCCTCTGCAGTCCGGGACAGAACAGGGACACCTATTCAGGCATCCTCTGCAATCTGGGGCGGGCTGGCTATAGAATATCTTAGTCCTCAAATTACCCTGTGATCTGGATCTGATAGCTTAAATTAGCTAGAGAATGTTCTATAATGGTCTCCTACTTTCAGGGCAAAAATTAAAGATAATAATCTTATTAGGCATCAGGTGAGCTAATAACTGATAACTAATTCAATTTCAGCAAGGCATTAACACTGTATATATATACACTGTATATATGATACCCTGTTTGTTATGTGTGCTATTAACCAGAGATTGTTAACAGTATGTATTAGAAAGCCTTGTCACTGCATTACAGTAAACTATAGATAGAGTTTAAGAAGTTGAACCAAAACTGGTTACGCAGCTAATACATTTCAACTAAGCACTAAATACATACTTCCCGATATAGGTCTATTTCCATTATAAGGTTAGTAGTGCTAAGTATTCTATTCAACAGTTGTATTGTGCTTTTGAGGTATTAAATTCAGTATACATAATACCAACATGTATATACTAATAATCAATGCACTGGATTTCTTCAGGTAAAGACAAATTTCCTGCCAATTTAGCAAGCCATGAGGTCAACTTCAAATTCATGTCAATAACAAATGTCTGGGCATATCCTAGCTCTAACTAAAAGCTAAGACTTTTTCACTTTATCAAATTTATATACATTACTAACATTCCAGGCTTTTCCAGGCTTTTCCTGCCTTATTCAGTTGCCACTTTCTGTCCGGGCTTTTCGCAGCTATTCCAGGCTTTTGAGAGACAGGAAAAGCCTGGAATGTTATTAATGCTTTCAGTCCTGCTTTTCCTAACTTTGGAACCTGGGAAATGCGAGGATATTACAGGCAAGAAAGTTCCTGGCTTTTCCTGGCTTGAAGAGCTCGGAGTAAGTTTGGAAATGTCAGGATGCCCCAGGATATTCAAGCCTTAGAGCAAAAGCCTGGATTTATTCTCACCAGGGTTGAACCGTGAATTAAGAGACTCCCAATTTTAAAGGGAAATTCCAGTGAAAATTGGGAATAAGTCAACTAAAAATATACTATAATCTGAAATAGTTGCTGCAAAAAAATATAAAATACACTGTTCCATTGCCGAGAAATAATAAAATGAATATGCCCAAAACGGTAAAAAACGTGACTCCTCGGGCGCATGCATTTTCTCTTAACGAGAGCGAGAAACCGCGAGATTATGACGTCAACGACACACCAGCAAAATATCGCCAGTGCTTTAGATTTACTTGTTTACTTCGCGTTATGAAGACCGAATATTAATTAACCCTTTAATGACCAAATTCTGTCAGGAAAATCAGAATATTTTCTTATTGTATGCACATTTGCAGGCTAAGCGAAGACTATTTTTGAAAATTGACCACTGGAATGGCTGGTTTGGTTACTGAGACAGTCGTTTTAGTTGTAAATTCTCAAAAATAGTCTTCTCTTGACCTGCGTCCTCAACTTGACGATTGTGGAGGCCAGTGCTGGCATGAGATGGTTAAATCGCAACATGTCTGCATGTCAAGCATGGGCTTGCAGTAATAGAAACGATCATGGAAAGGGTACGGCAATTCACATTTTCAGATACCGGATCCACGGAAGCATCCGCATAAAAAGGGGCTAACTGAAAGATGGCTTCATAACATTGGCACTTGATGGATATCTTCCACATTTAAATTTGGAAGACACAAGTTTAGAACATAGTCTGTATAATTTTAAAATAATGTGTCATGCATTTCAAAACAAAAGGCACGGTACTTAATTTTAATATAACAGAATCAAGCTCGACAATTAACATCAGTATTTGCTTGCGTCAATTGTAAAATGGAATTTGCAAACCAAAATGAAACGATGTCGCTGATTGTCCGGTCAGTCAATTATAAGCAATCGCTTAGCGGCTTACTTCATAGACGATAGTAGGTGACAGCTATTAAATAATGGCAAGTGCACGCCAGACATAATTAGTAATTTAGTGCTTTCACACTATTGAAATCCAGCGTTATTAATCATTTACAATGTTTACTCCCAATTGTAAAATAACTATGCAGTGCTTAATTTTCTGAATTAAATTTGCCTAGAATTATGTTGCAGTAGCTTCCAAACTAATTAGTTTCACACAATAGGCCTATGCAGGGGAAATTTTAAGCTTTCTGCTTTTCTGTCCTTGAAAGAGTTAACTAATTGATCCCAAATTTTAAAATGTTTACCCATATTTACTGCCTGTTGCATATTTTGAAACTGGAATTTGACTGGAAGCAGAAGTTACAATAGGCAGCAACAGCTTTCAGAAAAATGACTTTCAACATTTATTCAACTAACACATTTTTACGCTTTCAAGAATTTGTTGTAACTGGTTGGTTGCAAACATGCTCCTGGCATAACCCTACAATGTTTTTAAAAAATAGAATATGCCCATTTGCCAACCAAGAAGACACTTTTTGACAATTTAGCACTGCAATGACTAGCGTGATCATCGGCACACTAATTGCACTTTAATTCCCCTGAAACGCTGCGGCAAAGTGTCAGTTGTTTAGCCAATATGCTAATTATCCACGAGATTCTAGATTTACCTCCCCTGGTTACGGCTATCATTGATCGGACAAAGAGAGTTGGTGTGTCGGTGACATCAGCCGCTTGTCCAAAATGGCACCTCTCTACTGGTTACTTTAGCAATTTAAATTGAGGATATCTTTTTTATTTGTTGACATAAAATTGTGCTCTTGGTCTCAAATTAATACGGAGAATTAGTACTTTACGCCAGATGCACAGTAAAGCTGTTGAATATGTTGAAACTAATATGACTTGGGACTATAGTAGCAACAGCTCCCAGTCAAATTAGCTTCAAAATATTTAACAGAATGTTTATTAAATTGAAAATTCATCAAAAACATACAATTCTTAGACTTGACAGACTTTTCAGTCATCAGGACAGAGTTATAATATATGTCGTTATGATTGTGAAGAAAGGCAACAACGTAATTGATTATGACATCCTATACTTGAGTGACAGATCCGATCCCTCTATTTCAAGAGAACCAGAATAAGAAACTGCCACATCCTATTCACTTGAGGATGTTCATTCACTTGAGGATGATTGATGTTTAACCATTTAATCATGAGGGTTTGTTAAGACACGCAACATTTCTGCCTATATTAGTGATTGTTCATTTGCAGGCCAACATAAGATTATTTTTTTGAGAATTTATGACTGGAATGAGTGGCTCGTTCATTGAGCCAGGCATTCCAGTGATAAATTTTCAAAAAATAGTCTTCTCTTGTCCTGCACATGGACATTCCTTAAGACTACCACAGAATCTTGTTCTGCCTGGCTTGACAATAAAAGGGTTAATTTTAGGGTTGAGCTATGGCCAGTCTCTAGCTGTCTTTAGGAGATTCAAACTCCTCTTTGACGCTATATATCCCAACATATGAATATTAAGATTTAGGAAGATGTCATAGCGTGCCTTTCATTCTGTTAATGAATATTAGAGGACTGTGATCTGTAAACACTTTGATAGGAAATGTGCTGGAACATAGGTACACATTATAATGCTGTCCAGTCATTACCAATGCCAATGCCTCCTTTTCAATTGTAGAATACCGTATCTCGTGTTCATTGAATTTGCGTGAAAAATAGCAAACTGGGTGATCATCACCTTGTTCATCCTCCTGCATCATGATTGTACCAACTTCTAAATCACTTGCATCAATGACTATTTTCATTGGCTTGTTATAATTAGAAGTGCTCAATACAGGATTTGAATACAGGATAGATTTTATTTTTTTAAAGGCGATTTTGCATTCAAATAAATAAAGAAATGGAAGAAATTACAAATTGGTTCTCAATAAATAAACTATCACTAAATGTCGATAAAACTAATATGTTATTTACAAACATGACGAAACTAAAAAGTGGAATTCCAAAAATCTACATTAACAATAAGGAGATCGAAGAAGCCCCATTTGCTAAATTTCTTGGCGTATACTTGGACAAACATCTGACCCGGGATAAACAAATTGAAATAGTTACGGCCAAAGTGGCCAGGGGCGTAGGTGCTATCCAACGACTAAAGCCGTACATGACACCAGACAATGTTAAAACTCCGTACTGCACACTTGTCCTCCCTCATCTCACCTATTGCAATGCTATCTGAAATGCAGCACACAAGAGCAAACTGACAAAACTCCAAACCTTCAGAAAAAATGCATAAAACTCTTTACTAAACCAGCAGTGGGCCAGAATATATTCAAAACGGCGAAATTACTTAAACTCAAAGATATCGGAAAACTACAGATGTACAATATTGTAAGACTTTCACCTCAATGCATTGCCCCAAACCATAGCCAACTTTACATTCAACACTGACATCCATAGACACAATACTAGAAATAAACAATCTACACACCAAATTCACAAGAACGGAAACGGAAGCGCAACGCATTACAATAACAGCCACAAAATTATGGAACAGCACCAGCACAAATATATACGGGAACAGATCCTAAACAGAAAATCCTTCAAGAAAATTGTCAGGGAGTCCATAATTGGCGGGTACTGATGTGTAGTACATTTGTACTCATCAATGTAAGGCCTTGCTGATAATCAACCCTAACTAAAGAAAATCATTTGACATACCAAAGCAATCTACTATTACTACTACTACTGCTGCTGCTGCTGCTGCTGCTGCTGCTGCTGCTATTATCACTACTATCACCACCACCCACTCACCACCACCAATTCAACTCAGGTGAATCCAATCTGCATGTCACAAACTAACCCACCCATAAACTACAAGGACAGAGCTTGGCTTTGCCAATACACCAGATTGGCAGTCTAGACAACCATCTGTTATCATTTGATATTTCTGACACCACTGACCACATAGACCCTCTATGGTATCCGACACACCGTAACCATGCATAATACATAAAAAAACATTAATGCACAATACACGAATCACCATTAATGCAACTGCCGAAGTGCCGGATTAACGCTTTGAACCCTGCAAAGCCAAATGAGCCTCAAGTCCTAATAAAATAATATTTGTCTGCCAATGCTGGGGCTGTTTTGACAAGGAACTGTTTCTGCCACTGGAACAGAGATCTTTCTTTAATCAGGGTAGCCCCAGCATATCAAACAGATGACTAATATTTGTATTGTAGCTGATAGTCATGGAATGCAGCGTGAAAGGATTAATGGGTTGAATGTGTTTAACCTAACCAAACTGGTTGCAGGTATTAGTTCCATATCTAATAGGTAAAACCGGTGTTGTTGGGTAGTGGAGAGGCTCCACATAGCACTAGCAATAAATTTCAATCCAAGATATGTCTGCTGGTCAATGTTGAATCTTTTCGGACTGGGTAGACTGGAGGCACCTGCTTTAACCTAAGCAGCAGCAGCTTTCAGGCTGGCTAGTCCTAACATATCCAGCCATTGCATCAATAAGGGGAAATAAGTGAACGGGGCAGAGGCGTCGAAAGTGTCAAATCTAAACCTTTTTCTCACCTAACAGCCAGATCTCATATTTACTCTGTACCTGTAGTGGGCGATTACTGCCAGTATGAGTCAATCCCAGCCACCCTAGCTATCCCAATTCTGCATCAATGCTTTTTATTTATTTCAAATTCTGATGTAATACTCCCCATTTTATCAATCTACAACTACAATAAGAATAAGCTCAATACTAGCTGATTAACTACATGATTTTGCTTCTCCCCTAACCCTTTGTACTCGGATGGAAAACTTAAATTTTTCAAAGTAAAATAAATGACCAAAGATAATAAATGTTACATTTCTAGGCAGGTTTGATGGAAGATGCTGCAGTCGTAGACAGCAACATCGTCCACCAAAATTGCTGACTATTGGACGCCAATTTCTCTGCTATAGAGATAACAAAAGCTAGAAAATTGCCATCAGAGTGGTAGAAGTTATCAAACTTAGGACAGATATACCATGCTGAAAAGCATGAAATGCGCCAAAACAGATGGACCTAATCAGATCTCAATCATCTTGAATCTTCATCTGATATCCGCTTTCTCAATCGATATATCAGATGCCGACACTACTACAAAATATCTATCTAAGTCACACCTACCAACAACTTCTCACCCCAATACCACTGTGACTTTATTGAGCAGGCCCGTCCAACCCCCCCCCCCCCCCCCTCCCCCCTCACACCGCCAATGTCCCATATTAAAAAAAAAACTACCTATATTTACAATCAAAAATCCTAGTTGGAATCTAAAAGACCATTTATATGTAGAAAAAGCTACATGTAGAAAAAATCATGACAATATGGTACAAAAAAATAGATATTGTGCCGTCCTGTGTTTACTTACGGATGTTTGTATAATTAACTATCACCCTATATATTGTAATGTTCTGTTTTGTGTGTAGGGGGTCCATCGACTCATAGGCTCTGCCTTTGATGGGCTGCCCAATTGTGAAGTCTGTATATTGTATATTAAGCATGAAATAAATAATCTTGAATCTTGAAGTTTCCAGTTGAAGGGGACATTCTTCTTGAGCAAATTAGTCAGAGGTACAGCTATAGTGGAAAAGTTATGACAAAATCTGCAAAAGAATCCAGCCATCCCTAGGAAATCCATTAATTCCTTTTTGTTACTGGGTGGTGGTTAGTCATGCATTGCTTTCACCTTCGCAAATCTAGGTCTGACCTTTCCTGACCAACCTCATGACCTAAATATGTCACGGTCGCCTTAGCTATTTCACTCTTTGCCGAATTAACCACGAGACCAGCATCTTTCATTCTGTCAAAGAATTGTTCAATGGACTTGACATGCATTTCCCATGTGTCAGAATAAATAGTGACATCATCAATATATGAGTCACAATTCTCAATATCTCTAGTTAGACTATTCATAAGATGCTGGAAGGTAGCACCAGAGTTCTTTAACCCAAATGCCATTACTAAATATTCTCACAGGCCATCAACTGTAACAAATGCAGATATCTTCCGCCCACGATCCATCAATGGAACCTGCCAATAACCTTTCAAGAGATCGAATTTGGTAACATATTTGGCATTTCCAATTTTGTCTATACAATAAAGGATGCATGGAATGGGAAAAGAATCTGACAGAGTCAGGTCATTTATATGACGCAAATCCGTGCAGTAACAATGTGCCATCTGGCTTGGGTACAAGTATACATGGCACACTCCAAGGACTAATACTCTTTTGTATCATGCCATTTTCTTCCATATATCTTATCTCCTGTTGCATAACTTTAGCTTTTCAGGATTGGTGTGATATGGTGCTATTTTAATAGGCCTTGCATCACCTACATCAATATCATGTTTAAAACAGTTGTACAACCAGGAGTGTCTTTAAATAGAGATGGATAATCACTAACAAGTTTCAGAATGTCCGCCTTTTGTGCCTCAGGGAGGTAATGTAAAGTTACTGGTAGCTCCTTAACTGCGAGTGTGTTATCCAGTTTGGGCTCACATATCTTCCCTGCTTCAGATGTGAAATCAATATTGTTCTCTAAGTTGACAACTTTGGTATCAACTTGGGCTACAGCTATTGTCTTAGCCTCCTCACTAATATTTCTCTCGACATATTCACGAAGCAAATTAATATGGCATAACTGCTGTGCTTTATGCTTTTTGGGAGTTTTTATCCAGAAATTTACTTCTCCCTCATGACTAACCACTAAATATGGGCCCTCATACTTTGCTTGCAATGGACGATTTTCCACTGTGGTTAGTTTCAGTACTTTATCACCAGGGTTAAATTCCCTCTTACGTGCTTTCTTATCATACCAAGTTTTTTGCTTGATTTATGCAAATTTCAAATTCATGGCAGCAAACTCACGTGTTTTGCATAGATGAGTATGCATGTCAGTGACATAATCTAAAAGATTAACATCATCCTTGGGCTGTGTAAGTTGCTCTTTCATTAATGTTAATGGATTGCGTACATCATGTCCAAATACCAATTCATTTAGAGAATAACCCAAGGACTCTTGGACTGTGTTACGCAAATTAAACATTTATAGACCTACACCTTCATCCCAATCACGACTTGATTCAACACAAAATTTTCGAAGCATAGATTTTAGTGTTTGATGCATTCGCTCAAGAGCTCCTTGTGATTCAGGATGAAACGCAGTAGACACGATATGTTCAATGCCCAGCTCTTTGCATACTTCTGCAAACACGTTTGACGTGAAATTAGAACCGTGATGCGACTGAATTTCCCATGGTAATCCAAACATTGTGAAAAACTTCAACAAAGCTTTCACTACAAGTTTGGTTGTGATATTACGGAGAGGAAAAGCTTCTGCAAAGCGAGTAGAGGCACACATTATTGTAAGCATATACTGATTTTGTGATTTTGTTTTGGGCAGTGCTCCAACACAGTCTATTATTATTCTATAGAATTATTCCTGGAATGCGGGAATATTAATTAGAGGGGCCTTAGGGATCGGCTGAGTTGGCTTCCCTGACAATTGACATGTTGGGCAAGACTTACAAAAAGCAGCCACATCCCTATGAACTTTAGGCCAATAGAAGTATTTTACAATAGTGGATGTAGTCTTTTTGCGATCAAAATGTCCTCCACAATTTGGACCATTGTGTGCTTGATGGAGTACTTTTGTTCTGTACTCTCTTCGAAGGACTATTTGATTAACTACAAGGGGTAGCCACTTATGTCGTCTAATGCCATTATGTTTATAATAACATATTCTGTAATTTAATCGTGCCTCTGCATCATTCACAAATGGAACTTAATTTTGCAATTCAGGATCTTTCATTTGTGGATGAGCTAGCTCACCAGATGATATTTCAAGTTCTGGATCATCCACTAAAGTTACACATTCATAAGTGGATTTGTTGTTTGCTGTGCTGGTGTTCAGTCCCTTTATAACATCATCTGCCCTATTTTCCTGCTTCATATGCCTTCGCGTCGCGATGCAGACGATAGTCATTAGCAGCTACTTCATCGTCAGATGGAGGCATTGCAATACCAAACACAATAGGCAAAACACCAGGAGTCATTAAGTCTCTTTCTAATGGTGTTATGATTTTAGTTTTTTGTGGAACTCCTTTTAGGATTTTATCTTTAGCTAAATCATTGCCAAGTACCACAGATATCCCTTTCATGGGTAGACTATCTCTTACCCCAACTGTGACTACATCATTAACGACTTCAGACCTAAGCATGATTTTGTGTAGAGGAATGTTGATATATTCCACACATACACATTTTATCAATAGGTCATATCCTAAATAGGATTCATTTGAGAGGGGAAGCACCGACTTTAGTATTAATGACAGATTAGAGCCAGTGTCCCTCAGAATTGTCACAGGCACTTGCTTATTATAGTATCTTTATTACTATTATTTACACAGACTAACATGGACTAACAAGGCATGTAAGACAAAATGGAACATAGTACGGGTCTATTTGTGAGTAGTCTATCTGATTAACATGTAGCAAATGTCATGTCTCTTCATCCTCAGACTCATAACCTTCTGATGGTGAAATGTTTTTCACCATCAATGAAGCTTTATGTTTGGGGTGATCAAACTTTTTCCGTAAATGGGAGCAAAACTTAGGGCTGCACCCACGGTTCCAACATGCATGCTTCATGGTTATCAGTTCGCGTAGGAGATGGAGACTTTGTTCTCTGATATTCTTTGAGGAGAAGCGTTACGATTTTCAGGTGAATGATTTCACTCTTGAGGAGACCTATTTCTGGAATCACGGCTGAACTTCTGTTTTGAATTTTTACTTCAACTATGTGATTGATCCTTATTATCACCTTTAGAAGAGGTTGCCTTCGCCGTATCTTCCAATTTCTTATTGACCACATATTCACATACTATAGTGGCTGCCTCATCAACATCTTTGACATTTCGATGTATATTGAGGTAGGCTAAAGCTTCTTTTTCCACTTGGTTACGGAATTGTTCAAGAATGATCAATTCTGACAGCATTCCGAAGCTATTAAGTTTTGCTGCCTCAATCCACCTCTGAAATGTTTTACATAGGTGTTTGGCTTGCTCCTGATGGGAGTACTTGAACTTTGCACGTTCACGTCTAAATTGTTGATGATAAGTTTCAGGTAATAATGCATAGGCTGCCAGAATGGCTTTTTTAAAGTCCAGTAGTTGTTCTCCTCTGCATCAGGTAAGGAAATGTGCGTCTCTTGAGCCTTCCCATTTATTGCGGTGTGGACTAATGCTGGCCAATATCACTCAGGCTATTCGTTATAAATTCAAGTTTCAAAAAAACTATCAGCCTCCTTATCCTGAAACTTTGGAACCAATCTAGACTTACTTTCTACATTGAAAATAGCTGGTCTATCAGGTAGTACAGGATTATTTTGTGCCATTTCTTTCATACGGTTAAGTTCTTGGATTCGTAATTCAGCCAAACGAAGTTGCATAGTTATGATACACTCCTGTTTTTCTAGATCAGTATCATGTTGCTGATGACTGAATGGTGGCAATTTTGGGTCATATTTATCTACTTTTACCTTACCACCTGTTGCTCCCAACTCATCAGGGTTAATTAACACATTTTTGGATATTACTTCAGCCTGTACTTGATCTAATAATTCTTGGCTATTGACATTAGTGGGAGAACGAATAGCCTAATGTAAACACACTTCATTTAGGTCACACACCCTCAACATATAAAGGTAACCTACAGTTGGTCATGCTGCGAAATCTCCAATATCAAAGTTAGATGCCATGTTGATTAATATTTCAATAACTTGATTAATCACAGGGAGATAACTGATGATGCATGTAACCAGTTCATGTTGCAAGATTTATCTCCCTTGTGGGTAGACTTGTGATAATGTCTCTCTAAATGCACATACCAATTCGTTGCAACTGAGGATGTAGTCCATCAAACAGAGCAGCGCTATTAAACAAATTCACTACAGTACGACACTTTTTCCTATGGCCTGTCCAACTGATTTTAGTACTGTGACATGATTCTGACCACAATACTGGTACTAGGTTTATAAAGTGTCTCAAGTTTCCTAGGCGAGTTTGTTCACGATAGAAACTATTAAGTTCAACAACTTTGTTATTGAGCTTATAGATTGGGATGTATTTACTTGATCCACCATAAAATTTGTTCCAATCAGACGTTTGTTTTGAATTTTATACTGATTGAAACGTGACAGATCAGCCCCAAGGACCTCAATGAAAACAAATACCAGGTTAGGTCTTAAGCCTTCTAAAGTATTTTTCAAAAACGATAATTCTGTAAATAACTGTTCTTGATTAATCATAGAAAGGACTGCCTCCGAACCTTTAACTGCTCGTTTCCTTGTAAGTAGGTCATTAATAGCAATGCAGCAATAAAGAATGATGGCTTCGTTTGGTGAAGTGTGGGATTTTATGTACTGTACAGCATCTCGAAGAGCTGTGTGAATGGTAACGCCAACTCGCACAAGAAACGTTATTGCAAAATCACCTTGGTTGGCTATAGCTTTCAAAATTTTTAGCTCTGAGGTGTGAGCAGAATGAACTTCATGAGAGATAACTGCGAATTATTTGCAAAATTAATTCATTATCTCCCTTGTATAGGGGTCAATATACACAGAAAATCGAGATCATTTATTCAATATAATACTTCATCACCAAAATTTACGTTTATACAATATATCTATGTACATATATTGTATAACGTTGACATATGGAGATTTTAGAATTAGCACTAATTAAAATGTTCAGAATACAGCTTAAATGTAATTATATTTACTGTATAAAACAACAATAAACTGTTAAGTAATAGCCACGGTACGGTTGGGTTTGGGGTTGCTTGCTAAGAACGGCGTACATAATAGTCGCGATAGTGTAAGTCTATAGTACCAGTGCATTGATTTTGCTGCGCGCCTGTCACTTTCTTGACGGCTACCTCTAGGCTAAATTTAGCATTTATCTCCTGGCTATGCTGTTCTTACGCGACAATAGACATATGCGCAATGCGCGTGCAGTGGGGACAGATTTCTATAAGATTCCAATGAAGCCAAATAGTGATGAATATAAAAGAAATTGTACAAGTGTCGACCATTCACGTGCACTCAATGAGGACTAAGATCTGTGTAAACGATCTGTCGGGTCGGTACCGAAATGAGAAGACCCGAAACGATAACACGTGTTGACTGAAGGTAGAATACCCATCCAGAAGAAAACAGACTATAACGAGATAACGACAGCCATCTGGAATGTCGTCGTATACGGGACGCATGGAATCTCACAAGGTCTCCTCGTCGTTCGCAATGAGCAACAAGTCTTGAGATGATTAAGCACCCATCGATCTATAGAGCTAGTGGTGATCTGGTGACATCGGCTACTACTGACAAGTGATTATAGCTGATGATATGACAACTAATATGGCGCTGATACTGAGTAAAGTGAAATTAACTGGAATTTCGCAACAGTCACTGATGTGTGGTGGGTGACGTATGCCGATGTGATATCATCAATAACTACAGGTGACATTTCAATATTTGGGATGGTGAATGCACACTGGTTCAGTTCGGTAAATAACAAACTAGAACTGACTGAAAGTTCATAATGATAGATGACGAATGTAGACGTGATGTCATCAACAACTACTGGTGACAAGAAACATAACAGATGATAATACAGTTCACAAAAATTGACGATACTGGACTTTAATGTACAAGCAAATATGCCAGTACAATTTGAGGATGCGATACAGTTATTGCTTACACATACAGACACTGGACATGACGAATTCCATTCACACCATTCCTATTCTAAGGCATCAAGCAAACATGCCTTGCTGACTATCTCTTCGCGATCTCATCTTGTCACTCCCTGCAAGACTCACGCTACCACCCTTGTTTTTTTGCATACTTCCCTCATCAAACCAACTGACATAGTTATTTCTAACTATATTTTACCACGCTGGATAAGATCATCCTGATCACCTGACCATTGTGAGCATTCACCTCGCCTCTATTCAATTGATATGCTAATTATATATAGTGGCCGCAATCAGCCAGTACTTTGATTAGCGAATCAATGATCAATGATATTAGGCTAGAGTGAGGGATGGGGGTGAGAGAAGAATGAATGGCGATGGAATAAATGGAGGGATGATTTCTAGCAAATACATTGCTTCTTATTATTTCCATCCATCTGTCGATCAATACTAGTCTATAATACATGTTTAGTAATTAAATCTATCAAATTCATAAATATAATAGACATGTATTGTAACACAAAGGAACGAAAGAGTACAGTTTGCACCGAAGGGGTAATTAGGAGAGATAATCAGTAGCAAGATTGTATCTAAAAACAAAGGATGGCGGAAAATCAATACCAATATTGCATTAAAGTGTTGATTCATCAATTACGCTGATGGAAGATGATTGGCTGAAGCTAAATGCTATTCAGACTGGAGTCACTGCATAAGGTCTACCCATACTAAACTTTGAATAAACAAGCCAAAATAGAACATGATTAAAGCAACCTTCTTGAGACATATTAATGTTTTTTTACTAAATTGCATAAAGACAGCATTATCATTAAATGCATATACAGGTTCCCAGCACTTTATCAAAATAAAATTCACACAAATATTTTCACCTTAATGGGGTTGGGGAGACAGAGTGGTCACCTTTGCATACTATAATTTTTATATATTCCGTTTTTAGTGAATGGATACAGTTTGGATACATGACACAAGATGCACCTCCTGCAACCTTGTAAAATATGAAAACCTTCCCTTCTGGATTACTATCAAATTCTCTGAGTTTCCTGTGATTTTGCGTGTTTTTTCCAAGTTCCCTGAGTTTTCCCTGACTGGAAAAATGCAAACACATTTTCAAGGTTTTCCCTGATTTCCAGAGTGGCTGGGAACCCTGGTAGATGAAAATGAAATGTGTTGACTTAATTATATATTTTGTCAGTTATCATCGTTAATGATGAAAGAGATTTGCATTAAAAGCTTTCAACAGAAATAGAAATACTGCAATTGCTGCTATGAAGTAACAGAACTTCATCCATGGGAAAAGTTGCAAAGCAATAGATACACAAGCAATCAAAGATTGAAGATCATCTCTCTCTCCTGTTTATCTGATTTCCGCTTTTCTTGCATCAGCTCAAGATCTACATTGGGGTCACATAGTATATGGTACCAGCCTTTGATTGATTAAAATCAGAGTCAAATTGGATCAGTAGTCTCTGAAATACCATTGCGGACAGGAATGTACACCCACAGATAGACTGACAGACCCAAATGCGAGGCACGCTTCCCATTACGGGTGATGACAATGATTGTTCTTTTCAATGTGAACTATTTGACAAACTGTAGTATAAGGACATGTTGTACTAGCACATAGGCATCAGTGAGGTACCAGTCAGCAGGATGGAAGTATCCAATCTGTCGCTCAAGTATTTCATGTCATAATCAAGAAGAGAAATCTGAGACTGCAGACTGTTACCCTCACACTGTAAGTTTTCGGATAATTGTAGATTTTCTGGATTCTTTGCATCAAGCACACGGTTGTGGAATCCTAGTGTACATGTATGGTTAAAGTTGAGCCAAATCAAATATACAGACAGACGCAGACAGACAGACGGACAAACACAGACAGACAGTAGTATTTACTATTTAATAAACATGCTGTTTAATATTTTAAAACTAATTTGACTGGGCACCGTTTATCAAGCAAGTGACTATGCCATAGGCAGCAAACGAACCCAGTCAAATTAGTTTCAAAATATTCAACAGCGTACCTGTATAGTTTTCTGGAAATTGATAGTCAGGGAGTTCAGGGATCGATCAATCTCAACATGTGGGTGGAGCCGAGTTGGAGATGGGCAGGGCAGATCCAAAATTGAAACGGTCAATTGTATGGTTTTGTTTCAAAGTTTCAAATTGACAAAATGTCAAATTTCAGAGACAAAAAAGTGGGTGGGGCTTAGCTAGAAATGGATCCGTCCCATTGATAACAGTTAGATACATTGTATGGACAGAGGGGATAATGGTGGCTTGATTGTATGGACAGAGGGGTGATACTGGTGGACTCATTGGGGGGGGGGAACATTGCACGGACAGAGAGGGGGGGGGGGAGGGATAATGGTGAATTAATTGTATGGACAGAGGAGGGATAATAGTAGGTTCATTGTATGGACAGAGGAGGGATAATGGAGGATTCATTGTATGGACAGAGGGGGGATAATGGAGGATTCATTGTATGGACAGAGGGGGGATAATGGAGGATTCATTGTATGGACAGAGGGGGATAATGCTGGCTTCATTGTATTAACAGAGGGGGATAATGCTGGCTTCATTGTATTGACAGAGGGGGGATAATGGAGGATTCATTGTATGGACAGAGGGGGATAATGCTGGCTTCATTGTATTAACAGAGGGGGATAATGCTGGCTTCATTGTATAGACAGAGGGGGGATAATGGAGGATTCATTGTATGGACAGAGGGGGATAATGCTGGCTTCATTGTATTAACAGAGGGGGATAATGCTGGCTTCATTGTATTGACAGAGCGGGGATAATGGTGGATTCATTGCATGAACAGAGGAGATAATGGTGGATTCATTGTATAGACAGAGGAGGGATAATGGTGGATTCATTGCATGAACAGAGGGGATAACGGTGGATTCATTGCATAGACAGAGAGGCGATAATGGTGGATTCATTGTATAGACAGAGAGGGGATAATGGTGGATTCATTGTATAGACAGAGAGGGGATAATGGTGGATTCATTGTATGGACAGAGGGGGGATAATGGTGGTTTCATTGTATGGACAGAGGGGGGGGGGATAATGGTGGATTTATTGTATGAACAGAGGGGATAATGGTGGATTCATTGTATGGACAGAGGGGGAGGGATAATGGTGGATTCATTGTATGGACAGAGGGGGATAATGGTGGATTCATTGCATGAACAGAGGGGATAATGGTGGATTCATTGTATAGACAGAGAGGCGATAATGGTGGATTCATTGTATAGACAGAGTGGGGATAATGGTGGATTCATTGCATAGACAGAGAGGGGATAATGGTGGATTCATTGTATGGACAGAGGGGGGATAATGGTGGTTTCATTGTATGGACAGAGAGGGGATAATGGTGGATTTATTGTATGAACAGAGGGGATAATGGTGGATTCATTGTATGGACAGAGGGGGGGGGATAATGGTGGATTCATTGTATGGACAGAGGGGGGATAATAGTGGTTTCATTGTATGAACAGAGGGGATAATGGTGGATTCATTGTATAAACAGAGAGGCGATAATGGTGGATTCATTGTATAGACAGAGAGGGGATAATGGTGGATTCATTGTATGGACAGAGGGGGGATAATGGTGGTTTCATTGTATGGACAGAGGGGGGGGGGGATAATGGTGGATTTATTGTATGAACAGAGGGGATAATGGTGGATTCATTGTATGGACAGAGGGGGGGGGGGATAATGGTGGATTCATTGTATGGACAGAGGGGGGATAATAGTGGTTTCATTGTATGGACAGAGGGGGGATAATAGTGGTTTCATTGTATGGACAGAGGGGGGATAATGGTGGTTTCATTGTATGGACAGAGGGGGGGATAATCGTGGAATCATTGCATGGACAAAAGGGGATAATGGTGGATTCACTGTATGGACAAAAGGGGGATAATGGTGGATTCATTGTATAGACAGAGGGGGGATAATGGTGGATTCATTGTATAGACAGAGGGGGGATAATGGTGGATTCATTGTATGGACAAAAGGGGGATAATGGTGGATTCATTGTATGGACAGAGGGGGGATAATGGTGGATTCATTGTATGGACAGAGGGGGGATAATGGTGGTTTCTTTGTATGGACAGAGAGGGGATAATGGTGGATTCATTGTATAGACAGAAGGGGGATAATGGTGGATTCATTGTATAGACAGAGGGGGGGATAATGGTGGATTCATTGTATAGACAGAAGGGGGATAATGGTGGATTCATTGTATAGACAGAGGGGGGGATAATGGTGGATTCATTGTATGGACAGAGGGGGGATAATGGTGGTTTCTTTGTATGGACAGAGGGGATAATGATGAATTCATTGCATGGACAGAGGAGGGGTGGATAATGGTGAATTCATTGTATAGACAGAGGGGGGATAATGGTGGATTCATTGTATGGACAGAGGGGATAATGGTGGGTTCATTGTATGGACAGAGGGGATAATGATGAATTCATTGCATGGACAGAGGAGGGGTGGATAATGGTGAATTCATTGTATGGACAGAAGGGGGATAATAGTGGGTTCATTGTATGGACAAAGGGGATAATGGTGGGTTTATTGTATGGACAGAGGGGGGATAGTGGTGGATTCATTGTATGGATAGAGGGGGGCGGTAATGATGGGTTCATTGTATGGACAGAGGGGATAGTGGTGGATGTCAGGATAATAAAGAAATGCTATGATGGTTCTATATTTAATGCATGTCATGTTATGATTCAGAAAGGTCAAATTGTTTGCAAATGAACTATTCCCTCATATGCTGCCTCGGTAGCCTGCGTGTAATAAACGTGAAACTAAATCTGTCTTGTTAACCCTTTGAACGCTGCAGTCTAAGAATATCAACTTCAGGCTATGTATAGATGTACGAGGTTGAATGTTTTGAAGCTTTGCTTAGTGAATGTCGATTTGTAGCCCATGAGAAACCAATTTTTGAAAATATACCACTCAAATGCCTCGCTCGGTTATCGAGCCAGTCATTTAGTGGCAAATTTTCAAAAAATGCTATTTTCTTGGGCGGCAAATAGACGTTCCTCCAGAGCACTTCAAAGGCCAGTGTTTGCCGGCTTGTCCATTAACGGGTTTAAGTCAGTAGTATTTAATAAGAGTGAAAGAGCTGCGTATGAATGAATACAGTGTCATAAACTTACCCAACATTTGGACTATGATAGTAAATTCTGTTCTCCGTGGGAACATCAAAAAAGGTTAAGGTTTGCGAGTAAAGTGGATGTTGACCATCATCATTATTGGGATTTGTAGCTATGGCGCAATCACTTGCATCAAGTGTCGTCTTGAAGTGGGCAAAAGTCAAATCTATAGAAACAAACAAAACAATACATTCATAATATATGATAAATTTATATGACACCAACAGCTAAAGGAATTGATTGGTTGACAAGTCAAGCCAGCCAAAACCAGCTTCTGTAGTTGTTTTAGTTATGTCCATTTGCGTGCCAAGAGAAAATCGAATGGAAAGTGGTAATGGACCTTTCCACTTTATCCATCCATAAAGTGACATTATAATCAACTACGTGACATGTAGAATGACATCATAATGAATGACGTCAATATGACATCATGAATGACGTAGATATGTATGTCACGAACGCATATTTGAAGACAAACTATGCGTTGTTGTACTATTTAATAAATATTCTGTTGAATATTTTGAAACTAATTTGACTGGGCACGGTTGCTGCCATAGGCAGTAACAGCACCTAGTCAAATTAGTTACAAAATATTCAACAGCTTACTTGTATTTTTTTCTTGAAATTAATAGCTAGCGAATTCGGGGATCGATCAATCCCAATTGAGGTGGGCAAGGCATAACCAAAACCGGAAAGGTCCATTGAATCAGTCATTCCAGTCTCAAAGATAGTCTTGGATATATTCACTAAGCGAATGGTTTAATTTTCTTTACCACTAAATGTATAACCAATAAATACTCAAATGTGTTCAAGAAAATTGAAATTTTATCATAAAGGAGTCTATTTGCAGAAAAAGAGACGAACATTTTTTGAAAATTTAACATTGGAATGACTGGTTCAGTTATCGAGCCAGTCAATGCAGATAAATTAAAAAAAAAAATTTTGCTTTTCAAATAGACATTCTCTATTTTATTTTGAGTGGGAAATTTTCAAAAATAGTCTTATGCAAAGGAACATTTATTAAGACTATTGTAGAAGCCGCTTTTGGCCATCTTGAGTTTTAAAGGGTTAATGTTACTCTCCAGTTGTCATCAGAAATACTTTATGAATAGGCAACAATGGCAGATGTCAGAAAACTTAACATTGTCATTCTTTATGGCTTCAAGATGACGGTGCCAATTGAAGATAGGTTTTAAGGATTTTAAACCATTTTCAAGCATCATCAGTAGTATTGCAAATCACTAAAAGGTATGCGGTTACTGACAAATCTCCATATTCTAAGCTTTTAACCGTCAAGGAAAATGCCAATTTGTAGACCAAGAGAAGACTATTTTTGAAAATTTACCACTGGAATGACTAGCTATGTTATCGAGCCAGTCAATTCAGTGGTAAATTTTCAAAAATAGTCTTCTCTTGGTCTGCAAATGGACTTTTCTCAAGATCACTGCATAATCCATTTTTGGCTGATATGAGTGTTAGAGTTAACACTCAATGTAGCCAAAGCCCATCTACTTATGCTTGACAGGATTGAGCCTGAAAAATGACATCTGCTGACACTCAGTGAAGCTAGTCCTTTCTCAGCAAAGACAATAGAATTCTTGTTCTGATTGGGTTTGAAGGAATTTGCTTATTATTTTGTGCAATAATGCCAGGCAGATCCTTGAGTGAGTCACCATCAAGTGTGACTGGAATGGAGTCGAGAACATCTCAACTCAGGACTCCTGATCAATGGGAACTTGTCTTGTTCACAGACAAGTCACAATTCCTCATGGGCTTTCACAATGGATCTGTTCGTGTGTGGCCATGTCAAAATAAAAGATTTGCTGATGCGAACATGGTGTAACATGACTGTTATTGAGGGTGCCCGGCCATGGTGTGGGGTGGCTTTAGTGCTGGTGGCCATACAGACCTATATTGCACCCAGAATGACTCTGACTGGTGTAAGGTATTGGGCATATGCTGGTGCAATAAGGCAAGAGTTCATTCTGATGGATGGTAAGATGGATGGTACGGCACAACCGCAGAGCAAGGGTGGTTAACCTATACCTGGAGTAGGAGTGTATCAAGCAAATGGAGTGGCTAGCTCGGTCTCCAGATGTGAAGCCCTTTGAGAATGTTTGGGACCTTCAGCTGATAGCAAATTCTCTCGACCAGTTCCACCCACCATGCTCCAGGAGCTTATGAAGACCTATAGCAGAGGATTGGCCGGACATACAACAAGTTCAGCTCTGATCTTGATTGACATAATTCAGAGGTGTCAGGCTGTAATCCGTGTTAGGGGTAGCCGTAAGCAGTATTGAGCAGCAGGGACACGTCTGTCACTGCGCTGGTTACCCCTGGATGCACAATATCTGACCTTATTTTTCTGTGTTGATAATAGTGAAGTAAATTTAGCCACGGCCTTATTAATTCTCAATTGTAACCCTATGTTCCCTATTTTCTGTTATCGTATGCTATGCTTAGCAATGGCCCTTTCCAGTTTTAACTATGCCCCGTCCATCTCTATCTAAGCTTCCCCCACACCTCGCTTGTGTTAGCATTGATGGATCACTGAACTCCCTGATTAACAATTTCCAGAAAACTATACGTGTAAGCTGTTGAATATTTTGAAACTAATTCGACTGGGCACTGTTGCTGCCTATGGCAAATTAGTTAAAAAATATTTGACAGAATGTTTAATAAATATTAAAAACATACAATTTGCACAATGTGTCGGACAATTAAGCATCTAAGACTGACTAAATCGAATCATTCCTGATGTAATGATTATGACATCATCCTACAAGTCAGATAGTTGATTATGACATCATGATTGACTGAGGAAATGGGTTCATGAATTGTTGAGCAGTAGAGTTTGGAACCCTGAAATCTACATGAGTGAGACATAAAACATAGCTGGACAATGCATGGGCTATACACTCTAGTGTTCTTTGAATATGCAATTTAAATAAAATTATAATTAAACAAAAAAATATCTCATAATACTAATTGCATAATTAACAAAGATGCAAACTTACTTCTAATTTCTGTCAATCCATTAATTGTTGGATATTTCATGACACCCAAAAATGGTTTAAAGGGGGCTGTATTGCTACCCAAAGAATATGTTGAAAATGACACGCCAATTTTGGATGCGAAATCGCCCTTGTAATTTGTTCTTGACTGAAGGCTGAGTGCAAGGTTTACGTCTTCTGGATTGTAAGTTTCTGAAATATAATCGAAGGTGGCTGTAGTGCCAATAATGAGGCTGTCTTTAATCAGAATATGCTCATCACCAATTTCATGCACGATTGCAGATGGACCAAACACCATGAGGAATATACCCAGCATGTTATCAGCCAAGACCATATTGTTCACCTCAATACTAGCCTTTGCCTCAATAAAGACACCAAAATCGAGACATTTGTACACAAGAAAATCTGACACTTTAATACAATCGTCTGTTTTATCTGACGGAAGTATTCCGACTCCGATCAATGCTGAGTGTGCTGTATTATCCATCATTATGTTGGTGAGATCACACGTTCCAGGGATGTGATAGGCAATGCGTTCTGATCCTGCAACTACATTTCCTACAAGGCGAAGACCAGAAACAGATGGAGCATCGATAGCACCTTGGTAGTCGAGATTACCACTCTCCTCACGGTCCAAATAGGCTCCTGGCCATACTACCAAAGCAATCAGATTATCTTCAACTCGAACATCATCACATTTCACAATAATTGCTGAAATAATAATAATAATAATAATAATAATAATAATGATAATAATAATAATAATAATAATAATAATAATAATAATAATGAAAACTAGATTTACTAATGTAACTGTAAATCTGCGACGTCTGACTGAAGAAATAGTATAAGGCCTCTTCTTACATGACTACTGAAAATGTCTGGGGAAGTGGAGTTGATTTCTGGCAAAAAATTGAAAAATGCTAACTTTGACAACTAAGGAGTGACCTTGACATTGAGGTTGGATCACTCCGAAACCATCACCATTGGATCGGTCATGCATGATAATCCTATGCAAAGTTTTCATGAAAATCAAGGAAAAAGCCCGCAAGTGACAAACCGAGAAATTGGCAAAGTTTGATTGGTGTGTGTGTGCGTGCGTGCGTGCGTGCGTGCATGTGGCGTTGGATTCAAAATTTAACATTTCAATCAATTTAAGACTGAATCATGTCAATCATCTTGCATGGGTAATAAACGAAATCACGGATTTCTTTTTTCACGAGAGAGTTGATACTTACCTCCCTAATACTCTTTGATATTGCTAAATATCGGCTTTCACTTAATAAAACACTCAGATTTAAAAAGAAAGGTGCCCCTACTGGGCAGGTAGTCAGAAGTCAGTCAGGCGGATGCCAGCCCCACCACCGCGCATGCGCCGACTAGTACTTCCTCTGACTAATTTATTGGCTGACACACATGCAACATAATAAGAGCCTGAAGACCGAGCCTCAGTGGGGCGGAGAGGCCGGGTCCGTATTAGGGAGGTAAGTATCAACTCTCTCGTGAAAAAAGAAATCCGTGATTTCGTTTATTTCACTTCAAGAGTATACTTACCTCCCTAATACTCTTTGATATTGCCAGAATTCGTCGGTGAATTCGGCGGGAGGGAGGCGAGGTCAAAAGACCAGCTCTTCCCTATGCGCTTTTCTGCGATTAAGGCACTTAAACTTCTGAAAATTGTGTGGAAACACAATCAGGAATAGATAGGAAAACATCGGCTAACACAAACCGATGGCTGAGAGATGACCAAAAGTCATATGCGCTCACCCCTCCTCTTGGGAGTAAGACTGAATGACCTCAATGTCCCATACGCTCTCTACGTACAAGTGCCATGTACTATAGGACATTAAACGAAAAGGCTTCATTTTCGTATACTCTCAATAATGAACCACATAAAACACGCACCATCACCATATTAATAACGAAGGGTCACGTGACATTACAAAAAACCATGGACAACACACACAAGACTGACCTTGTGGAAGATTAGTGCTGTCATCATCTCCCCATTGGTGAAGACTGATGCAGCCCATACAGTAGATGTTTCCATTGATTAAATGTGAAATATATAAAAAATGAGGATACCTCATCAAAATATGTACACCTAGATTAGCTTTTCAAAATCGATAAGGCGAGAGGATTCGAGGTGTCACGGAGATAATGGTCGGTAAAACTTGACTCACAGTGCCACTGAGCTACTGACATAATGTCATCCACAGGAACCCCATTAAATAGGGCAGTGGTGGGTCCGTCCGCCAATCTTGAGTACGGTGTTTGTACCGGACTAATGCTCGGACTGGACACCATAGTTTTGAATTAGGATCAAACCTAGTCAAAGCTGGTAAAATTATCGGTTGACCCGGATATTTCAAAGACTGGTTTTTCGCCATGAAATTTATCCTGAGTAGAAGCCTAAGGCCTTCCCCTGTAACCACAAAACGGTCTGCCTCTGCTGACAAGCCTTGAATCTCACTCCTACACCTAGCCGAGGCCGCAGCAATTAAAAATAGTGTTAAGTGTCAACATTTTCATAGAAATGGAGCTTAGTGGTACAAACGGCCTATCAGCTAGCACCTGAAGCACTGAGGTTGACCCCCTCCTGGCTTTTGCCATGAAAATGGCTGCTTGCTCAGAAAAGCCCTCCTTAATTCTAGATTCCTTGACAACATCCACGCAGTCAATTGGAACATTGATGGATTGTTGTGAAGGTTCTTTCCCTGGAAGATAATATTGTCCATCAGAGGCAGAGGAACCGGATTGCAGACCAGAAGGTCCAGCAGATCCGTATACCATGATCGGCTTGGCCAAATTGGGGCGATCAGAAGCACTTGGCACTCCTCCTGTCTGATTTTCTGAAGAATTTTTGGAATCAGGATTGCTGGAGGGAATGCGTATGCATACATTCCCACCCAGCTGATAGCTAACGCATCTGTTGCAAAAGCGCTTGGATCTGGAATCGGAGAGACGTACGTCGTCATCTTCGCATTCTTCTTTGTTGCGAATAAATCTATGTTGGGTTTCCCCCAGTGGTCGAACAGACGATCCGCCACACATTGATTTAGTTGCCATTCCGTAGGTAAAACACTCATCCTTCAGCTCAATGAGTCTGCTAACAGATTTAACCTTCCCGGAATATGAACTGCCTTCAAGGTAATCCTGTGATCCAGGCACCAACAAAGCAGTTTCCAAGTCATCATACAGACTGGGCGACTTCGTTCCGCCCTGGCGGTTTATGTAAGTCACTACTGTTGAGTTGTCTGATCGAATTAGAACACTCTTGCCCTGAACTTTCTGTAAGAAATGTTCCAGGCCCAGGACTACTGCTCGTAATTCCAGTAGATTGATATGTTCCTTTGACTGTTCCAGATTCCAAAGCCCTGATATCGTGGATTCTTCCAGCCAAGCTCCACACCCCTCCATCGATGCATCTGTTTACATCATTAACTGAGGGTGAGGAGGGGTTAACATCACCCCCACCAGGAGATTCTCTGTCTTCAACCACCATTGAAGGTGATGAATTAGAGGCTCCAACACTGACACGCTTGAGTCCAGTGAACCTGTACTCTGGGTCCATTGTGTCATGAGAAATAACTGGATCGGCTGCCTGCGTAAGGCCGCCTGAGGAATGACTGGTTCCAGAGAAACCATCAATCCCAGCATTCTCAGACAAACCTGTGCCAGGACATGACGACTGTTGCACACTGACTGTATTACTGAGATGAGTATCTGTACCCTCTCCTGAGTAGGATAAACATATCCTATCTCCAGATTGAAGAACATTCCCAGGTAAACAAACTTCTGGGATGGAGTCAGCTCTGATTTTTGAAAATTTATTATCCAGCCTAAATCTCCAGATATGCTGATAAACTTTCCTGGTTGTGTGCTTTTAACAGCCAGTCGTCTATGTACGTGTGGACTGCTATGCTTCTCCTGCGGAGGTATGCTGTTATCGCAAGAACCACCCTGGTGAAGACCCGAGGAGCCATAGAAATTCCGAAGGGTAACACCCTGAATTCCCACTGTCTGCCCTGGAATGCAAATCTCAGGAAGCGACGGAAACTCCTCGCTATTGGAATGTGGAAATAAGCATCCTTCAAATCTATTGAAGCTGTCCACATTCCCCTCTCCAACCCTGCCAACACCGATCTCACAGTTTCCATTTTGAAACTGGGTGTGTCTATGAACTTGTTCAATGGCTTGAGGTTGAGAATTGGTCTCCACCCTCCAGTGCCTTTCGTTACCAAAAACACGGTTGAATAGAAGCTTCCTTGAGTATGAGGGAATTTATTTCCTCCTCTATACACAACCGCTGATCTGGATCTCTTGGAATTTGAGTCCAGACCGGCACCAGAGACAGTCATGATGGTGGGCCTGTTATCCAGTCGGGATGATACCCAACTGAAAGCCTCTTGCATGTGGTTGGCCAATCGGCCTCCCACTGGTCCACCTAGGGAGAGAGGTGGACATAAGGAGCGCAAGAGTGGCACTGTCTCCTGGTGCAGATGCACTGGGGTAGCTCTTACTGTGGTAATCACCCTGTCAGGTACGATTACCATGACCAGATCCTCGTGCACCACGGCCAGCACCGCGCGCACCTCGGTGCATGGGCGGCTGCCTGCCTGGCTGCGCCGGAGGAGCCTGCGCCCCCCTCGCTGCTGGTCGAAGCGCACACGGCCGTTGCCGACGCTGCGCTGGTGGCTGGCCTCTGACCTGGCCACTGCCACCTCGAGCATGCAGGGGATGATACGCAGGGGGAGCTGCGCGAAAGCGCTCTCTACGGAGCATTTCAAATTGCTCATGTAATGCCCTCTGGTTATTGACCAGGGTAACCGTCTCCTGGAGATGCTTACATCCCTCACCTCCAAAGAGACCAGGACCTGTCATAGACATATGCAGCAGCCTATTATACAAATCCTGGGACGGGCACAAGTTATCAAGAGCAAACATGCGCCTTGCCCGGACACTCCTGGTTACAGACCGGGTTAAACAGTCCAAAGCCAAGTTAATTCCATCTTGGATGGCTCTCTGGACAGTCACCGGACTAGGCTGCCATTACTACCCCCTGTAACAACTGTGAGACATGCGACAGCGCTGAAATAGACGCCCTCGAACTCTCTTCCACATCACGTAACGCGGTGTTAGCCAAACGCAAAACGTTCGAAGACAGTGCTCCCGTGTCAGACCGGGAACCTGGCCGCGTATCTTCACCCAGCGCATCACGGTCATCCGTGCTCGGCTTCGGTACTACACTGTATAGCTGATATTGATCAGCTGTAATACGACACCGCTTTGCCACTTCGTGGGGGGCCTTCGCTAAATGTCCATGTGCCTTAATGGACGTCTCCGCCGCAGTGAACATATCAACAATATGATCAGCTAACGGCAAAGATGGCATAGCGGTAACAGTCGGTTTTCCTGCCAGCCACGGGCACTGGTCCCGTTGACTGGCCGACTGATTCATGGCAAGATCTGGTCTGACGTTGATTAGCCACTGACACGCGTCAGACCAGTCTTCCTCCGTGGCCACCTGCGAATGCTCTACAAGACGAGGGCCTTCGTCATCCTCCTGAGCAATCACAGGTGTGTATGTGGCTGGAGGAACTGATACGCCAGAAAAAGCATGCGGGCCTGAAAGAACAGGCATGCCAAACTGACTGGCTTGACCAGGAGCAGGCGCCGTGGTATTGCGTGGGGAAAATTTTGCCACACCACGGCCCTGGCCAGCACCTGCTACACAATCGACAAGCCGAGGTATGCGGTAAAACTGGCCATCAGATCCAGCCCGGGCTACCTTCTGCGCCGTGAACGCTACTCCTGCCTGAGTAGTACCATGGACAATGTCGCCTGTGTTCCCCGCGAGGGGTGCACGTACGTCAATGTCCATGGCCACGGCGCCAGAAGGAGAACCCAGCAGATAATCCTCTTCTTCCTGGCCAGAAAGTTTAGACTCCAGGTTAGCAAAGAGTGCTAACCCGGACTGGCCAAGAGAGGTACCATAGGAGGAACTGGTACCTGCAGGGTGCGGATAATCCTGGCCTGATAGGCAGGCAGGTTCCAGCGACACCTGACCACGAACAACCGGTGCGGCAAGCCTGCTGCCAGTGTTCTTACCGTGGATTTCACCCTCTATTAGGGCCACCTCTGAATCATGGTCGAAAACTGATAGGTCCCTAAATAGTACCGATTCAGAGGCGGGGATTATCTGCTCCGGAGCAGATGAAGAGGACAACGAAAGATTTAGACCAGGAAGCATGCCACGAAGCAACTCTGGGACCAAATCTTTAATTGTCCTCTTCATCTCTCCCATCATCTCAATACGGAAGGCCTCCATATCCATAGCGATGAGGCCTTCCTCTTACCCTTTTTACCAGAAGCCTCTTTCTTAATTTTCCTCTCCTCCTCTGGATCCTTCTCCCTGGTCTGCAATGATAGAAATTCAGAGATTAGCTCCCCCACCCCCTTTTTACAGATCTCACATTTAAGCAATGGCCCACATGGGCTGCACTGGAAGCATAAATGGAAGAACTTATCCATCCTACCACATGAAGGACAACCAGGCCTCTGAAATACACCAGAGGACAAAGACAATGAGTATTACAGATATTGAATTAAAACTCAACACGAAATAAATAAGGAGGAAGGGGCCATAAAGACCCAAGCTAATAATAATAAATCAGCATTGGACAAAACTTTTAACTGACAGTAAGGCGCAAGGCTGATTATGATGTCATAACTTCAAGAATAAGAAGTTAAATCAATCCGAAATAAAACCTCCAGGTGTAAGGACGAATTGTAATCATATCCAGAACATCGTAACTAGACAGGATAGTTTATACAGACTATACAAACATCAGATAAACAATGATAAATGGCAGTAAGATTTTATAAATATTTTCAAATATAATTGAAAAGCCTCAAATCATAACTAGAGTACCCGAGTCTTTAGCATAGACAAACCGTCTGATCTGATGAACCGGACGCTCCACCAACATTATGACCTCTTAACTCTCTCCACCTTATGGGGGAAGGAAGTGGACCAAGAGGGCAAAGTGAGAAGACCTTCATCCGAGGCCTCCAACTCACTGGGAAAGATTTTTGGTTAGATAACCTAACAATGTTAGTAGGAAATGGAACCTTGGTGGAGAGAAATACAAACTCTCTGATAATGTGATGTCCTAAACAATCGAAGGTAGATACCTGTGGACATAAACACAAAGAGAGATTAGCATTTCATAGTACCATTTTGAAATAAACTAGTTATTTTAGGCACTTATCATGATAAACGTGAGTCCCGGAAACACATTACAACGGGATAAACTCGCTAAAATATACTAGAAGTCACCTGATAGCTAGGTCCTGGGTGCACCTCCGGCGAATTAATCTCTCTAGGTTGATATAACACTTCTAATAAATGATTTAACGACTTAAATAGCTCAGAAAAGCTTTAAGCATGAAAGCATGTGTGAACCCTTTGCCAATAAATTAGCAAAGAGGAAGTACTAGTCGGCGCATGCACGGTGGTGGGGCTGGCATCCGCCTGACTGACTTCTGACTACCTGCCCAGTAGGGGCACCTTTCTTTTTAAATCTGAGTGTTTTATTAAGTGAAAGCCGATATTTAGCAATATCAAAGAGTATTAGGGAGGTAAGTATACTCTTGAAGTGAAAAGGGAGGTAATCTATGCCAAAAACGAAAGGTAGTATCGTGCGACTCTACTGGGTACCCTTGACCTTGAGGTTGGATGACTCGGAAACCATCACCATTGGATCTGGCATGCATGATATACCTATGGTAAGGTTTTCATGAAAATCAAGGGAAAAGCCCTGACATTTCAAATAACCGAGAAATCTGCAAAGTGTGTGTGTGCGTGCGTGCGTGCGTGCGTGCGTATGTACGCGCATGCGTGCGTGTGTGCGTGGGGGTGGAGCATGGATTCAAAATTTAACATTTCATTCAATCTAAGACTCTCAATCACCTTGTTTGGCTAAAGGGAGGTAATCTATGTCAAAAACGAATAACCGGTATCTTGCGACTCCACTGGGTGACCTTGACTTTGAGGTGGAATCAGTCCGAAACCATGGTTGTGATCCGATCAAACCTCTACGTGCAGTAGCACTTCAAAGACCAATATTGGAAATACCCATACATTTCCTATGGGACCTTTTTGCCCTCCAAAATAAACGCATAAGCACAAGATTCCACGCTGGGTAGAAGAAGATGACCAAGATTGGAGTTGATTGGATAAAAACTGTAGGAAGAGATGTGGTCCAAACTTTTCAACCGAGGATAAAGAAAGAAGTAGAAGAAAGATTCTGAGTGATTTGAATAATCTGCAATTGCATCGATTAATTAGAGATTGCTGAAATCTATAGCCCACTCCAAATCTGCAGCAACACAATTTTTTTTAATTGGCCCATCATGGCATTTGGACATGAAAACCAATTGTGTACTTTGGACACACAAGGGAAAGATATGGGCAAAGATTCATGTAATATACCTTGGGTTATCTAAGAAAGCAGGTCAATTTCACTAATTTGGGTCGTCATGTCTTTGACCTCTGATATCTTTGCCCCAAAAGACATATGTTTTTTCAGACACCTCTCACATCTGTTTAGCTTCTATCTTATTATTTAAATTTTCTGCTAATATAAAAGCTTTTTATTTCTAACAAACACGTATACTCTAATATAGAGATCTTAATTTTATTTCTTCAACTACTATCTTACCTGGGCCCACAGTGTGATGAAAGACATTAGACAGTATAGGTATACCATCCGTGGAATCTACTCCAATTGCTGGTGAATATCCAGAATGAAAAGCGCAGTGTTTCACATAAGATGGTCTTGCTGGCGTCACAGGGCCTGCATTTAAAAATGCCACTGAGTACCGAGGGTCATATGCATCATTGTACCCATTTTGACCAGAGTGCTTAAACTCCACATTAGATAGCCGTGCGTAGCCTGGAAAATAATAGATATGTTAATTGACATTCACTTGTCGAGTGTGATCAAGAGTGAAAAACTATAATTACAAAATAAACTTTCAAATTTACATGATAACATTCAGTAGAATTCCCCACTAATATGGATAAACGGGGGATGATATATTCGACCCTGGATTATTAGTAGTAATTTAAAAAAAATATTATACACAGTAAATTGGCTGTTCGGTCTTCATCTAACTTCCCATAATTCTTTGCGCTTTACTACTCATTGTTAACCAGAACCTGTTACCAGCATAGTTATGTTGAAATTCTCGGAATTCAGGTGTTGATTCATCATTAGGCTAGGGCTGCGCGGTTTGGCTTACAGCCATATCGGTTTCGATATGACTTTTCATATCGGTTTTAACCGAATATCGGTTTTATGGACATGAAACAAAAAATTTAAATGATAAAAAATAGCACGAAAACAGAACGTATTTTCACGCCCTGATACAGTCGTAACGTTTTACGGCTTTAAAGCTTAATATACCTTATAATATCCATCACCGCGGGAGTGAAATTATTAATTAGACCGCCTAAATATTAAGCACAGTTAAATAAACATCGTTTATTTTGCCAAAATTAATCATAAATCAGTAAAACAGGTTGCGAAAAGACGTAGCCTAATCACGTGATTGTAATTAATTATGATGTAATTATCTCCCTTTCTTCTTTCATTTCCAATTCGGTCCGAGGACGAAATCATGCCTTGAAGAAAATATTAACTGTAATATTGCGAAAGCGAATTTCATAAGTTAATATGATATTGTGTATAGAAGATAACGTTTTAAAAACGGCTTGAGTAATAATTTTATTTAAAATTATATCCTAATCAGCAAAATGTATTCAGGATTATATTTATTGGCGAGATTTTTATGCATTCGGGCGATTTAGATTTGGGACGACTTTGCATTATGTTAATTAGCCGGTGACGTAAATAAAATGGATGCCGTTGGTTAGAAATGTTTTCCTCGATACAAATTTCAATGACAAATTCCCGCGTTAGTATTGTGTTTTATATTGCAAATTTATCTGAGACTATCAGAGAAAAGACGAGTGGATATTTATTTAATTAATTCGCTGCTTGATTTCTCTCGGCGTACAGCGAGTTACATGGAGTTACACAACAGGCGCAATTGGGGCCACCTTCAATTATTAGTTGCCCCGAACGTAGCTTAATGGAAAGTCTGGCCATTATTATTCATAACATTTTTCATGCTCATTAGTATCTTTTATTTTTACCAATCCTGATACGAAAAACCGAAAATATGTTCATATTCGGTTTTTCGATATTTATTTTTTATAATCGGTTATGAAACCGTCAGTGCGGGATATCGGTTTTAAATATGGTATCGGTATATCGCGCAGCCCTACATTAGGCATTACATTAATAAACCAATCATATACAGGTAATCACAGGAATGCGAGCTTTAGACCCACCCTATTAGACACAAATGACCATTCCCGGAGAGAATTCATTTCAGGCTTTCAACATTTTCCAAATGCCAAAAAGAAATTCTCACGCTATGACACTGCAATGGACCTTTCCATTTTTAGCTATGCCCCGCCCATCACTAGCTAAGCTCCACCCACACCTCGCCGTGTTGGGATTGATCGATCTCCAAAGAATGCCCTAACTATCAATTTCCTGAAAAATATACAGGGAAGCTGTTGAATATTTTGTAACTAATTTGCCTGGGTGCTGATGCTGCCTAAGGCATCAAGTGCCCAGTCAAATTAGTTCAAAATATTCAACAGAATATTTATTAAATAGTAAATACATACAATTTGTACACCAATGCATAGACCGTCTTCAAATATGCGTTCGTGATGTACTTATCGATGTCATTTATTATGATGTCATTCTACACATCACATAGTTGATTATGACATCATATGATGGGTGGATACTCTGGAAAGGTGAATTAACTATGAAGCCTGAAACCAAAATAATTCTAACTAGAGAACATCTACTGAAGTAACTGTAAATCTGCGATGTCTGGCCATGAAGAAATAGTATAAGGCCTCTTGTAAGGCCTTTGAACACGTCTGATGATGATTTAATACAAACTCTATGTGTAGTCACAGCTCAAAGATCCATGCTGGAAATAAAGTGTGTCTTCTAACATGATCTTTGAAGTTGCATGATCAAAGGCAGGTAATTTATGCCAAACATGAAAAATGGAAAGCTTTACCAGTGAATGGCCATGACCCCAAGGGAGATATTAAAATTTTCATTGGGAATTTTTTAGATCTCTCAATGCTCTAGAATATGGCCAGGTTTGAAGTGAATCGGAAGAAAACTATAGGAGATAACACTGTTCCAATATTGCTCCCATAGGTTTACTATGGGGATATGTGGCACCCAAAAGCTGATTTTCTCAGAAACTGTTGGTTGGATCAACTTAAAATTTGATCACGTCAATATGACAGCTAGAAGTTCACCAAATTTCAGGTCGATCGGAGCAAAACATTTTGGTGGCCATTTTGAAAAAAAAAATTGTTCATCCTAGTGTATTTCGCTTAATTGAAGCCTATGCTCTGATAGAAGCCCACCTCCTAACTGACATATGAGCTCCAATGATTTCTTAGCAGTTTCAAAACAGCAAACTCTGTATTAGAAGCCTACCCTTACTCAGCAGATTGTATAGAATTTTTTTTTTTAAAGACCAAATTTGTAAGAATAGCGTGTACAATAATAACAATCATGTCACAAGGTGTGTCTACTTCACACCGCTCTCTGCCCTGATACATTTCCAGCCCCTTTAGAAGTCAATACAGCCCTCGGATTTGTAAATCTCGACCACCTATTAGATTAATACTAATAGTAGGCCACGTATGTTCAAGATATAATAAAGTTTATTCAACACTTTTGTAGTCAAAATGTGCGCAAAACAGTCTTGGCGTGATTAAATACCTTCCTTATAAATATATTTTAAGACCATATTTATGTACCAAACAAGCAGTATTGCGCATCAATTCTGTAATGCCGATCAACATTAAATGATCCAAAATGAATTATTACGAACGACAATATAGCCAGCTTCTTAAGTTGGCGAGCCAGCGGCTCTTTTGCGATGGGAGGTGGCGTATTCTCGTGAGATATTATACGCTAATGGGAGTTTATCAAACTGGTACCGGTTATTCAAATCAGTATGATACTCAGTTCCTATCGCGCAATGATAATATATAGAAATTCCCGAGTTCCTGATTCCATAATATTTATGCCCGAGTACTCGCTCTAAAATAAACTCTTCAATTGGAGGCGAATCACTTGATTTGCATTTTTTCGCCATTTTATATCAAATTTTGGATTCATTTTGACGTAATAAATGCCCCAGTTATTAAAGGATACACAATATTTAGGCACTCAAATTGAATAATTTCACTTCCCCTGTGATGTTTTGAGGTATACATTAAACATAGGCGTAGGCAGTGGGAATTTTTACGGGAGAATATGCGTTGAATTTCCATGGTATCAGTTTTAGAACTTTTTTGGGGAATATTCTCTAATATAAGCCCACCCCCTTTCTCAGAGATGTTGGGTTGGAAATTGAACACCTCTTGTCCTAATAGATGCCTAGGCTTCAATTAAGCGAAATACGTTAAGTTCATTTCTGCAAAAAATGAAAACTGGTATTTTTGGCCAAAATCTTTTCATAGTGGCCATTTTGGAAATTTTTTCAAAAATAATCATCAGTGATAAAACTCTCCACAAGTATGGTAGTGATCTGATCAAAACCCTAGGTGTAGTAGCACTTCAAATATTTGGAAATCCCCATACATTTACTATGGGACCTTTTTCCATGCATTGTGGGGTCAAAGGTCTGGCGGCCATTTTGAAAAAAAAATTAATTTAAAAAGCAAATGGCCAGTAGCAACATCCTCAGCAAATATGGTTGTGATCCATTCAGAACTCTAGCTGTAGTAACACTTCAAAGATCAATCATACATTTCCTATAGGACTTTTTTGCCCACTTAAAGATGGCTGGCTCGAAAACTATTGGCCAGATCCCAAATAAAAGCAATAACCATTGATTCCCATATGTGTACTAGAAGTTGACCAAGTCTGGAGTTGATCGGATAAAAACTCTAGGAGGATATGCGGTCCAAACTTTTGAAAGAAGAAAAATAATAATAAGTTTAATAAAAAGAAAGATCCTGAGTAAAATCAATAACCTGCGATTGCATCGCAGATTAATAACATTGACAAAGGCTAACTATAGATAGCCTATGAATACACTTATAAAAATTGCTAAATTAAACTAAATTCAAAATGTTAACTGTTTACCATATGACCTTGACCTTTCAACCACAAGGTCATTGTGCTATGATCAGTTTTGGCCAGTATGACCATTAACCCATATCACTCTGATGGTAAAGTTTTAAATTTTCAAATTAAAGTAAAAGATGACACTGGTGTTTATTTTTCAAAAAATTTGGTGGAATATGGTGCTGTCGTTGACAGCAATATCGTCCACCAAAATTGCTGAAAAATAAACACCAGTTTCTTTGCTATAGGTCCAGTAAAAGATAGAATATTGACATCAGTGTGCTACGGGTTAACCATTAAATGGTTAAATTTGTTCAAGAAAATTTAAATATCTGCCTATTGAATGTTCATTTACAGACCAAGAGAATACACTTTTTGAAAAGTTGAAATCCACCATGCGGTTAATCATGAGTAGAGGTTTGACAATTTCCAGTAAATTTGTCAAAACATTTATGATTTTCACCACAAAAAAAAATGGACCAATGAAAATTCTGTATACAGGTTCTGAAACCTAGGCCGATAGGGTTGTTCCAGGCAAATTAAGTTGAAATCCGCCAAGCAGTTAATGAGGAGTAGGGTTTAGAAATTTCTGGTAAATCTTTCATTATAATCTCAAATTTTCACACAAAAATTTCCTCCAATCAAAATGCTGTGTACACGTTCTGAAGCGTACACCCATAGGGTCCTTCCAGCCAAATTAGCTGGAAATTTGCACAGCGGTTAATGAGGAGTACCATTTTGACAATTTCTGGTAAAAGATTTTTACCCCAAAAATGTACGTAAAGTTTCTGAAGCCTACACCCATAGGGTTCTTGAAATCCGCCAAGCGGTTAATGAGTAGTGTTTTGACAAATTCCGGTAAATTTTTCATAAAATCCAAGATTATCACCCAAAAAATTGACCAATCAAAATTTTGTAAACAAATTCTGAAGACAATCCTCATAGGGTCGTTCCAGGCAAATTAAGCCGAAACTGCCAAGCGGTTAATGAGGAGTAGCGTTTTAAAGCAAAAATTAATGGACAGACAGACGGATGGTCGCCATGGCATAAACTCACTTGGCCTTTCAGGACAGGTGAGCTAATAATATGGCTATATATTATCAAATCTCTTGCATAGCCAAATTATTTACTACGTAGCCATTCGTTTGATCCCGACTCATGGCATTTCATACCTGTTTTCTTGTACTCATCAGATGTATACATAGTGTTGTCAGATGAAATAAACTATGGGTTATGTATTACGTATTCGTAACCAGATTTCACCATTAAAGGGCTAGAGTTGTCTAAGCACTTGTTGGAGTACACATTAATTTTGATATATACAAGAGCTTTCATCCATTATAACCTTTAAACTACCAAGGGTTAACACAAATACCTGCATAAATGTTAGAACCGGTTTCATCCGTCGCCAATCCCACAATCATTCTTACGCCATAAGATTCGCTCTCGAGTTCTGGTGTCTCCTCTGCATATATTTTGATGTTTCTGGTGAGCAGTCCAACTTCTGCCGCCATAGTATATGTTTGTCCATTAATAGTCTCACTAACACCTGATGATAAAAGGGACAGCATTGATTGAGTTATGAATGAAATGGTTCATGAAGACAGGTAAATGCAGAATTAACCCTTTGACTAGCAAAACAGGATAAAAAGCTTTCTGCAATGGTTTTGAGAAATGTCGATTTGCAACTCTAATATTCTTCTAAATTCTTGAAAGGAGACACATCTGAAATAAATGAAGTCCGAACCATGTAAAGGTATGGAAAAGACCTAAAGAAAATCATGTAAATTTTCCTGTCAACTGAATGTAATGATGATAGAGAACAGATCTGTAACATTTCATTGGGAAACCGTTCATAAATTAAAAGACAACTGAAAAAACTTAACATTATTCTAAATAAGGGATTAAGCAGGATATAAAGGACAGAAAAATAAACTTAATTTAAACCCGGTAAAATATGGAAAGGAAATTTAAAAATCATACTCATTATCAAGTAGTCTGAATGCACTGATTGTATAAAACAAATAACCGAGCCAGTCATCGGTGATAAATTAAAAAAAATAGTCTTCTCTTGGCCTGCAAATAGACATTTATTAAGCAAAATGTCTAAATTTCTTGACAAAATTTAGACATTAAAGTAAGATCCGATAAGTCCTTGATGAATTAAATGTCCTTTTAGAAAACGCTGAACGCTGGATGCAGAACATCATTTGGAGCGCTATCTCAAGATCCTCCACTTCGCCATGGGCTCAACAAAAATAGTCTTTTCTTGGCTTGCAAAATGAAATTAACTATTTTTGGTCAACTTGATTGATAAATATTACAGGCTTAAAACAATGCCAGCATACATACCGATGTGAGTATGGAGAAAGGTGCCATTCACAGTTAATGTTAAGCCATCTACAGAAACATCGGTGATCATGAATGTTTCTGTCTGCCAGGCAATGTAACCCGTAGATGTAATCACAATAATATCACCAACCACCCATGTAACTGACTCAATAAGGGAAAGAGAACTTGCTCCTTGGGTTGCTGTTTGCGAGAGTTGTGTCCACTTTATAGCCACATCTTTACCATGCAGATCACATCCACCAAAACAAGCTGCAAGAAATGTACACAAGAACGTCAAAATATTTCATTTTTGAGCATCCATTTGCAGACCAAGATAAGACTATCTTTGAAAATCTACCAATGGAATGACTGACTGGCTCACCAGGCATTTCAGTGGTAAATTTTCAAAAATAGTCTTCTTTTGACCTCCAAATGGCCACTACAGAGGCCAGTTTTGTCCATCTTCATCAACATAGGGTTGAAGGGTTAATATAATGATCAGAAATATAATTACTCATGCCACAGAAAGCAGGTATGAGTATTGCGGTTGGTGCAATCTGTCTGCCTGTCTGTCTATTTGTTTGTTTGTCTGTCCGTCTGTCTGCAAAGTATTTCCCGAACGCAAGCAGGTAGAATCATTAAATTTGGTACATATAATCATATTGCAGTTGAGTATAGCGACTGTCAATAGATCAAATATATAGTTCCCGGGTCACGAGTTTCAAACCAAATAAACATTCTTGGCCATAACTCAGGAATGTAAGAGGGTAGAAACACCCAAATTTGGAACATACAATCATATTGATGGCGGCTAGAGAGTGTTTCATGTCAATGAGGCAAATAACCAGGAGACACAACCACTAACTACATATTAGAATATAACTTTTTGGCCATAACTCTATCATGCAAGAAAGTAGAATCCACTCCCCACAACCACCCATACACACAGATCCCACACTTACCACCACCATTCATATTTTACTAGGCTAGAAGTAGTTTGTGTTTCACACCAAGCTGTAATATATCTAGGCAACGGGATCACTAACTCCATACCAAAATATGTAGTTTTGGGCATAACTGTGGAATGCAAGAATCTAATATCACCAAAAATTGGCACATCTATTCAAATTCAAGTGGGTTAGCGATAACTTGAGTCTCAATTCAGGATCAAAAGATTAGGTTAAGGGGACACTTGCACTGGCAAAATAGAGCATAAAGGTATGAATCAGCACTGCCCCCAAGTGCAGTCTAATGAACAGAATGATTTATATTTTATTCTAAGCACCTGCCTCACAAAACGATGTATCCCTACATGTAATTCAACTTCAGAACTAAAAACATTTAATTAATTTATATGGAATGAAATCATCATATGCTAAAATTTATTTCATTTCATTACATTGAGGTACACAATCCAAGCCTCTAAAAGTATAAAATTATAATTTCATTTTCAATCATGCTGGTATGAATGTGGCCCTTTAACTGTTTGACCAAGACACCAGAAAATTATTTCAATGGACAATAATTCTGGACTTGTTGAATATTTTGAACACAATTTGACTGAAAGCTGTTGGTGGTTTAGCCACCAACAACTTTCAGTCAAATTGTTTTCAAAATATTCAGCATATGTAGAGTTAACGATCATGCAAAATGTAGTCTACAGAAATTCAGCAGGTAGGCAGTTAATACTACGTGTGATGGTGTGTCTATTATTATGATGTCACATCTCAAAATGTTGCATAAACTCAGTTTACAGTCCCACTGATGGAGCAGACAGGTTCCTGGTTGATCTTTGAACTGGAGTTACTGACCACATACTGACTCACCTATCGCCTTAGCACCAATCTCAGGCCCGCTATGCACCGGATAGGGAGGTGTACTATGTGACCCTGTCAATATTATATGTGCACTACCCTGAAAAACGGATATTACAACATTAGTAAATTCAGCTTCCAAGTTCCCAATTAATACAATGGTGTATTACAACACATATGCGATATCTGATAATTAATTTTGAGAGAATATAAGGGAAAACCTGATTGGCGGGGAGAGGGGCCGGTGTTAATAACTTACCAAGAGCGTGGGTCCATTTCTTTCTTACTGTTGGTCAAACACATAATCTGGTGTCTGGGCATATCCATTGGCAGAGCACAAAACCAATGTTGCGGCCCTGTTTTTTTACCTAGCAGTTTACAATCCACGAAATGGAGTCTACCTACAACCATAGGATCCTTCCAGCCAACTTTGGTTAAGATCCACCAATGTGTTTAGGAAGTGATACATTTGAACATAAAAGTTGATGGATGATGAATGAATGACGGACAGATGGATGGTCCTCATACCCATTCTGGCTGGGTGAGCTAATTACATATTCTCCTATGAATTAAACGAAACTTAGGATTTCTTTTTTCACGAGAGAGTTAATACTTACCATAGCGAATACTCTTTGACATATGCTAATATATCTCACTGGCTCAATTATACACAGAATTAACAATAAACCCTCCCCTACAATGCAGCTAACTAGCTGTCAGAAAACGGTGCATAAGGAAGCCACATGCGCCATCTGACACATCAAGATATTAATTTCATTGGCTTACAATTAGCAACTGCGTAATATGACCAAGTCTCTGTGGAGCTGGAGAGGTCGGGCCGCTTCGTGATGGTAATTGTTAACTCTCCTAGATTCTAGATTTTGTTTATTTCACTTCAAAAGTATACGTACCATTACGAAGACTCTTTGATATATACAGAAATCGCAAGAGAATTCGGACAGAGGGAGGTGTGGTCAACAGACCAACTGTTTCCATGAAAGAGTTCTTTAAATTTGTTTTTGGAAATACAAAAGAGGCTTAAAAATTGCTAAAGGTAGCAACCAGGAAGTTAATAAGCGATTAGTTGTTTCGGCCAATGTGGAGAGAAAAACGCTTTGCAAATGCACTCCCCTCCCCTTTTTAAGAGAAGGGAGGGATAAATGCATCAATGAACTACATGCTCTCTGTACTAGTGCCAAAGTACTGTAGGACACAAATGGGCCTCACATTCGAATAGTCTCGATGTAAGTCCGATACCTAACACAAACCATCACCAGTTTAGTTACATGAAAATTAATACATGACAAATGGAACACCACAAACGTCGGAGTGACATTGTTTTGCATTTGCAGACATCTTTCATGCTTTTATGATAAGATGTGTAGCACGTATGTGTGATTGGTCCTTAAACACAGGTGTCACACATGTGATCAAAGGTCTTTATTTATAATCTGTACAAATTTTTTTCGAAATCACCAGAGCAAGAGGGTTATTGGTGTCATGTAAATACTGGTCTGTAATACTCGACACACAGTGTCATTGGGCCCCCGTCATAATGTTCTCCAAAGACTACAGTCGTGGCGGCCACTACGCCATTGACACTGTGAGCCATGGCTAAATATACTTTTCTACCAGTTGCAGATTTGTGGCAAAATTGAATACATTCCACAATCCACCTTGAAATGGTATCCGTGGAAGCACTGCTATGAGGGTCAATGTAGGATAGCCATAGAGAGCTGGGTGTGATTCTGGCATTCTTCCATATATTGTTCGTATTGGAGCAATGGAACCCCTGAGCAGCCAGGTAAGCCACACAAGCCAGCGAGGGCCGACATGGCTTGATCAATCGCTACACCGGGAGCCAGAACCATGGAAACATGCGGGGTGATCGGCATGAAACTGAGGTTCCAGCCTTCCATATCAAATCGTTCATTTACCCAAGGGATTTGATATGGTCATGAAAATCGGAGCTTAGAAGGTGAAACTTCCATGGAAACGGTCACCCAATATTAGGGGAGGCCTACGGGTATCAACATTCATGGTCTCTGGCTCACAGACTTGAGCACCCAGCAGGATTTCCTCGTCTTCTTCCTCAACAGATTGAAAAAACAAGACTGGACCAAAAGGGGTCACTCTGTTTCTGTGAGAACTTGTACACCCCTAATGGAAAGACCAGAACGAGATGCGGGGAAATCCTGCCCAAGCGCAGGTGAGGAAACCACTGCAGGTTTTGAAGCAGGAAGCATGCTGCAAAGCATCACTGACATCCAATTTTGCAGTGATCTCTTCATCTCACTTCTCCTTTCAGCCTTGAAGGCTTCCATGTCTGGCATGGCCACGGAAACATTCATCTTTCAATCAAAACATTCTTTCTTTTTAAGAATGAATGACGCAGATAAGTTCGTCAAGAACGCATAATTGGTGATGCACTAAGCATTACATGTATGAATTGTATGTCTTTACTAGTTAATAAACATGCAATAGGCAGCAACAGCACCCAGTCAACTTAGTTTCAAAATATTCAACAGCTTACCTGTATAGTTTTCTGGAAAGTGATAACCAGAAAGTTTAGGGATCGATCAGTCCCAACACAAGCGAGGTGTGGGTGGAGCTTAGCTAGAGATGAGCGGGGCATAGCTAAAACAGGAAAGGTCCATTCAACTTTCATGGGGTTAAGTCTAGTATTTAGTGACAATTTAAATGCCTCACCAGTGCACCACCAACACATGGTAATATTATCACTATGAATTAAATACAAACCAAGAAGGGATTATCTTCCCATCCTATAATAAGTCGTCCGCCTTGGATAACAATGTATGTAGCCTTTAGTGTGTAATCTTTATCAGCTCCTGTTTCTAACTCCAGTACACCATGTACAAGCAATGTGCCCATTACTGGAAGAACTGTATCAGCAACCATCCACATATCTGAAAGCAAGATGTCAAAGGTCATCCTTCACTCACCACAATAGTTCCATAAGCCAAGAGGTTAACAGTCATCTTTCACTCACCACAATCGTGTTCCTTAAACCAAGAGGTCAACAATCTTCCTTCACTTACCACAATCATGCTCCATAAACCAAGATCTCAACAGTCATCCTTCACTCACCACAATCGTGTTCCATAAACCAAGAGGTCAATAAACTTCCTTCACTCACCACAATCGTGCTCCATACAAAGGTTACATGTATCATTCAAGTTGTGACAAGCAAAAAATCACTAGCTTAACCATTTTAAAGGTCTGAAGCAACTGTTGCAGTGGTCTTGATAAGTGCCCACTTGAAGATGAAGAGAAGATTATTAGTGAGATTTTACCATTGGAATGGCTGGCTCGATAACTGAGCCAGTTAATATTTAAGCACTAAATCTTCAAAAATAGTCTTCTCTTGGCCTATAAATAGACATTTACTCAGCTATAATGTTAGTTTTCTTCACAAATCTTGACAAGAGGCGTTAAAGGGAAGTGAACATGACAACTACTGACTATTTTGTTGCAACTCACAACTAGTATAAGTCTTCCCATCTGTCCTTCTACCAGGTATCTATCTGATTGGTTTGTTGGATAAATTTTCTACAATTATGACAGAGCTGCTTAAGTAGCAACTATTGCATGTCACACTTGTTTGGTCATTGCCATAAAAGAGTGCGCTGACTTTCAGCCCAATAGGCCTTTCCACTGTATCCATCCATCATATGACGCATAGAATGACATTACAATCAATGATGTCATTATGATGTCATGAGTGATGTAGATAAGTACGTCACGAACGCATAGTTGAAGACAGACTATGCGTTGTTGTATGAATTGTATGTCTTTACTATTTAATAAATATTCTGTTGAATATTTTGAAACTAATTTGACTGTCAAATTATTTACAAAATAGTCAATAGCTTAACTGTGTACTTTTCAGGAAATCGATTGTCCGGGTAATTGGGGAACGATCAATCCCAACACGGCAAAATTAGCTAGTGATGGGCGGGGAGGGCATAGCTAAAACTGGAAAGGTCTGTTAGGCGAAAAGTTAATGATATAATTCTACCATAGTTAATAATTTAACACTAACAGACGAGAAATTACAAATTATTTATGGTATAAAAAATAATCTGTTGAATATTTTGAAGGTAATTTGACTGGGAGCTGTTGCTGCCTACAGCAACAAGTTCCCATTAAATTAGTTTCAAAATATTCAACAGCTTACCTGTATAACTTATTACTTAACAAGAATTCTGTGGAATTAAATGTCTCCCCTGTCTCCTGTTTGTCACAGTGGCATTGACCTTTGACCTCTGTGTTATCATGCTGCTTCCTAACATTATAGGTAACCACGTATTCAAGTTTCATTCCAATATGATTAACCAATCCTGAAATATAAATGATTTGCTGAATGGAAATACAGACATGACACAGGTGAAATATCAAGGTTATGATGACCTTGACCGTGTATCTAGTGATCTCAGTAATATTACGTAATTCTGAAATATAACTGTGTTTAATTTGCTAAACGGAAAAACTTAGTTGAAAAAGCAAAGGTAAAATAGCAAGGTCAGAATGACCTTGACCTTTAATCTGGTGACCTCCATGTCACCATCCTGTATCCTCTTGGTAGAAGCAACCATGTACCCAAGTTGTTTTCCATTAGGGCTAAGCAATCCTGAAATATAACATGATAAGATTTGCTATGCCTAAAAACTTAACGTTGAAAAATAACAAAGTTTTGCAGAGGTCAGAATGACCTTGACCTTCAATTTTGTTACTTCAGTGTCAGTATGCTGCTTCCTAACAGCATAGGTAAGCATATATCCAAGTTTAGTTCCAACAGGATTAATCAATCCTGAAAGATAAGCCGAGAAGCTTTGCTAACGCAAAAACTTAACATTGAAAAAGGTTTTGCATCAAGGTCACAGTGACCTTGACCTTTGACCTTGTGATCTCAGTATCATTATGCTGCTTCCTAACGGTATAGACAACCACATAGTCAAGGTTATTTGCAATAGGATTAACTGATCCTGAAATATAACTGGAGAAGTTTAGCTAAAAATTGTTGACACCGTCGCCATGGCCTTCAGAAAAGTGACACACACACATATGTCTTCGCTTTCTGCTTCGCAGGCGAGACAAAAACTGCATTTCAAGGTTAAAGGGTTAATGTATATATTGACAGTAATACATGTCATGACAAACTCTGGTTCCCTTACTAATGGTCTTCATTATGATGCAGATTTAATTCAATGATGTTATACCAGGTATACAACAAATCTGTAAGGGTGTATCTAGATCAGATACTGTAAGCTCATGATGAATTCAATGTCCATTGAAAAACATTAACATTCTTCTAATTCTTGGTTCACCTGCACACAGGTTGCTATTTGGATCTCTATGTTTAAACATCATCAGTGTTGCGAGACAGGAATGCACAGGAAACTATATAATCACAGCAATGTTCACCAACGGTCTTATATAATAAATATACATTTGAGAAAAGAATTTCACAAAATCTCAGAGGGACAACTCTCCCGCATAAAAGTCACTTTTGACAGATTCCTAACAAATAACAAGATTTGGACTGGAATGAAAAGGAATGCTTACCATAGCATGTTTGCATTGCATAAAATCGAATCAATATGGCTAATTATTATATAAATTCCGCTAAATAAACCGGGGAAGAGGATTCTTTTTCATTTGCATATCGTGAGAATATGTATAATATATTGTCATAATACCTTATGTCTACCTTATGTCTACCTATGTCAAATCATGTGTAATTTCTCTGTTATTCTATGTCAGGGGTCCACAAGCTAATAGGCACAACCTCCAGTGGACTCCCTGTTATCATATTTGTAATTTTTAATATTACCAAGAGAATAAATCAAATCAAATCAAATGTTGCTAGATTGTACTGCTACATACATTCAGAAACTGTAATCAGCTAACGTTTTAAAAAATTCTATAATACAAGCTTGAAAGCGTATCATAAGTGATCTAGCGTTTCTGATATCTATATCTATTATGAATTCTGAACGTGCATCCGGGACTCTAAACCGGGAAGCGATTTTCTCTAATCGCTCGGGTGATCAAGAGTAATTTCTCGTGAATGTTCAGGAGCTGGCTCAAACTATGTTGGACGATATAATTAATACTCAACGCGAGTCGATATACATTATTATCACCGGAAAACAACTTTTACATCTTGAAGCTTATACAGTTTTAAACCAAGTCCTTTTAAATCACGCTTATGATCTATATTAAAATACGTCTGATTTGTTTTTTTGCGGAAAATGTATGCTAGTAAATAATCTAATACGGCCGGGTTTGATTACATGTATTCGATTAATTGGATCATTAATTTGATTTACTATGCATGTGCATGCATATACAATAGGCTGATTTGTACCACGTGAGTTTATGTAACAGTCTAATTAAATCTGCTATTTTTCAGAATTTATCACCGTCTCATCGTTTCCAAGACGTGAAATGACTAACTATCGAGTAGTATTTTTAGCGAATGATCTACAAATTTTCAAACTGTAGTTTAGTTATCCAATAACATAGTTTCCACTCCGCGAACTGCTTGAATTGGCCGCTGAAAGCCACAGCAAATTTGGCAATGTATCTGTCTACATTTTATCCTAGAGTGGGGTTTACAAATTGCTAATTGTCTAGGAATCCAATATATGACTGAGATTGCACAAGAACGAAATGACATATCGCGATGAATTTAAAAGCACAAAATCTAATGTTTTAAAGCAATTTAACTAATGATTTCACTATCTCCTCTAAAAGTGCATCAGATACTATAGCTACAGATTTAAGTCTATCGCTAAAAATGTCCTATTTTCATGGTATTGCGAATTATTACTTTTTCATGAAAACTGAAAATATTTCCAGCCAATAAACCGGATATCCGGTTAAAGCCGGTTTCATGGCCAACAAAGTCACTGGTTGTGTTTTTACCGAACCCGCACAGCCCTAGAGGAATCCAGTTTTAGCTATGCCCCATGCATCTTTAGCTAAGCTCCACTCACACTTCGCCCCTGTTGTGATCGATCAATCCATGAACTCTCTCAATCTCAATGTCTAGAAACCTATACAGGTAAGTATGGCAGCAAAAGCACCCAATCAAATTAGTTTCAAAATATTCAACAGCATATTTATTAAATAAACAAGACATACAATTCATACAACAAATCATAGTCCATCATCAATTATGCATTCCTGAAGAACCTATCTATGTCATTGATTATGATGTCATCCTACACGTTACATAGTTGATTATGACATCATATGATTGTTGATGGATAAACTGGAAGGGTCCATTGAACGACATGACATTATCAATCAACAGACACACACACCAGACACACACCAGAGACACACACCAGAGACACATACCAGACACACACAAGTTACTTGATGTTGACAGTTTATTTTAACTCTATCCTCCAGTTATCTTCATCAGTTATGCTAAGTTCTAACAGGATACAAGACATCAACCAGAATCGATTGACTTGTCAAATATATAAGACTTATTAAATCATGAAGCTAACTGTATGTTTGAAATGAGCTGGCGGATAGGATATAAAATTATCCCATTGACAATTTCCTGTGCACTATCATCCTCTGCTGATAAGTCATGAATGTCGCATCTTCGAAAACCACTAAAAACAGGCTACCTAGATGAGCGGGCAAGATCATTTAATTACGAAGAAACAGTGGACTGTGTTAGATAATCAGATCAAGTTGGAGGGAGAGATATTGAGTGTACATACACCTCCAGTACTTACACTAACAGATTAATTATGCCAAGGGAGGTAGTTGAATATAGAATTGAATGCCAAGAAAACAGACTAACTATCACGATAGCTAATGGATAACCAGGTTAAGCTTTCTTGATCCAATATTTGTTATCATTTTAACACGCTGTAAGAAACGTTCTGTTGAATATTTTGAACATAATTGGATTGGAAGACATTGCTGCCTAAACATTGCAGCTTTAGGTAGCAGTGTCTTCCAATCCAATTATGCTAAAAATATTCAACAGCACAGTATGTTTTATTTTACTGGCCACTGGCACAACCGAACAAAACGAGATAACCACTTGAAGAATTTACCAATCTAATTTCTGTGAAGAAGGTTTAGCCAAGTTTGATTAAAATTGGCCCAATGGTTCATAAGTGGTCTTTTAGATGATTTTCTCAGAAGTTTTCTCATCAACTTTCCATGGACAAACTCTAATGGCCCTTAGTCCCTAATTATATTTCCCAAATTTCAGCCTGATCTGTTAAGTGGTACCAGAAAAGAAGTAATTTTCATGAAAACTAGGTCATTCAGGATAGATGGTTTCGAAGATTTTAAGACATTTCTAAGAATCGACCAAAATCCAAGATGGCCACCAACCAAATTGGCTGATCGGCTTCCATTTAACAAATTTGGATCTCTATGCTCCACGGATGCATCGCGCCAAATATAATTGAAATGGCCCAGTGGTTCTTGAAAATAAGTCGTTTAAAGGAAAAGTTGATGCATGACAGATGACGGACGCTCGCATGGCATAAGCTCACTTAAGGCCAGGTGAGCTAACAAGCCTTCTATTTTATGCAGCATCAATTTATTTTCATTAACTAAATAGATAATATGAAAAAAGAATTTATTTGGCAAATTTATTGTTAATCCATTAAGAAATTGTGAAACCTGCCATTATTGTTGATGACTGATTTAAATTGTTAGTGCATTTGCTATAAAAACAAGAACGCTAAAGCGTGATGTATCGCCCCTGATATTATTGACCATTGAATACATATTTTGATACTTAAAAGGCAAACTACTTTGCATAATCATTATAATTTATGGACTAAAGAGGGATGTGGAGGTGGTGAAAATATTCAAAGTCCAAAACACTGAAAAAAACAGGAGAAATTCCTCACAAATCAAAATAGTAATGATGGGGAATGCATCCATATATAGCATAGGGCATGTCTGTAAAGTTTCCTTGCTATCTGAAGTGGCATTGTTGTAAAATAAGGCAATTAATTATTTAACACAAATTAATGAAAAGCTGTAACGGAAAATATTCAAAGTCTAAAACCATGAAAAAACCCATGAGAAATACACCCCAAAAGAAGATCTGATGAGCCATCGTTGACTAACAAGGCTAATGAAAGACTTTGATGCAAAAACTATCTAAAACTGCGATAACATGAAAATCTGTTTAGTAATGATGAAGATCGCTTCCCTGCATTGCATAGAACCACTCTGTAAAGTTTCATTGAAATCTGATGGGCCATTTTTTGTTGGAAAACTTTTGGTTGCAACTCGCAACTAGTATAAGTCATCTATCTGATTGGTCATTTGGACAAGTTTTCTACATTTTTGAAAGAGCTGCTTAAGTACCAACTATTGCATGTTATTGCCATAAAAGAGTGCGCTGCCTTTCAGCCTACTGTAGCCATCCATCATATGACATATAGAATGACATCACAATCAATAACATCATTATGACGTCAGGAATGACGTAGATAAGTACGTCACGAATGCATAGTTGAAGACGGACTATGTGTTGTTGTATGAATTATATGTCTACCATTTAATAAATATTCTGTTGAATATTTTGAAACTAATTTGACTGGACACTGTAAGTACCAACTTTGTTGGGAAACTAAGTCATCAAGGATTGCAGGCTGGCATCCACAAACAGACTCCTGATCAGGCAACTCTAATTATGTCTAACATCCTTCAAACAAGAAACTGTGCTCGACATCCTCGGACGATGCGATCTTCCCAGGAGCTTACCATAGCTACGTAGAATGTACGTGGTCTGAGTACAACATCAAAGAGGCAAACCTTAGGTGCGGACTGAACAGTATAACATTGATATTACATGGAGCAAAAACAGGCCACATACCAGGATTTAGGCGTCATAATCGGACCAATGATCTTAGACCATGTCATTAGTTCTGGATACGTCAGTGATCGCATTGCATACATCGACCTGGCTATACCTACGTGAAAACACACCACCACTAATTGTCGCATAGTCAACGTATATGGGCCAACTCGGAATTGCGGACAAAAGTTCAGGACTTGGCTTATACATTGGATCATATGGAGAGGGCACACACAACAGCAATGGAGATGCACTGGTGGCATTCCTTAATTCCAATGGTCCATTTGCGAGAAATCAGGCTTTCAAACACCCATGCCGTCACCTGAAAACATGGACCGGACACATTGTTGATCGCAAAGCCCCAAAAGGTTGTAAGGATACAACAGCTGTCTTCAACCAAATCGACTTCATAATATGCAAGACACAAGTAAAACCCCTACTTCGGAATGCTCGTTCCTATGGAGGCACAGACCTCAATTCTGACCATAAGCCAGTCATTACACACCTTCATGAACTAGGTATACTGATGATCTTCTAGTAGTAAACCTGTCAGCAGAGCAGAAAGCGGTACGACTGAGCATCTATATCAAAGTGGCCAAAGTGAAGACTGCATCAAACTATGCCGGGAGCGCAACAACATTCTGTGCCACATTAGCAAACGCTTAAATAGATCTTGCTATTCAACAAGCAGACTCCCTAGCAGATGAGATCACTGCTGCGGAAGCCTGTCACAAAATATTTCGGGCAGCCTGAGCCCTGAGAGTTACTGACTACACACCACCACTGACTGGACTCAACTCTGAAGGACACTTTATCGGGACTGACCAGGGCAAAGCCGAGGCCAGGGCCGGTTCAAGTCATAGGCGAACTAGGCACCGCCTAGGGGCACCAGATTTTAGAGGGGCGCCAAAAAGGGAGTGGGGCGCCTCTCACCATCCAAACTAAATGTACTCAAAGGAAATAAGATTTCTAAAAAATCCACACTTAGGACAAGAGCCATAATTCACTCTAGAAATGCACTCTCAGAGCATCTGGATTTTCCGGGGGAGGACCCCTGGACACCCCACTTTAAGGGTGGTCATTTGCCTTTGACTACGACACCAGAAACCCTAGGGCTGGCTCTGGCTGAGGCGATTTGAGAATGGTTCAAGGAACAGTCCACTGACCAAGATGATGAGCCTTTGACACAATTAAGCGCTCAAAGATCCAAGATGTACTACGCTAGGCCAGTTGTATTGAAGATGAGCTATGACTAGTGAGACTACTGCTTGCAGACACCAAGCTGAGAGTACGAGTCAAGTCAGTGAAGTCTGTGGGGTTTGATACATCAATCAGCTCCCCACAGGGAGATGGTCTATCTCCTGTGCTTTTCACCTGTTACCTTGCTGCTGCATTGAAATCCGTGCGGTAAAGTTCCGCAAGACCAAATCCCCAGTGTTAATACTGGGCATGCAGCTAGAGATGGAATATGCCGACAATGTGGACTTCATAGATGAAGAAAAGAAACCCCTTGATGAACTTCTCCCAACAGCCGCAAGCAAACTAAAAATTGAGAATCTCTTTATGAATGAATACAAAACACAGTTCACCCACATATAAGCTACCTATCTACAACGCATGAAACTAAAGAAAATGACGATCCACTTCGTGGCGGCGATCCGTGGCGGAAAAGTATAATCCTGGGATCACTGCTGTGCAGTACTGCTGACATTGCTGCATGCTGCGTCATGGGGAACATAACTTTCCAGTCCTGGACGCTATGGATTCGTAGATTAAAGATGCTCTTGATAAAAAGGCTACATTTATACAATGCAACCTGCATATCCTTGATGCTGTAATGGCAGGGCAGCTCCAAAGGCAGCTCTAGACAAACTCGATGCCTGCCACCGCAAACACCTAAGCATCATCACTGGAGACTGATGGCCAGACAGCATAATTTCCAATGATGCAATATACAAGATGTGTAATACGTCGCCGCTGTCTGTAAGTAGCCTAGCAAAGATGGTCCATGTTTGGTCATGTGCTAAGGATGCCAGAAGACACACCAGAACAGAGAGCCTTCGAATTCGGCCTACTCAGAGCCAGCAAATACAAAGCCAAGAGAGTACGTCATTGCATAAATCTGCTATTGAGCACCCTATGAGGTGACCTCAAGAAAGCAGGACTCGGTACACTCAAGTCAAGAATGGACCTGAGGAAGCTAAGGATTTCGGCTGAGGACAAGACACAGTGGGCAAAAGGGAAGAAGGATTGATTGCAGTTGTAGGATGTTTCTACTACTACAGCTGCAGAATACAGCAACCATACATACAAGGTTAATGAAAAACCTTAACGCAAAAATCATCTAAAACCATGAAAAAACGTGAGAAATTCACCGAAAATCTGCTTAGTAATGCTGATGATTGCATCCCTGCATTGGATAGAACTAGTCTGTAAAGTTTCATTGAAATCTGATGAGCCAGTGTTGAATAATAAAGCAATTAATAACTTTAACACAAATGACATGCCGATGATGACACAGGAATTTATAATCCCTATGTCTCGCTTTTCCCTTCAGAGCGAGACAAAAACTCAACTAGAATGTACAGTCGATGGCACACCATTGCAAATCCCCACGCTTTTCACAACTTTGACGTTCAGCACCACACCTGCCCCACCCAGTCCACCCCGGGGTTGGCGCCTGATGTAAACATCACCTTCCAATCCACAATCACATGAGTAAACCACATAGTAAATTTGGTTGAATTCCACCAACTCTGCCATTCAGCCTCCCTGACCCCACCCTACTGCATCCCCTCACACCGGCTCAAGCATCTGATGTAAACATTCGCCTGCAATCTGCAATCATATGGGTAGCTAGTGTACCAAATTTGGTTCAATTCCGGGAAATTTGACAGTATGTTGTCTTGCAGCCTGCAATCATGAGTAACTGAATAACAAATTTGAATTCCACCAAATGGCTTCAGAGCAGATAGCCGAAACTTGGACAGATGGATAGATAGACAGATGGCGGTCATTGCAATAGCCCTTTCATTTTTACAAAACGTATGGGGCTAATAAATAAATTAAAAATACAGATAATCTCACCTTTGGGAATATAAACATCATCTCCATCGAATGGCAAGCCATAGCTTCCATTGCTGTAATTACCACCCCATCCAGCAGGAGTCAACGCCCAGCTAAGCGGGTTAGACCAGTGTACATAGTCAACACTACGCCGTGTCTCAGGTGGAGCTAAGCTCGGATCAGGTGGAACAGTGCAGTTAATGTAATAACACCTATATGCCTCCATCTGTACAGGGCGATTGATATATCCTGGTGATACTACGCCATCGTCGCCAGTCACTAAAACAAGTACATCAATATAATCACACATATATTACATTCTCTAGCGAGACAAAAATGGAGGAATACCTAGAACAGGCAGCTGCCCCATGCTATTAAATCCTGTTGACTTACCTTATAAACAATCATTGGTCAGTTGTGTCTCTGATCGTAGTTAACCATTTAACCCTTGAATTTGTTCAAGAAAATTTAAATTTTCTCATAGAAAATGTCAATTTTCAGACCAAGAGAAGACTTATTTTTGAAAATTTTCCACTGTAATGACTGGCTCGATTATCGAGCCAGTCATTCCTGTCATAAATTTTCAAAAATAGTCTTCTCTTGGTCAGAAAATGGCCATTTATCAAGACCACTGTAGAAGCTGTTTTTGGCTAATATGAGTGTTAAAGGGTTAAGATTTAACCACCATGCATGCATGACTCATACGCTATTAGCGCAGATAATCCTTGCTTTAGGCATATAATACCATGCTGATTATCTCCATCTTGATACTCTGAGCCAGACATTCCAGTGATAAAGCGATCACAGATTGCAGACCATCACCTTCCCGTTTTGTCACATTGTACAAGATTTTCCGATTTTCTAAATTATGACCAATGTTGTGGAATCCTAGCATATGAACGCAGTCTTTCTTGAGCTAAAATTTAAGCCACATTGGATCAGTAGTTTCCGAGATATCCACATACCCAAAATTTAATTCGAGCTGGGTTCTTTTATCCTGATCAGGCACACCAGCCTGCATGCCCACAAACATGCACACACATGCATGCACACACGCACGCACACACAGACATGCGCGCCGTTTTCAATACCCTTTTTCTCATTTTGGATGTAGGGTAATTAAACAATTTTTTTAATAGGCTTCTCATGGCCTGCAAATGGATAGTCACTTATGATGTACATGTTCTTAGCCAATCTCAACCACTAAAACTGTAAATGTCCAAGACACATGTTTGACCATCAGGTACTTACAGATGTATGAAATCATCGATCTGTCTGAAGAGAATTCCCAGTCACTGTCTGGACTAGATGCTGTGAGTGGACTCACTGGTGCAGACAAAAATGTACTCCCACCATCCAGGGTAAATCTATCTGGCTCAAACAAGAGTCTATGTTCAAGTATAATATAGTCATTCGCCTGAAATACAAGAAACAAAACTTCCATTTAACGCTCTAACCCTCAAATTTCTTCAAGAAAATCTAAATTTTCCGACCAAAAGAGGACTATTTTTTAAACTTTACCACTGGAATGACTTGCTCGGTTATTGAGCCAGTCATTTGGGTGGCAAAGTTCCAAAAATAGCCTTCTCTAGGTCTGCAAATGGACATTTTTCAAGACCACTGCAGAAGCCATTTTTGTTGATATGAGTGTTAAAGGGTTAATGATCAAGCTGGCCAAATCTAGCTTCTGCAGTGGTCTTGAAGAATACACATTTGTCTGTCAAGCGAAGACAAGCATTGAAACTTGACCACTGAAATTACTGCCGTGATGACGCAGCCAGTCTTTCCAGTGAGTAATTTTCAGAAGTCTTCTTCTTTGCCTGGAAATGGACATTCATTAGGCAAATCTGTAAATTTTCATTACCAATCTTGACTAGGAAAAGGTTAATTGCAATCAAACATGTTAATACCTTAACTCTTAGCACTCTGATGTCAAAATTTTAAATTTTCAAATTAAATTAAAAGATGAACTGGTGTACATCTTTCAACAAATTTGGTGGGAGATGGTGCTCTCGAAGACGGCAACATCTTCTAGCAAAATTGTTGAAAAATGTGCACCAGTTTCTTTGATATTGACGCAGTAAAAGATAGACTATTGACATCAGAGTAGTAAGGATTAAGCCACTTTATGAACCAACAATACAGAGAGGTATCAGAGCAAAGCAAATGTCATGTACAGCACAGCGTATACATATTGTAACATGTTTCCAAAATAAAAACAGACATGTTAGTCTGCACAATTTTGAAGACAATGAAAGAAATGTTCTGTTTAATATGGACATAATTGGGTCAGAAAACATTCCCGTCTTCCAAATCCAATAATGTTCAAAATATTCAACAGTACATTTTATTTTGTTTTGGAAGAGAATCAAGGGGGGGGGGGGGTAACTCTGGTAATCACATGTGAATTTTGGCCAAACGCAATCGCAGTCAAGGCCTCAGGCAGAGGCATGTATTTCCAAAATTTGAATTGAATGTATACAGGCTAACTGAAGTTATCAAACAGAAACCAAATGTGGATGCACACGCATTTGCACAGACACTTAGATTCATCCCCAAAAGTGCTGTGGGGTTAAAAGGTTAAGAAATTGATTGCAACGCAATTCTTCTGAATCCGCTGCATGGAATATTACCAAATCGTGTATGCGAGTTACCAATATGACTGCGGAGTACAATAAGACATTTACATTTGTCCTCGACTGATGGTGGTAAAAGGATCAAGAAATCTATTGTAACGCAACTCCTCCGAAACCCTTGGATGGAATTCAACCAAATTTGGAAAGCGGGCTACACATAGGATTGTGGCATGTAGCAGGACATTTACATTTGGCTCCACCACAAGGGGTGGGGCTTGGGGCGGGCCGAAAGAAACTGTTGAAAAGAATTCAACAAAATTTGGTATGTGAGTTAGCTATAATATTGTGGATTAGAAGGGGACATTTACATTTGGCTCATCCCCAGGGGTGGGGTGGGAGTGGTTCAAAAGCTCAAGGCGACGGATCTAGGAATTTTCCATGATGCATCATCAAACGAGTAATCTAGTTATATATAATATTTTTTCTATGGTCGTGTGCCTAGCGCCTAAGGAGATATAGATTCGAAAGTATGTTTATATATCTATAAAGCATAGATTGAGAGACAGAGACAGAGGCACAAACACACAACCAGACTGACAGATAAATACACGCAGGCAAGGCAGGTAAAACAGACTAAATAAATTATGAAATGGACTGGGAATGACAAACTCACCTCTAATAGATCAACTCGTACATCCATACTGAAATTTGCTAAATGTTCTGCATCTTCAAACAATAGTTGGTATGCGTCATTTAGAGGGAGTGTGGCCATCCATCCCTTTGCGTGAGTCATATGCTTCTTCTTATATGGTACAGTGTCATTACCATGAGAATTAACAATAATACAATTTTTGAACGTGGAGGCAATTGGGCGTACATGGTTGAAGGCAATTCGACCTAAGTGTACAGATGAAGGACAGCTGCTGGATGGGATAGTTCCACCATATAGAGCATAAGCTAGACATGTATTGGGAAGAAGATTGTTTGTTGGTAAAATTGATTGACCTGATTCAGCAGTAACGCCACCCATGGTACCATCAAGATCCTTTATAATACCTTCATGTTTCCATTCATAACAAACTACCATCGGAGAATTTGTGAAAGACAGACCCTGCGATTTGGTCATAAAACCCCCACAGGTGTCTGAACAAGTTCCAGCTATTCTTGTCCATTTAAATGAGCAGCATGATGTTGAATCAAAGTTGTGAAAGGCAACATTACTGACTTGAAATCCATGTATATAGGGTATTGTAATGCCAGCTGCGACACAGCTGCCAGTCAGTGTAGGTGTGCTAGCAGCAATCAAGGAATCAGAAATCATTGGTCCACTTGACGTAAACTGATCAGATGCTTTCAACAGACGTTTTCCTTCAAGACCTGTGAGATCATTATGAACTAAAATAAAATTAGTAAACTGTAATGCTCCGCCATTGACAAACTCTGCACCTTTGGCATTATTATAAGAAAAGAACTGATCAAAAATCGCGGGAGATGGTGTAGTAGAATCACAAGTGCTACCAAGCATTGGTGTATAAGTAGGAAAGATCCACAGGCCAAACCATCCACAGGAATGAGCACTGTTGTTTCTAAATATGCCCAACTCGACATTCATTGGGCAAATGTCTGGATCAATTGATGGCCCAGTAGGGTGATCCTCCATGCGATACCAAAAACCAAAATGAGTACCGCCAGCTGCTGCATTGTTGATAACGGTATTATTAGGGTTTGTCACCCAAATAAATGCTGGTACGATATCTTCATTCAGCAAACTGGAGCTCGATCGAACAAAAACACCCAGATTACCATCAAATGTATTTCCATGTTCAATACCATCCTCCAAGAAAAATGCCCCACCCATAACATTATATGCCACGTTTTGCTCAACTAGGATGTTGTGTGAACCATGAATGTTAATAGCTCTATTAAACGTATAATGAATAGAGCATCCTCGGACATAAGATGCTGACATGTCACCATTGAGATGGAAATGTATTGGATATCTGCCGAGACGGAATGCCTGTCCAGCATAAGTTACTTCAATGTATTCAAACCGTCCAATAGCAAGATTTTCATCACGACGAGGGGCATGGATGATGATGTGTGCGCCAAACTGGTCGCTTCCTATTTCATCTCCAAAACGTCCCTGGAAGCATGTCTGGACTGCAAACTCCCCTATGAGATAAGAAAAACAAACAGAAAATCAGTTTAACTCACCCTTTAATTGTCAAGATTTGCAAAGAAACTCTAAACTTTTGATAAGTGAATGTCTGTTTGCAGGCCAAGAGATTATTCTAAAAATGAACCACTGAAATGATTCTTGGCCTAAATGGACATTCCTTAAGATCACTAAAGAGGCCCGTTTTGGCGCTCTTGAAAATTAAATGGTTAACATGGCTTAAAATCCTAATTCTGTTTGCTAAACATTATCTAAATAATTTTCTACGACCGTTGACATCTAAAACACACACATTTACCATCAGTGACAAAGACATGCTTCCTGGCTGATGGAAAGTTATGTCATCGAAGTGGATGCTGATTGGTAGAAAATAATTTCACAAGCCAATAGAAGTTCTAAATCACTTCATAAATCAATAGAGTGATCCATATCTAGCCCATTTCAAGCTAAGCTCTGCCCACAATTTGCGCTCATCGAGATCCATTTATATACTTTAAACTCTGAATCCCCAGAATTCCAATTTCAAGGTAACTATATATGTAAGGTGGCGAATATTTTGAAACTAATTTAACTGGGTGCTATTGCTGCCTATGGCAGTAATAACGCACAGTCAAATTAGTTTCAAAATATTCAACAAAATGCTTCTTAAATAGTAAATCCCTTAAAGACATACAATTCGTTCACTTGACAGACTTTTAAATGTCATTCGTTAGGCATTTTGATTGTGACATCACCCTACATATGATATAATACATTATGACATCACATACTTGACTGACAGATCAGACCCATCCATTCACTTCACTTTATAATTATATGATATATCTTCCTGTTCAAAGTTATATGAAAATTTTTTCTTTTTAAATGACTAGGAAACAAACATGATTAAGAAAATTAACCCTAAAAAAGAGACAAAGTGATTTCATGGAAAATCTTCAAGATGGTCACATGTTTTTCAATTTAGATTTTATATATTCACAAATTTTTATAAGGATCCTCCCAATGTGTTCAGAGAGTTAAATCAATCAGTAAGAATTAAGAACTACAGAGAGGTATACCAGGGAAACTGACACAGACACCAAAACCTATCTTTCGCCATTTTCATTGTCAAAATCCATGAACTAATAGCAGCTCAATTTTGATTGGTCAATGCTGGCCATGTTCTTTCACAGATAATCTTAACTTGAACAAAACTGAATGGAGGAATCCAGTTTCTCAGTCAATCGTATGACGTCATAATCCACTACGTAAAATGTAGGATGATATCAAAATAAATGGTCATGAATGACTCTATTTAGTCCGTCTTAAACGCTTAATAGTCTGTCAGGTTGTATTAATTGAATGACTACTATTTAATAAACATTCTGTTGAATATTTTGTAACTAATTTTGACTGGACAGTTACATCTGCACCCAGTCAAATTAGTTTCAAAATATTCCACAACTTACCTGTATAGTTTTCTGGAAATTGAGATTCAGAGAGTGCAGTGATCGATTGATCCCACCATGGGCAAAGTGTGAACGGAGCTTAGCTAGCGATGGGCCGGGCATAGCTAAAACCGGATTCCTCCCACCGAGCCAGCCATTACAGTGGTCAATTTTCAAAAATAGTCTGCTTTTAGCCTGCAGATGGGCATTCAATAAGGCAATATTTAGATTTTCGGGCCAAATTTAGCCATTGAAGAGTTATACATTCAGCATGCTGCCTTCAGAGGTTCCTGAGGAGAAATCAGTTATATGACGAATCGGTCAACAAAGATGGTCGGCAGGAAAATTGACTATCAATGTTCTCTTGAACTATTACAGTTAACCCATTAACACTCATATCGGCCAAAAATGGCCTCTGCAGTGGTCTTGAGAGACGTCAATTTGCAGAGCAAGAGAAGACTATAATTTATAACTTGAATAACTGGTGCGATAACCAAGACCATCATTCTACTATTAAATTTTTAAATAGTCTTCTTGGTCTGCAACTTTACATTTTCTTTGAGAATTTAAGGCTTAAAGGGCTAAGCTCCTGGCATAGATAGTCTTCTTGCATTTCATGTCAATCAGTCAAGTGATATCTGACATGATTAAAAATATTTCTAAAAATAGGCCAAAATCCAAGATGCATACCAGCCAAACTAACCAATTAGCTTCCTTTAAACAATCTCTATGGCTCAAGGATGCTACATTACAAATTTAATTCAAATCATCTAAATTTATTTTCTAGAAGTCGCTTAAAGGAAAAAGTTGACAATGACCAACAAACAACTTACCCTTGCCAATAAAGCATAAAACTAAAAAGTGTTTCAACTAAAACCCTAAAACCTCCGCCAGTGAGATATTGGCAGCAATCTTTATTATTTAATTGCACATTTATCCACGTAGTTTCCTAATGCAGCTAACACTCAGAATACATGGAAAATAATTATAACATCCTTTTCATAGTTTGCTTCTTTCTCACACTTCAATGAGCTTTAATCCTTTAACCCTCAAATTTATTCAAGAAAATCTCAATTTTCTCATAGAAAATGTCCCTTTGCAGACCAAGAAGACAATTTTTGAAAATTTACCACTGGTATGACTGGCTCGGTTATCCAGCAAGTCATTCCAGTGGTAAATGTTAAAAAATAGTCTTCTCTTGGTCTGCAAATGGACATTTCTCAAGACCACTGCAGAAGCCGCTTTTGGTTGATATAAGCGTTAAAGGGTTTGCAGCAGGCCCTAGTTTAAAACCCCTCTTGTGTCAACTTAACCATTTTATGGTCAAAATGACCAAAAAAAACCCCAACTTTGCAGACATGGCTATTTTAAAGGCCTAGAAAAGAGTATTTTTGAATACCACTAAAATGACAGGTTCAGTAAACGAGCCAGTCATTCTAATTGTAAATTTTCAAAAATACTCTTCTTTCGGCCTGCAGATAGACACTGGCTAAGTAAAAACTTTAATTTTCTTTACCATTACCCCTTTAATGGTCAAGCTGGCAAAAGAAAATTCAGCGTTAACTTTACAAAAATAGTCTTCTAAAATTATAATATCTTGAATAATATTGACCATCAAAATGTTTAATTGATATATCAAGTAGTATTTCGAGCCCTTTGGGGCGCTGTTGACACACAGGAGAAGTTAATTGTAAATTAATGGTTTCATAGCTGACGAATAACATCAAAGCTGACATTTACTGACATTTAAATGACCTTGAATATTAGCATAAAGAATCCCAAGCTAAAAATCAATTGAGCTTCCTCTTAACAAAAAATGTCCATAAAATTACATAAAGGTTATAACTACGTATACAACGGTCTTTAACGAAAATGGGTAATTTGGACTTGTGTTACCTGGATCATACGAGGTGTCATAAGATAGCTTCTAACATGCACATTGAATTTGTCTGATTATAGCGAATTCATTTCCGCTAAATGGAAACTGGTAACACTGATCACATAAGTGGTGACATAGACCTTAAACTCAAAATTAACAGGATGCTTTGTGACCCAATAAATTGGAAATCCATAAGAAATTATTTTGACCCAAAAATCAACAACCTTTGTTACCCATATATGGTGGTGATCTGTTAAAGAATGTCAGTGTACTCGCAGCTCAAAGATACTTCATATGGGGTATTTTGGGGCACAAAAAGGACCCTACAAAAGCATTCCACAGATCCAAAATAAAAGAAAAAAGAAAAAAATGGTTTCAATAATTATTGATACTAAAAGTTGCAAATTAAAGTTTGTCACTGACCATATGAAAACTGTAGTCTGGTAGTAGATGGAATAGACAATTTTTTTTACCGAGAATAAGATGAATAAAAAATAACCTTTAACTCTGTCTTGAGGAATTGCAGAACAAGAGAAGACTATTTTTGAAAATTTACCACTCAAATGACAGGCTCTGTAATCGAGCCCGCTATTCCAATGGTGAATTTTCAAAAATAGTCTTCGCTCAGCCTGCAAATGGACATTCTATACAGAAATATTTAGGTTTTCTTGAAAAATTTAGTCATTAAAGGGTTAAGAAAGAAATTGTCTGCATACGTAGGCAGACTAACAATGGGCCTTTCCAAGCTTATTCATCCATCATATGAAGTCATAATCAACTGCGTGACGTGTATGCCGACCTCATAATCATGACATCATGATTCAAAATAACGGTAGTCTGTCTTTAACGCTTAATAGTCTGACACGTTGTACGAATTGTATGTCTTTACTATTTAATAAACATTCTGTCAAAGATTTTGAAACCAATTTGACTGGGTGATTTTGCAGCAACAGCACCAAGTCAAATTAGTTTCAAAATATTCAACAGCTTTACATGTATAGTTTTCTGGAAATTGATAGTCCAGGAGTTCAGAGATCGATCGATCCCAACACGGATGTGGTGTGGGGGGGGGGGGGAACTTAGATTAGGATGGGTGGGGCATAGCTAAAAGTGGAAAGGTCCATTGTTTGCATGAGGAATTAAGACTGCGGCACTTCACTCCACGTTGTTCCAGTACACCTGTCTGTAAAATAGCTACCTGTGAGGGCAGTGTCGGCGATGCGGAATGCCAGCAAAAAAAGCCATCGAGCTCCACTAAATGGCAGCTGTAGTATGGCTGTATGCTCACAAAAACAGAGTTGAGATTATGCAGAAATGAAAAGGTTCAATGACCAGGAGGCAACGTTGGAAAGTCGGCTGAGCATGCAAGTGAAAGCAGACTATAAACCCGGCCTGTATCTATACCTATATAAATTCCTCACCCGGGTTGAAGCCAGCAGGGCAGGCATCTATTTCAACATCCCAATTTAGATCACGGGATCCTCGTACTACTATATTGCGCGTTAGCAAACCCACTTCTGCTCGAAATTCAACAACATTTCCTGAAAGCGTTTCTGTTACACCAAGATGTTCGTACATCAGCGCTTCATTAAATGTCAAATCTGCACCACTGACCGATGTCAACATTCTGGTTTCTGTCTGTGCTTGGTCCCTTGAGCCACCAGTTGTTGCGATGACGACTTCATCGCCAACTGACCAGTTAACTGCCTCTATCAGTTTAATAGAAGTATCACCTACATTGGCAGTTGTGGCTAATCGTGTCCAAGTTTTGGAAAGAGGTTTTCCTGAAACAAAACAGAAATTCAAAAGTATAATTTTCTTAATTAATCTGCGATCTATCACAGATTAATGTTTTTTCTCAGGATCTTTATTATTATTATTATTATTATTATTATTATTATTATTATTATTATTATTATTCTCAAGGAATTTCGCAAACTATCTCCTCCTACAGTTTTGATATGATCAACTTCAAACTTGGTCAACTTGTAGTACCCATTGTTTGCTATTACTTTTCTTCTCGACCGGGTGTATGGTTTCCGAGATATCTGCATTTCCGCGGGCAAAACGTCCCATTGGAAATGTATAGGAGCAATATTCGGACAGCGACTACTCCTAGACTTTTTCCTCAATCATCCTGAAACTTCACATACTTCTAGCATGTATTGCTCTGCATCTCCAATCAAAATATTTTTTGGGTATGGTGATCTGATTTGAAGAAAATCTGGCATAAGCCAAATCTTTTGGAATCAAGATACTTCATATTTCTAGGGTGGTCAGATGGTTGAAATTTGGTATATAGGTAGATGTATTATACTACTCTTGATTAGTGAAATAAAATCGTTAGCGAACATGTTAACCATTCAGAACTCTGCATTTCCGTGCCCCATGTCCCCATAGAAAATGCATGAGAGCAATATTCGGATACTGACTGTTCCTAGAGTTTTGTCTCTATCATCTTGAAACTGGAAAAACTTCTAGCATATTTTGACCCACATGTTGGCCCAACATATTTTTTGAGTACGGTGACCCGTTTTTGAGAAAATATGGCATAAGCCCAATTTTTTGGAATCAAGATAATTCATATTTCTAGGTTGGTCAGACGCTTGATATTTGGGATATATGTAGATACATTATACTACTATGGATTAATAAAACAAAATCGTTAGCGAACATGTTAACCTTTCAGAACGCTGCATTTACGTTCCCAACATGTCCCATAGGGAATGTATGGGAGCAATATTCGGTCAGCGACTGCTCCTAGGATTTTTTCCAGATCATCTTGAAACCTAACATATTTCTAGGATCTGTTGACCCGCAAGTTGGGCAAAAAAATCTTTTCGGTTCAGTGTCCAGTTTTTGAGAAAATGCTGAATAAAAACAATTATTTAGTATCATGAGAATTCTTACTTCTGTCCCTATCAGAGGGTTGACATTTTTGACATCCCTAGATACCAGAGGCTACTATTGCTTACTAAAATAAAATCATTAGTGGACATTTCTATTATTGCAAATCTGCACACTAAACAATATTTCCGTGATTTGCTGATAGAGGACGGGATTAGGGTCGGATTGTTTCAGCATTTAGATCACCTGATCCTGGGCTGAATTGCCTCTCAGACACCATTTACAGAACTCCGATATCCCAAACGGTTCAGGAGATATTGAGATTTTTGCATCGTAGACAAATATGTCGATGGGGAATGTATTGGAAATTGATTTGATGATAAATGATCCAATTTTGGAAATATCATATCTAAACTTGGTATATTTCTAGTACGCACAAGGCATGTATAGATCATCTACAGAAATTGGATCTGGTGTATGGTTCCCGAGAATTCCCCGTTTTCTTGTCCAAAAAGTCCAATTGGAAATGTAAGGGATTGTTATTCGGACAGCAACTCGTCCTATAGTTTCTTGCAGATCATGGTGAAACTTAACAGACCTCTAGCATATGTTAACCCGCATCTGACACCCACATATTTTCCTGGTCCATTGAGTACTATTTGCGATTTCAAGCCTCCAAACTCGAGACACTTTCAGTACACCTTAGTGCCTGGGATGTTTTTATTTTTCTTTTGGATCCAGTGAAGAATTTGCGAGGAATATGCTTATCCATGCCCAAAATGCCCCAAAGAAAATGTATGAGAGTGATATTCTGATAGCGACTCCCCTTAAGGTTTCTGCAGATCATGTTGAAACTTAACATCCTTCCAGAATCCGTAGTACGACCCAAAATCAAGGAAAAGGCCATCAAATGTCAAATAAAGGAGAAATTAATGAATTTTGTTTGGCCCAGGTAGTCAAAAACAATCAAAATTCACCAGATTTAATTGCCTCAATCAACTCCAACAAGTAAAGGGAGGTAATTCATGCTAAAACCTAAGCCTTAATATCAGTTAACTGTTTCATTGCTACATGCCACAAGACGATAAATTCAATGAGCAATAAACTCTGGGCTTGTCGAATATTTTCAAAATAATTTCACTGAAAGTTGTTGATGGCTTACCCATCAACAGTTTTCAGTCAAATTGTTTTCAAAATATTCAGCATTAAATGCCATGCAAAAAGTTGTCTGCAGGAATTCAGCAGGCAGACAGTTAACCCTTACCACTCTGGTGTTAAAACTTTAAATTTTCAAACATCAGAGTTGCAAGGGTTAAGAAAATCAAAGTTATTGCTTACGTAAGGGCAGCGTACACGAGAGCTGCCAACTTAGCAAACAGGCACAAGAGGCCATTTGCCAATATAATAGGCCAAGCGCCGATTCACCGCACACGGTGAGCTAATACCACTTAGTATGTGGCAGACTGTGACACTATGATATCATGACTAATTTGTCCTCTATCAAAATATTATTTATAACTTCGTTTGAGCTGCCATTTTTAACCCTTCAATGGTCAAACCGCCAAAACCGGCCTCTGCAGTGGTCATGAGGAATGTCCATTTGTAGGCCTAGAAAAAACTATTTTTGAAATATTTACCACTGGAATGATTCGCTCGGATATCGTTAAAATCATGTGAGATCGTTGTTATTGGATTAATCACTTATTTCAGCTAAGCTGTTAACTTTGTACAGCGCAGACGATGTGTTTCTCGCCATAAATGAATGCAATTATCAAACATGATAGATATTTTCATTACAGTTATTTATAGCCAAAAACTCAGTCGCACAGAGAGCTACTTGCTTAGCAAATGGTCTCTCCTGACTGCTTGCTAGTACGCTGGCTCCAATGTCGTTTAACTCTTTAACTTTCAAATTTGTTTTAATAAAATTAAATTTTCTCATAAAATGTCCATTTGCAGACCAATAGAAAACTATTTTTGAAAATTTACCACTGGAATGACTGCCTCGGTTCTCAACTAATTTTTGGCTGATATCAGGGTTAAAGGGTTAAGCCAGGAGAAAATTATTTTGGACAATTTCCTATTGAACTTGACTTAGTCATCTCAGTTATAAATTTTCAAAATATTGTTTTCTTTTGGCCTGCACATGGACATTTCTGAATACCATATGCATAGGTCATTTTTAGGTCATTTTTAGCCGCTTTGACCATTAAAGGGTTAAATCCTTACTACTGGAAAGAAATCACATTTTGAAGACAGCTGTGATCACAGTTTCAAGCTAACAGAGCAGATATCAGAAATGCTTTATACCCTAAGAATTACTAATTTTAATGTTTTGAAATTTGCTTTGAAATTGAGATAAAATGCTAAAAGCTTAACTCTGTCCCCATCTCAGACATAGGAATTGTTCAATATTAAACCTTAGAACTCTGGTGTAGATATTTCTAATTTTCAAATCAAATTAAAAGATGAGCTGATGCTCATTTTTCAACAGCAACATCTTCCAGTAAAATTGTTTAAAATTGTACGCCAGTTTCTTTGATATTGACACAGTAAAAGTTATAATATTGACAAGTGGTAAGGTTTAATAACAACTTTTAATATAACCGGTTAAAACCTTCTTAAAATAGCATCTCAGAGATATGAATAGAATTTCTGTATGTTACTTCAACAAGAAGAAAATTATCGTTGACTCATATGGGAGTATTTATGTAACTTAATGTGGCAATAATTCCTTTAAAACATAGACAGGGGAGTGGTGGAGATGTGGAAGAGAATGAAGGCCTCCTATCCAAACTGCTTAATGCAAATGGGGTTCATGGTGCCGAGTGGTGGATCAAGAATGACAATTCATAGAATCAACCTGTATGATTTTACTGTTTTGGACGAGTTTAGCCAGTTCATGTAGCAAACTTCATGCCACAATCCATTCACAAAAGGTGAATTAATCCCGCTATTCTCTCACTTACTTTATAATATTGGCATGATCTAATTCACATGATCAGACACATTGCTGATCGCAAAGCCCCAAAAGGTTCTAAGGCTACAACAGCTGTCTTCAACCAAATAGACTTCAAACTATGCAAGACAGAAGCAAAACCCCTACTTCAGAAGACTCGTTCCTATTGAGGCACAGACCTCAATTCTGACCACAAGCCAGTCATTACATGACGAACGATCTCTTACCTAATATATAAACACCATACCAGGCAAGAGGGTAGAGTCAGCTACAACCTACCCAAGCTCATCAGCGACACTGACACTCAAATGTCATACAAAAAGGCGCTTGGGGAGTAGATAGCTAACATTGACATCAGTTCCGATCCAAACTAAGCCCTAACCAAAATACTGAAATCTATGGAATTATCAGCTACCAGCACCATAGGTGTTCTTAAAAACAACTAATTGAAAGTAGGTATACAGATGATGCACTAGTAGTAAAACTGTCAGCAGAGCAGAAAGCGTTACGGCTGCACATCTATCAAAGTGGCCAAAGTGAAGATCGCACCAAACTATGCCGGGAGCGCAATAACATTCTGCGCCACATTAGGGAATGCGTAAAAGATCTTGCTATTCAACAAGCAGACTCCCTAGCAGATGAAATCACTGCCACGGATGACTGTCACAAAATGTTTCGCGAGTCTGAGCCCTGAGAGTTACTGACTACACACCACCGCTCACTAAACACAACACTGAAAGTCACTTTATCGGGACTGACCAGGGAAAAGCTGAGGCAATTCGAGAATGCTTCAAGAAACAATTCACTAACACAATGATGAGCCCTTTCACCTTTTCTCAGGAGAGCCCAGACCATTACTAACACCAATTAAAACAGCAGAAGTTGAGAAGGCACTTAAAGCCCTGAAAAATGGACATGCATCTGGACCTGATGGCATGAGCAATAAACTATTCAAATATGTGACATTATCTCAAAACCGATCACGCATCTAATTAATTCAGCTTTTATGCACCACCTTCCAATCGACGCTGTAGGTCAAGGCACCCTTATCACACCACCCAAGCCAAAGAAGCCACCTGCCCCCCCCCCACCACCCCAATCAGCAGCCTATTGTGCTCCTCAACAGCATATGGAAAATCCTATCCAATGTTACTCTATGCCGCATCCGAGACAAGATCAATGACTTCAACGGATCATGTCAAAGTGGCTTCAAACATGGACGCAGCTGCGCAGACATTATATGGGCTCAACGCATGCTTGTGTTGTTGGTAGTCGTGTCCAAACACTGTTTTTTGCACAAAATGGGCATTGACATATCACCAAGCCTTCGATACAATTAAACGCTCCAAGATCTTAGGATGTACTACGCCAGGCCAGTTGCAATGAAGATGAGCTACGACTAGTGAGACTACTACCTGCAGACACCAGGCTGAGTGTACGAGTCCGTGAAGTCTGTAGAGTTTGAGACAGCAATTGGCTCCCACAGGGAGATGGTCTATCGCCTGTGCTTTTCACCCATTACCTTGCTGCTGCATTAAAATCCATGCAGGAAAGTTCAAACCCCTCCCCCCCCCCTTCAGACATGTAGGCTGATGTCACAATCATTATGACATATTATAACTCTGTCATGAAGCAGCAAATGTCCCACAAGTGTATGGATTGTATGTTTTTGATGGATTTACTATTTAATGAACATTCTGTCAAATATTTGGAAACTAGTTTAACTGAGCGCTGTTGCCTCCTCTTAGTTTCAAATATTCAATAGCTTACATGTATAGTCACCCTGAAATTGGGATTCTGGGATTATGGGGTTCAAAATTTATAAATCGATCCCAACACATGCAAATGGTGGGTGGAGAATAGCTAGAAATAGGCAGGGCATAGCTAGAAATAGGCAGGACATAACTACAAACAGGCGGGGCATAGCTAGAAATGGATCCCTCTCTAGCTGATAGGTGGCCAGTTGTAACTGACAAATGTTACAGTAGCTGGTGTCATTTTTCTTATATTACTTTATTGGATTTTCAAACTTTTTGCTGAAAGCTAACCAGACCAATATTGTCAGGTACGCGATGGAGTGTGGCTTCCAGTATAAAGGACATTTGAACACTTCATGGACAGGACTGGTTTCCTGGTGTAAACAAAGATGGAATGACGGGAGGATACAAGAGAAGAGCCAATGGTTCACATCAAAACTAATGGACCTTTCCAGTTTTAGATATGCCCCGCCCAACACTAGCTAAGCTCCAACCACATCTCGCTCGTGTTGGTATCGATTGATCCCTGAACTCCCTGACTATCAATTTGCAGAAATCTATGCAAGTAAGCTGTTAAATATTTTGAAACTAATTTGACTTGGAGCTGTTGCTGCCACCTAGTCAAATTAGTTTCAAAATACTCCACAGAATGTTTATTAAATGGTAGACATACAATTCATACATGTCGGACTATTAAGCGCTAAAGACAGACTACTTCAAATTATTCATGAGACGTTATGATTATGACATCATCTGTCATGATTATGATATCATCCTACACATCACATAGTTGATTATGACATCATATGATGGATGGATAAACTTGGAAAGGGCCATTAAGCAAACAGTTGAGCCCGTTCCAGACATGGATGCTTGTAAAGGCAGGCCTTCGTATATCAGAATTTATCGGAACATGTTTTTGGGTTCTGTGCTCTGTGGTGATAGGAACCTAATAGAAACTGAATTTTAGTTCCCTGAATGAACCATGCTTATAAAGTACAACAATGGGTAACAAATTTTGGGCTCCATGATTTATATCTCACACTATACAGCCACACTACGAGAACCTCAAGGTTCTGTGAAATATCGAGACCTGCAAAGGCGACTATATGCTTAGGAAAAACTAAAGGACTTCTATCAAGATGTACCCACCAGGGAGCTTCACTTGTCAGTGGTTCTCGCCCTTGTATTGATTGAGATATGTAGAAAGGAGAAAGATTCTAAATGACGCTAAGAAAAGCTTTTGGGGCCAAGAAAACTGTTCCCATATGGCTGAAAAACCTGTATGTGTGTTGACCAGCAAGCCATTGTGGCCATATGAGTCATTCATTCTGGCCAATGCCATTTTGTTACTATGAGGGGATGGTCTAGTCAGATAAGAATTGTAGCACGGACAGGCCAGCCACAACAACATATATACAAAGAACTTCAAAACTCCTTCTGGGAAATTAATGCCACCTTTATTCATGAAAGCAAATTCGACTAGGAAGAATCACATATGATTGGGTCAACAACTCAGATTATGACCAAGCTGAAGGATTGCTTCAATGTGCACTAGTCTATGATTGAATTTAACCCCTTAACCCTCGAATTTGTTCAAGAAAATTTCAATTTTCTCATAGAAAATGTCCTTTTGCATACCTACAGAAGACTATTTTGGAAAATTTACCAATGGAATGACTGGCTCGGTTATCGAGCCAGTCATTCCAGTGGTAAAATTTAAAAAAAAGTCTTCTCTTGGTCTGCAAATCGACATTTCTTGATGCCACCGCAGACGCCATTTTTGGCTGATATGAGTGTTAACCCTTTAACGCTCGAATTCATTCAAGAAAATTTCAATTTTCTCATAGAAAATGTCCATTTGCAGACCAAGATAAGACTATTTTTTTTAGAAATTTACCACTGGAATGACTGGCTCGGTTATCGAGCCAGTCACTCCAGTGGTAAATTTTCATAAATTAGTCTTCTTTTGGTCTGCAAATGGATATTTCTCACGACCACTGCAGAAAGAATTTTTGGCTGATATGAGTGTTAAAGGGTTAAATGGTTAAAAGGAAGCTAACATCTGTGCCATAGGATAACTACAAAATATGAACTGACATGAATGGTATTGGGAACGTGACAGTCAATGCTTGCGATAAAGTCGGCATCTACTGATGGCTAAGCGTGTAGTGTTTCATCAGTAAGTATGGAAGGATGTCATAGCAATTCTGACTGAGAGTGGATAAACATTATTTGCCTATGCATGATCACTTTTATCAATTTTATATAAATCACTCAAAAGATGAAACAAGAACGTGACAGCATAATGAAATATTGATTCCACTGATATACACATCAAATAATTAAAGCTAAGCTTACCATGTAGTTCAAGCCTTCCTTCGCGTAGAGCCAAGACTTTAGTTCCATAAATTGGCATCTCTTTGCTCCGGAAGTGGCCATGTAATGTGATAATAGCCTTATGTTGATGTGGGATGCTTTCAGTACCAACCTGTGGAACAACGCATCAAGAAGAATTATCTAAAGCTCAGAGATTAATCGCATGCAAAAGCAAATCCAAAATTATAATATCAAAGGCAATGATCTAATAGCAAACAGGAACAACCAGAGATTGCGGACTCTCTTCTTCCTGTTTTGTCACATTGTAAAACGTTCAGATTTTCCAGATCACGCCCAAAGTTGTGGAATCCTAGTGTATGTTAACTCGATTTCTTTCTTCTTTTAAAATTTGAGCAAAATCGGACCAGCCAGTAGTTTCCGAGATAGTCATAGATCCTAAATCAGATCCAATCTGCACCCGGGTTCTGTCATGAGAATCATGACTAAAGCCTGGGAATCCTCTTGCACTTCAAGTTCCATCATTATGTTCAAATTTGAGCCAAATTGGACAAGAAGTTTTTGAGATACAGGTGTGGTCATCCTGACTGACTGGACACAGACAGACAGACAGACACGATCGCAGTACCCTCTTCCCCTATGTGGCGACGGTAATAAGATGATGAAGTTGAATGGATGGGTCCAATTTGTCATTCAAGTATTATGACATCATAATCAATTATGTCATATGTAGGCCAACGTCGCAATACATAGTGCCTTTATCTAGATCTGCTATGAACATCGAAAAGTCTGTCAAGTGTACGAAATGTAAGTCTTTGATGGATTTACTATTTAATATATTAATAAACATTCTGTTTAGTATTTTGAAACTAATTTGACTAAGTACTGTTGCAGCAACACCACCACGTTAAATTAGTTTGAAAATATTAAACAGCTTATCTGTACAATAACCTTGAAACTTACATCCTGGCAATTCAAGTTTCAAATCAACGTAAAAAAGCTGGCATAGCTTAGCTAGAAACGGGCGGGGAATAGCTAGAAATGGATATCTCTATAACCATATCTATCTATGCACCCATTGTGCTAACTCAAGGTCTATTGGACCGGTCTTGATAAAATTACCATGGGAGCTGTGCTTGGGGCCTGGAATAACACGATCTTGATTTTCAGGGTCAAAGGTCAAGGTCTCTAAGTAGGTGTCCAGTTGAGACTACGAATTCTCTGAATATTATTATTATTTTATTATTATTATTATTATTATATTACAAATAAGTATTGTTATTATTGATCTTACCTGCAGTAGGCCACCATCTGTAATCAATATTATTTCTGCCTGCAGCTCCAAGTCCAGCTCATCATCGAAGATTAGCTCACCTTAAAATTAAAAATTATAATTTGTTAATACATTGCCTCAAGCAACAGCCTAAACATCAAACTGAGCTAGTTATTCCACTGATAAATTCTCAAAAAATATTCTGTTGATTGGTAAATGAAATAAATCCCTTTGAGAAAATGTTTATTTTCTTCACCAATTTTTGCCAGTTTGTCTGACTGCAGATCACCATTGGTTCATCAGGCAAGCATACCTGTTGTCATAGATCTTATCACCACTAATACAAAGATATTAGTGTGCTTGACACTATTGACCAATGAGAAACGTATCATTGACCAATGGGGTAGCCATCCATGACATTATTGACCAAGCAGAAGATATTTACCAATGGGAAAATGGTCACAGTAAAATATTTGGATCAGGAACTGAAAGAATATTATTAAACAATGGGAAAAGACCCATTGAGCAACGGGTCAGCCATAACTGATACTACTGACCAATGGTTCAAGTGTCCCAACACCGACATTTACCAAAGAGGCCATGGTCAGCTCGGTCAAAGTAAAATATGTGAATGAGGAAATGCAAGAATATTGGCATGATTGGCCAATGGGAAAAGTACCATCGATCAATGGGGCAGTCATTCCTGACATCAATTGTCAAAAGATTAAAGTGTACTAAAGGAACATTTCTGCCAAATCTTGTTTTAATCCATTAACAATTTACAAAATGGGACTATTTTCCCAATTGGGTTTCATACTTAAAACAACTTAAATATCCTGAGTTATGGCCCTTATTTCAAGTCATGATCTTTTCATATTCAGAGGGCAAATAAATATTTCCAGGTGGAGCATATCTGCTAAATTTGGTTTTAATCCATCAACAACTGACGAAAAAAATGTCCTTTAACTATAGAGTTGAATAATTTGTCTTAATTCACCAGAGTTATGGCCTGTGTTTCAAGGTGCAGACTCTCTATATTTATAGTTCTAATAGATCTTTGACCAGTGAAGGAACATATCTGCTAATTAGTCTTAATCCAACAAAAACTGGCGATGCACATGCATTTTCCCCATAGGGGTTAATACTTAACCAGAAATGTGGTTGCAATGCAACCATGAAGCTCGACTTTACTACTATGCAATGAACTATGAAGCTGGACACAAAGATAAAATAACTATAGAAGGCTTATCAATACCCTTATCAAGAAGAGGCCCCAGGGCCTGTAACACTCATCTGGACTATTAGCATTTGAATGATTTGCATTTAAATACCGGTAGACATGATGGACAATTTTTGAAAAATCCAAGATGGCCACCAAAGAAATCGACCAAGCAAAATTCTCGTTTGATATGTCGAAGACTACTGCCATCCAAGTTTCATTGAAATCGGGCCACTAATTAAGGAGTAGCATTTTAAATGGTTTAAAAAATTGAAATAAAATCCAAATGGCCACCAAAAAATTGAGCAACCAAAGTTCTGAATAGAAGCTCTAGAGCCTACCACAGTCTATATAATCCTTCCAGCCAAAGTGGGATAAAATCCACCAAGCGGTTATGGAGGCCATGCATTTTGACAATTTCCGGCAAACCTTTCATGTAATTTATGATTTTCACAAATAAATTTGACCTATTAAAATTCTGAATACATGTTCTGGAGCCTCCTGCGATTGGGTTTGTCCAGCCAACTAGAGTTGAAATCTGTTAAGCGGTTAATGATGCATAACGTTTTGACAATTACTATTAAATTTTTTATAAGATCTAAGATTTTCTACTCAAAAAATTGACCAAGTTATGACCCTTGGCTAAAGGTGTGTATTCTTTATATTCATAGTTCAAATAGATATTTGACTGAAGAAACATATCTGCAAAATTTGGTTTTAATCCATCAACAATTGACGGAACACACGCATCTTCCCCATAGGTTTCAATACTTCAAAAGGCCTTAATGAACCAGAGTTATAGCCCTTGTTTAAGGACGTGGCCATTTAATATTCATAGCTCCCATAGATATTGCCTAAAGGAACATATCGGCCAAATTTAGTTTTAATCCATCGATAAATGATGAAATGTACCACAAATGTATTTTCCCCATAGGCTTCAATACTTTGAAAATAAGCCAGGGCCATAACGTCGCTATTTATGGGCGTGGACACTTCATCCTAAGGGACCACATAGATATTGACTAAAGGAACGTATCTACCAAATTTTGTTTTAATCCATCAACAAATGACGAAAGATGGCACAATTGTTGACAGACAACAGACAGACAAACAGAGACAGACAGGCAGGCAGGCAGGTAGGCAGGCAGACAGACAGGCAGGCAGAGACAGACAAATTGCGATTGTATAAGCTCATCTACGTGAGCTAAAAATATAACTTGTTAGCTGTCATCACAATCAAATGACACAGATACGACACAGAAGTGACAATGGTCTGAGAGCAACCTTCTGAATCGCATATATATCTTTAATTATTCTATTGAATATTTTGAAACTAATTTGACTGGGAGCTGTTGTTGCCATATGGAGCAACACGTTCACATGAAATTAGTTTCAAAATATTCAACAGCTTACATATGCATAGTTAGAACTTTTGCGAATTTATGATTCAAAGTGGTAAAATTGATTGCAATGAAGTCTACCAGACTAGGATCCTTCTAGCCAAGCAATTCATGAATCCATTTCCTCACTCAATAATATGACATCATAATCAACTAGGTGATGTGCATGCTGATGTCATAATCATGACATCATGAATGAGTCGATTATGCCTGTCTTTAACGCTTAATAATCCGACACGTTGTACGAATTGTATGTTTTTGCTATTTAAGAATTGTACTGTTGAATATTTTGAAACTAATATGGCTGGGCGCTGTTGCTGCCATATGCAGCAACAGCACCATGTCAAATTAGTTTTAAAATATTCAACAGCTAACCTGTATAGATTTCTCGAAATTGATAGTCAGGAAGTTCAGAGATCGATCGATCGATCGATCCCAACATGAGCGAGGTGTGGGTGGACGTTAGATTGAGATGGGTGGGGCACAGCTAAAACAGGAAAGGTCCATTGGGCCATTGAATCAAGGATGGGGTAGCATTTTCTTCTAAGGATTCAAGAGATTAATGATGAGTAGGATTTTATATGAATTGCGATTTTTCGGAAAATCCAAGATGGCCACCATCAAAATCAAGCCGTCAAGATTCTGTATACAAGTTCTGAAGTGTATACCGGTCTAGGGTCCTTCCAGCTGAGTTTGGTTGAAAATATTAAGAAAATTCAAAATGGCGGCTGGAAAAATTAACCAATCAAAATTCTATATGCAAGTTCTAAAGACCACCGCCCTAGGCGCGTTCCAACCAGTCTGGTTGAAATCGCCCAAGTAGTTAATGAGTATACGATTTTCAGCCATTTTTCAGAAAATTCAAGATGGCCACCATATACAAGCTCTGAAGCATACCACTTTAGGGTCCTTCTACCCGAGTTTGCTTGAACTCGTTCAAGCGGTTAATGAGGAGTAGCCTTTTAAGTGATTTCCAGAAATTTTCAGAAAATCCAAGATGGCCACCAGAAAAATTGGCCAATAAAAATTCTGTATAGAAGTTTTGAAACCTACCAGGCTAGAAACATTCCAACCAAGTCTGGTTGAAATTGCTCAAGCAGTTAATGAGGAGTAGCGTTTTAAATGATTTCCCGCCATTTTTTGGAAAATTTAAGATGGCCACCGGAAAAATGGATCAATCAAAATTCTGTATATAAGTTCTTAAGCATACCACGCTAGGGTTCTTTTCTCCAAGTTTCATTGAAATCGGCCCGGTGGTTATCAAAGAGTAGGCTTTTAAGTAATTTCCAGAAATATCTAGAAAATCCAATGTGGCCACCATAAAAATTGACCAATCGGGAAAATTGAAAAAACCTTGCAGACTCTGGTTGCTCTTGTTTTTTACTTTCTCCAATATCTACAGGCTTCATGCTAATAACATCAGAATCTTACCTTTAATTAGTAGCAGTTTCAAAACAGCTGTGTTTGTATCCAACAATAATGTCTGTCCAACAGGTATGATGACAAAATCACCGCCAACTGGGGGTGCCGCGCCACCCCACGTATGATTTGAAGACCACACGTCAATATAGAAAAAGTCAGCCACACCATCCTGAAAAATAGGTATTAATAGTGTATGCAATATGGCAGGATGCTTAAAATCCCTCAAAGCTCATTATTAAACAAATTGATTGAAAATCATTGATGCCTTAGTGAGTAATTATTATTAGGTAAAATTTGTTGCAAAATAATCAGCTGACATTAACCCTTTAATGGTCAAGCCAGGCAAAAACCGCCTCTGCAGTGGTCTTGAGGAATGTCCATTTGCAGGCAAAGAGAAGACTATTTTTGAAAATTTACTACTGGAATGAATGGCTCAATAACTGAGCCAGTCATTCCAGTGGTAAATTAAAAAAAATAGTACTCTGTTCACCTGTAAACGACATTGACTAAGTAAAGATTTAGATTTTCTTGATCAAATTTGACCAATAAATGGTTAAATTTACATCATTGCACATAGCATAGCATCTATCCATCAAAAGATTAATATGTAGAGACGATAACCTTGTGCTTCCAGATCAGTTCACCATTCTATAAATGTCATACTGGTTTAATTGTCCACAACATTGATATATTTATGCACTTCTATCACATGAAGTCATTTTGGAAACGATGTGGAGTGATCGAGATAATTATCCTCCACCCCAAAACCCCTACACCACAAACACAGCAATCTTCACTTAATGCTTATGGGTAAATATATGTGGTTATTTATAACATGGAACGCCATGACTCTGGATTTGTGTACCCGACGCTTGCCCTGAAGGTTCAGGATGATTGTCAGATGCCTGACACTGTTTGTGAGACCTAGTTATAGGCCTTTTGGTTCAGGTTTGGATGCCACTCACTGCACCTGCTCAGTGAATGTTCTTCCTTTGGGTCCCATCTTGCACATACCCAGTGACTGTTCTCCCTTTGAGTCCCTTATTTAGGGACCCAAATTTTGGGTACCATCCCAGGCCACATGCCGCATGCATACCGAGGGACCAAATTTTGGGTCATTGGTAATTTAGCTACATGTTTTGCATTTGTGTTTGCGCACGCGTGGTTTATGAGGAACATAAAATATGGATTTGGGTTCTGAATGCCTGGTTATCGAATATGCCATTTTTTTGCTTACTGCTATAGGTTTCGTCAGATTGACATTTGGGCAGGACAAGTGGTGTGGGGAGAAAGGCACTTATATAAATTAGGTATGGCAGGGGGAGGGTGAGTGTGTCAGCACCCCATTCCGAGATCCAGCTTTAGAGTGTTTCGCTCATCAGAGGATTTACATACAAATATGATTCATAAGCAGTAGAGACAGATTTTCTTTATTGTTTTGCCTTAATTTGTTTGTTTTGGCAATTATTTTATTTTGCAGGACTGCAAAAAACCCCACCCGGTGCACGTTGCGCCATTCTGCATAATATTGAAGAACTTGTGTAGATGAAGGAATGTATAACCTTACCACAACAGCAGAGCCAAGGCTTCCAATGGTCACAGTAACCACACTCTGTACAGATCGTCCGATGGAGCCAGTCACACAGATAATCTGTGTTGAAGTTGCAGATGACACAGCACACACGATACCATCAATTGTTACAGTATTCTCCAGCAAAACAGAACTAGTGGTAAAACATTATATATATACAAATCATACTCATGAAACATGTTGCATTCTGGAGATGTAAAGTGGCTCTCTAAACATGTAATGGTCAAAACTGATCAAAAGAAAGAAATGTCCATTTGCAGGACAAGAGAATATTTTAAAAATCTTATCACTGGATCTATTAGCACAATTTATTGGCTGTAATGGAGGAACAAATTTCTACGTATGCCATGCTCATTTCTAACTAAGCCAACCTTTTACGTGCGTTATCATAAATTTGAAACTTTGAAAGCTGAATTCCCAGAATCTAAATTTCAAGGGAGCTATACAGTTAAGCTGCACAATATTTTGAAACTAACATGATTTGACTATGACAGCAACAACTCCTAGTCAGATTAGTTTCAAAATATTCAACAGAATTTATATATTGAATTGTAAATTCACCATTATGATCAAAAGCATACAATTCATACACATTTGTGACAAACCTTTTGGTTTTCGCAACGGAACTACATCATTTTGATTGTGACGTCTGCTGACATGTGACATATATTGATCATGACATCAGATACTTGAGTGACACTGGATTAGGTCATTCAATGGACCTTTCCATTTTAGCTATGCCATGCCCATCTCTAGCTAAGCTCCACCCACACGTCGCTCGTGTTGGGATCGATCGATCTCTGAACTTCCTGACTATCAATTTCCAGGTAAGCTGTTGAATATTTTGAAACTAATTTGACTGGGTGCTGTTGCTGCCTACACACCGCTTAGCTGATTATGACGCCATTACTCTGGAAAGGCCCATTGGGGTGGGGGGACTAGCATTTATTATTTTGAAATTAATATGATTGGAAGCTATTGCTGCCTCAGGCAGCCTTCCCGTTACTTTAAATTCAAAATATTCAACAAAATATGCTATACATCACCAAGCATTGACGTTTTTAGGGATTTGTCTTTGAAGGGGTTAAAATCACCATTTATAATCATTAATATATAGACCAGATACCCTTACTAGCCCCATTTTATTGTTTATCTAAGTTTTAAGGGAATTTTTACTTGATCATGGCCAACTCATTATTGTGGCAATCTATCGGCGATATGCATGTTTTAAAGGATTTCCAGATAGTATTTGGAAATCCAAGATGGATGCGAGAAAATTTGTTCAAACAAAATTCTGAATAGAAGTTCTAGAGCGTAGCACCATAGGATCCTTTCAGGCAAATTTGTTTAAAATACGCCAAGCAGTTTAAGATGTCTTAAAGGATTTCTATAAAGTCCAAGATGGTTACCGAAAAAAATGTACCAATCGAAGATTTCATTATATAAGTCTTGAAGCCTACTACCATAGGATCATTCCACCAAAGTTTTCTTGAAATATAGCCATTAGTGGGGCGGATATGTAACAAATTTGAGGTAAGATGTTCCATTCTGGTAGAAAGCATGAAATTTGGCATATAGGTGGTTAAAGGTATGCTGAACATAATTAGATGCGGTGCCATGTGATTCTACCAAGGGAACCCATTCAAAATGGCGGATTCAAAATGGCTGCCTTCCCTGCGGAAAATCTGCATTACTCAAGTTCTAGATGGAGTAGAGGGCTGAAATTGATGTCAAATTAAGGGTTTCTTGGGTCACTGGTTATGATTTTACCCATTACAATACTCTAAATAGATAAACATGCTGAAAAAATATATTATTATTATTATTGTTGTTGTGGTTGTGGTTGTGGTTGTGGTTGTCATCGTCGTTGTTGTTGTTGTAACATTTGTGAATTAGTAGTATTATTGCTAAACGTTTGTACACACATGTTCCGGGCGGAACATTTTAGAAACAAGTTTTCGTTACTCAAAACAATTGGTCTACACGTTTTCTCCAGTAAAAGTAATTGTATGCCAGCCCCTCGCTTCGCCAAGCATTATTTCGTTGCAGATTTCCATTTAATTATTGTAGTTTCCTAAACTCACACTGACTATCTAAATATATCAGGAGAATACATAGCTGCATAGATAACACATCTTAAAGAGCCACCATCTTTTGACATCAAACACAGGTGGTCACTATGGGAGGATTGATATTTACATATTTAGAGTATTGTAGTGAGTAGAATTATAACGATTGACCCATGAAACCCCTAATTTGACATTAATCCCATCTCTCTACTCCGTCTAGAGCTTGAGTAATGCAAGTTTTCCGCTGGGAAGGCGGCCATTTTGAAGCCGCCATTTTGAATAGGTTCCATTGGTAGAATCACGTGGCACCACATCTAATTATGATCAGGATACCTTAAACCACCTATATGCCAAATTTCATGCTTTCTGCCAGAATGGAACATCTTTATCACATATCTGCCCTACTACATTGATTAAGGATGAGTTGAATTTTAATCGAGTTCTGGAGTCTATCACCATAGGATTGTTCCATCCCAATTTGGTTAAAATCTGTCAAACTATTTAGGAGATATAATTAAAAGCAAAAGTTGATGGACAATGTACAGGATGAGGATAGACAGATGATGGACAGTCGCCATGGCATAAGCTCATTTGTTTTTTTTCTGGCTAGGTGAGCTAAAAATAAAACATGTTATCATACATGTACCTGAATCCTGTTCCAGTGATAGTGACAGTTGTTCCGCCTGCTGTACCTCCTCTTGATGGTGTCACTGATGTAACTGTGCTAGTTAATGATGATTCATATGTATAAGCAGATGCCTCGACTATTGTGATACGATTTACAGTAATCTCCACATCGCATAATTTTGTTCCACTTGATACAGAAGCTGAATAATCGGGAAAATATGTGTGATTAGGATAACTAATAAGAATTCTGCAGAATTACATATCTTGCATGTCACCATGATGGACCTTTCCATTTTTAGCCATGCCCCGCCCATCTCTAGCTAAGCTCCACCCACGGTGAACGTCATTCATGACATTATTCATTATGATGTCATTCTACACGTCGCGTAGTTGATTATCATATCATAGGATGGATTGATAAAGTGGAAAGGTCTGTTGCCGATAAGCATCAAAAGTCAGTGACTTGACCTTTGACATCAATGTTTTCATGCTAATTCCTAACAGGTATACTTCCAATCTTAGTTCCAATTCACCTTTCCAGAGTATCCATCGATGATTTGACGTCATATGATGTCATAATCAGCTAAGCGGCATGTAGGATGACATCATAACCATTATGTCGTAAATCATTCTATTAGGCTCGTCTTTAACCCTTAACCCTTGTCATTAGCAGCAATAGCACCAAGTCAAATTAATTTCAAAATATTCAACAGCTTAACTTATGGCTTTCTGGAAACTGAGTCAGGGCGCTCGGGCATCGGTTGATCCCAACATGAGTGAGATGTGGTTGCAGCTTAGTTAGAGATGGGCAGGGAATAGGTAAAACTGAAAAAGTCCATTGCATACACATCTTTCTGATCTAAAATCTAAAGTTTAAAGTGGGTAAGCAATTACACAACATTGTACTCAAGATGTCAAAAATACACAGCCAGTAGCTAAGTTCAGTAATAATGAAAATTAACACACATCTTGGAAGTTAACTCCAGTAATTATGATAAATCCCAGTTGGTAATTAACTGTTTGCCTGTTTAATTTCCGCAGAGCACATTTGTCATGCGGTTTAACTCTGGACCTGCTGAATATTTTGAAAACAATTTGACTTTCAGTGATTGCCCACTGAAATTATTGTCTGGTGGCTTACTGCATGCAGTCAGACAATTAACGGCGATAAATATGGTAATATTCAGTGAGTAGTTACGCCAGTAATTAAGGCAATATTGATTAAGCATTTAACCTTAGTTGTAATGCAATACACAGAGATAATTATGGCAATACTCTGTGGGTCGATGGGGGGAAGAGTGTATTGTGCGTGCGTGCATGTGTCTGGTGATGGATTTGGATAAATTTGATAATTCGAATTAGAGAATGTAACCTTACTTCAACTCCACATTTAAGAAAATGATATTAATTCATATAGAATGAAATCATGATATGTTAAAGGATAACAAACCTCATCTCGTGATACCTATATAGGTGATCTAATAGGCCACTCATAAACTATGCATGGAATTTAAAACTTTTTATCATCCCATCAAAGATATTCAGGCTTTAGTTGCTAAATGTTGTAAATGTCTCGCCTGTTTCCTGTTTGTCAGTGACATTGACCGTTGACCTTGTGACCAGTTTCCTCATGCCGCTTCCTAACCGTATAGGCAAACACATAGCCAAGTTTAGTTGCAATAGGATTAATTGATCTTGAAATATAAGCCGAGTAGTTTTGCTAAACGCAAAATTATAACATTGTTGATGCCGTCGTCGTCATTGTTGCCATCTTCACCGCCGTCAGAAAAGCGACACATGTCTCGCTTTCTGCTTCACAGGCAAGACAAGAACTAGCGTGTCTGCCTCGGTATATGTGCTCAGTCATACAGGTGCAATATATAGCTTGATAATGTGGTCTAAAAACAACCATACAGGTAAGCTGTTGAATATTTTGGAACTAATTTGACTGGAAGTTGTTAATGCCTTAGGCAGCAACAACTTCAAGACAAATTAGTTTTAAAATATTCAACAAGATGATTATTACAAGATAAAGAATGTAATGCATTGGCACTTACTTGACATCACACACTATCGTTAGAGGAAACAAAATGGTGGAGATCACTGTTCAACATTTACGCGATATTACAAAGCAGAGAATTGTGATACAGATAAGGGAATGTGACAGGATATGAATGATATGGAATCTATAAACCATAATCTATCGGTGCAATACAACATTTGAGATAAGATTAGCATCCCTTTAAGATTTATTTCGCTTCAGCACATTGAAGTTCACAATTTAAAGTTATAAAATTAATGTAAACAATTGAACAATTTTATTTTCAAACATTTAGGTGTGAATGTGTGCCTTTAAAGAAAGATGAAAGAGGGATATCATGTATCGTAATAGCATGGCTACATGATAGGAATACCCAGTAAACATACCTGCATCTGATGGCGAGTAGCACTGCATCTCAGTAAGTGTAAGGGCAAATGTTGGATGGCGCGTACACGTGTTACCACATATTGTCACCGATATACTGTCATCAAAACCAGCTCCTGAGATGGACAAGATTTGTCCACCACCAAAACTTCCTGAAACATAATGCATAAGAAAGGTACATTAGTTTCTACATTTTTTGAAAGGTTAAAATTTGAGAAAGTCTATGCTTTTTTAATTTTTTCTGTTGACAAATTGCTTTGTCATAGGATAGTTAAATTCAGTGGTAGATTAACCCAAACATTAAATTTATTTTAAAAAATCATCCATTTGCAGATTACTTTTCAAAATTTACCACTGGAATGACTTGCTGAGTTATCAAGCCAGTGATTCCAGTAGTAATTTTTCAAAATAGTCTTCTCTTGGCCTGCAAATGGATGTTTCCAAAGACCACCATATAACAGAAGCCATTTTTGGCGGGCTTGAGGGTCTGTAGGTTAACTCTTTCATGGCCTAGAAAATGTAATGATTTTAAGCGATTTTGTATGTTTACGAGGAATTTGACACAAATTGTGAGTTTTTGCATTAAAAAGCCCATTTTCACCCAAAATATTGGACCTACATTGTATAAATGTGAATTCTTCAAAAGGCACATCTGCGTATCATAACTTAAAGGCATACACCAAGTTTCATTAAAATATCTGAAGCGGTTCTGTATGATATACTGTTTACGAGATATTGTGGACAGACAGACAGATGGATGGATGCATGGACGCAGACGCGGTGCAGAGCAAGATGAGACTATTTAAAAAATTTTTATTATTGGTATGACTGGCTTCTAGTCAAATTAGTTTCAGAATATTCAACAGAATATCGCATACATCATAAAGAATTTGTCACTTTTGGCCTGTAAGCTTTAATGAGTTACGAGAAACAACAACCAGGGATTACTGATATCTCTGCCAACCCCACCCCACAATCACACAGTGGATCAATGTTTCACAACGATGGTCTGAGTGCAGTCTCAGAGAAAATGGACCTTTCCAGTTTTAGCTATGCTCAGGCCATTTCTAGTTAAGTAACACCCACACCTCGCTCGTGTTGGCATCGATCGATCTCTGAACTCTCCTCTCCAACTATCAATTTCCAGAAAACTATACATGTAAGCTGTTGAATATTTTGAAACTAATTGACTGGGTGCTGTTGCTGCCTATGTTTATTAAATAGTAGAGACATACAATTCGTACAACATGTCGGACTATTAAGAGTTAAAGACAGGCCTAATAGAATCATTTATGATGTAATGATTATGACGTCATCCTACACGCCGCTTATCTGAGTATGATGTTATATGATGTCAAATCATTGATGAATACTCTGAATAGGTGAATTAACACATGATATTGTGTTTATACTTGTTTATGTAATTATGCAAGTATATACTGCACTCATGACATTCACTCAGCCATAAAGAGAATTAAGAGTAATCACAATTTCTTTAATTGCGTTACCATTACCATGACGTTTTGACCCCAATATCAATAGGCTTTTTCGGACACACAATAATACATCTGGCAATGTTTGGTGAAAATCCATCTAATAGATCTTCAGTTATCACCCGGAAACACAACAGAATTCACCTTTTCAGTTTATCCATCCATCATATGATGTCGTAATCAACTACATGACATGTATGCTGATGACATAATCATGATGTCATGAATGATTCAAAATAGTCCGTCTTTAACGCTTAATAGTTTGACACATTGTAACAATTGTATGTCTTTGCTATTTAATAAACATGCTGTTGAATATTTTGAAACTAATTTGACTGGGCGCTGTTAATGCCATAGGCAGGGTGCTGTTGATGCCATAGGCAGCAACAGCACCCAGTAGAATTAGCATCAAATATTCAACAGCTTATCTGCATAGTTTTCTGGAAATTGATAGACAGGGAGTTCAGAGCTCGATTGATCCCAACACGAGCGTTTTGTGGGTGGAGCTTAGATAGAGATGGTAAACTGGACAGGTCCATTTTCTTAATTTGGTAACTGTGATCTTGATCTTTCGACCCGAAAATTAATAGTATTCTTCAGACCTCCAAAGACACAGGTCACGGTTGAGAGATACCTTCAACACAACTTGAGTTATCATTCAAAAACATACAAAATTTTCCGTAACTGTGTTACTGTGACCGTGACCATTTGATCACAAAATTAAGAGAATTGTTCTGACCCACAACAGAAACACACAGACCAAGTTTGGTGAAGATCCCTCCAGTTGAAAATTAGTTATCTCCCTGAAACACAACACAATTTCCTTAATTTGGTAACCATAACCTTGGTCTTTGACATTTTGACCCCAAAATTAATAGGATACTTAGGACGCCAAAATGGCAACACGTACATGTCAAGTTTGAAAATCCCTTCAGAAGAACTTGAGTTATATCATCCAGAAATGCAACCAACCTTCCTTAATTGTATCACTGTGACATTGAACTTTCAAGACTAAAATTAATAGCATAAGAGTTCTTTTCACACACAAACCCAAACCTCCAAGAGCAACATACACGCCAATTTTGGTGACAATACCTACAGTAGACCTTGAGTTATCGCATGGGAATGGAATAGATGAACAAATATATCAACAGACTAACCGACAAACAGATGAATAATGCAAATGCTATGTACCACATATATTTGTATGGGGGAGGGGGCATAGATATTAATGTTAATATACATGGGATGCTGACAGAATAAATCCCAATACACATGATACAACAATTTGGATACAACAACTTGGTTCTGACACATGAGCCATCAGGTTGCATACAACAATTTGTGTACAACAAGTTGGATACAACAAGTTATATAAAACACATGTGTGCAAATTCAAAATCTGCATAAAATATTATATGTCAAATGTAGGAATTAATAAAATATTGTCTCCTCGTTTATTGTGATTGACGCAGTCCAGTATTTTCACATTAAATAAACACTTGTACTCCTCATAACGCTAAACTAAATCATTATTAAATTGGGACAACTGATTGGCTGCATAAAATGTTGGATGAAATAGATGTACGAAACCGATACACATGGGCCAACTTGTTGTAAACAACTTGTTGGATGAAAAGGTTGGATGGAAAAGTCAGATGAAAATAGGACACTGTTCTATTTTTTACAGTCAACATTTTGTTGCATTACTTGCATACATTTTGAAAGTGTGTATACTTGTTGTATTGTGTGTATCAAGCTTTACTGAAAAGAAACTTGCAAGGAAGACCAAATTGATTTAAATTAATACATACCTGTGTTGGGAGCAATGTTATCCATTTGCAGATTGTATGAGAACATATGATCCTTGTTAGCATAGCCTTTCTCAAAGACTTTTAGAAGTACAGCGAACTCTCCTGCAGCACGAGTTCCCAGGTTACATGTTAGTGATGTTGCCGTTGCAGAGGCTATGATGCACGCTTCTCCACCAATTACTATAATATTTTCTGCCAAAATAGTACTATAGCCTGTTCCGGTTATGGTTAGTAAACCACCAGATGACCCAGATGAAGGGTTGATATTGCTTATGGTAGGAGTAAGTGCATCACTGTACGTGTATGTTTGTGGTGGATAAGGCTGGATGTTCGATGTAACGACAATCGATGATACACCATCCCCAGGTGGAGTTTCTATGTTAATTTCTGAAACTGTTGCAGAGACAACAGGTACTGTTACTCCATCAATTTCTACACTTAATGAAGATACAAGGAAACCATAACCCATGATTTTAACCATTGTTCCACCATGTTTACTGCCACTGGATGGATTGATCGAGGTAATAACTGGTAGACTCTGAATAGTGACTGTGCTAACAGCATTGCCGAGGCCATGTATATACACAGAGACAGGGTGCGTACCAGCTGGTAATGAGTCAACAGTACAAGTGATCTCTGAATCAAGGATATCATTCAGATTAGCAATTACGCAATCCGTAGATCCAAATCTAACTTCATAGTCACTGAGCATTATACCTGAAGGTAAAAAGCGTGATCCGGCGATGACAATACTGGTAGACAAAGACGAAACTTGGTTTGGTGTAACTGATGAGACGGTGGGAGTTGAGCTTGCAGCATAGGTAAATAGACATCCTGAAACATCTTTACACTGAGCTTGTGCTGTATACCCACTTGCAACTGTCACAGTTACTGCTATTGTGGCCGCTATCTCAACAGATGCTGGCGTTGTACAAGTAATCTTTATGTATGTTAAATTGATTATGCTACATGGTAACCCATTTATATCTATGCTTACGCTACCACCATTTGACAGAAATCCAGCCCCACTAATTTCAAGTCTGGTGCCGCCTGCTGTTGATCCAGTGTCAGGGTTTAACCCATCAATGTGTGGGACAAGGAGAATGGCCTTGTCTGCATCTCTGGCAACTGCTATTAGTGCATTACCACGATTCTTAATCCGAACAGTAGGCCATAACCATTCACCAATTGGGGGTTCTGAGGAAGGGGCAATGGAACACTTAAAGGTTGTTTCAGTTACTGAAATTATATTACATATATGGCCACTAAATTCTATTTCATTCTGACAGTTAATTGCAGTGAATCCTACAACTTGACCACTGACATCATCAGCCATTGTCATTGGGGTGGCTCGTGATATCTCCGTAACAATGGGAGATAGACACGACTCTAATATATAGCTGAAATGGCTATTGTCTGAAACAGTTGGTAGAACATCTGTACAGCCAGTAATGGAGGATAGTTCACTGGTACAAATACCAGTATCAGGTGGATCAGGCACTCCTGAATAATAATAATAATAATAATAATAATAATAATAATAATAATAATAATATTATTAAACAGTACTTCTTAGAACAGGAACCCCATGGTATCATCCAATCAGGAAGCTATAAGGATATAGCCTAAAGACTGAACCGTAAACCTTTTATTACATACTACCTGTAGTGCAAGCACTCCAATCCTAGGTAAGATTAACAGTGAGGAAACATGTCCCCACAAATATATCCAGTGACTTATTGTATATAGGGCACTTCTGTAAATGTCCACCTTCCAAATCTCAATCTAGTAATGATGCAGATTGCATGATATAGAACATTTCTGTAAAGTTTCACTGAAATCTGAACAGCCATTGTTGACATATATGACCAATTAAAAAACCTTAGCCAAAAACATTCTAAGTCCGAAACTGTGAAACATAAGTAAAAAGTTACAGGATCCAAATTTCTAATGATGCAGACTGCACAGTCTATACATGGCATTCTTTAATGTTTCATTAGAAATTTGCCAAGACACTTTGAAATATGTGAAATAACACCAAATTTAGCACTAGCGCAACTATCTGAACTAGATATCAGGAACTCAATAGGACATGATCATCTGCCAGCTCCTAATTATCTCAAACACTGTCTTACATTAAATAATGCTCAGTAGCACTTTAATGCTCCAGTTTATTTTATTTAAATTACAATTTTCTCATAGAAAATGTCCATTTGCATACCAAGAGAAGACTATTTTTGAAAATTTACCACTGGAATGACTGGCTCGATAACAGAGCCAGTCATTTCAGTGATAAATTTTCAAAACTAGTCTTCTCTTGGTCTGCAAATGGTCATTTCTCAAAGCCACTGTAGAAGCCACTTTTGGCTGGCTTAAATGCTAAAGGGTTACTACTGTCAAACAGTATCTTTCAGGCAAATTAATTTCAAAATATTCAGCTTAATCTTCTTAAATCACCCACATGGCCCAGGAGTAGATTTAGTTTGGATAGAAAGACAATGAAAACACAACAGTTCTTGTACATTATTTTAAACACCATCTTGGTCCTTTTAGCTCAAATTGTTTGAAATCCATCAAGCAGCTAAGGAGATGTGCTTTGACAACTTCCCACAAATTTCGAATAAAATCGACCAATCAAGATTCTGAATAGAAATTCTGTGGCCTACCACTATATGATCATTCAAGCCCAATTCAGTTGAAATCGGTCAAAGCATAAAGGAGATATGATTTGATCGATGGATGATGGAAGGGCAACGGATGGACACCATGGCATAAGCTTATTTCAGTTAATAATATGGTAGAAAATCTTTAAGTGCGATAAATTAATTCTGTGTTTAAGAAACATTTTTATCATGCATATTTTACAATGCATTTATTTGAATCATAACTTGATAACGCATGTCACTGGGCCAATACTAGGCCACATCGGTCTGGCAGTGGCTCAGAACCGGCACAGAAATATGCATTATCAGCGCATACAAACATACAAACATGGTTTGTGTAGATCTATTAAAGACAACAAAATGTGAGACAGAGACAAACAGGGGGCAGGATTAGGCTTGTGTGATTATTGCGTTGAGTGAATGCGATCGATTATTAAAAAATAATCATGATTACTCGATTAATCAGCTTGGATACAAATTAACAAGACAATACAACAAAAGAATATCAATGACGAAAACTGCAATGGTGTTTAGAAAAGTCCATTTGCAGGCCAACAAGGCGGTATTTGAAAATGTATCACTGGAATGCCTGGCTCGAGCATCGAGCCAAGCATTCCATGATACATTTTCAAAAATAGTCGTCTTGCCCTGCAAATGGACATACATTCACTAAGCAAAATGTCATTTTTCATGACCGATCACATTAAAAAGTAATTGAAAGTTAGGTTTTGAAATATTTTATGCAATAGAAAATAGTCACGATTATTTGATTATTTAATTTTTAATCATATAAATTCACGATATAAAATATAATCACAATTTTCAATTTAATCATGTAATCGCACAAACCTAGGCAGGGTACTCTAGCTGGCTCAGTGAATAGGTAGATGGTGTGGTTAAAGTGTTGTTAGTTTTCACCTAGCAGATTGACATACCTGGAAGCACTTCATATGTTGGTTCAAATCCATTCACCTTGACCTGTATAGGAGCAACACTGGATATTAACGCTTCTACATGGACAACGCCGTGCATAGCAATAGCGCCTTCAACATCCACAAAACCACTGCAGTAATAGTAGGTACCAACTGCGTGAAACTGGAATGTGTAGGATCCTAGATGAGAAAACAAATACCATGTCAAACTTGCTGGAGGCATCAACAGACTTTTCAGGATCTCACATATAGGAAATTCAAGACAGGTCCTCATATGGCTAACAAGATATTGCCTATAGCTAATTGTTTTTTTTAACCATTAACCCTTCAATGCCTAAGCCAGCCAAAAATGGCCTCCACAATGCTCTTCATTTGCAGACGAAGAGAACACTATTTTTTTTCAAAATGTAACACTGGAATGACTGGCCCCATAACCAAGATAGTCATTTCCGTGGTAATTTTAACCAGAAATGTGGTTGCAATGCGACAATGAAGCTCGACTATACAACTTTGCAATGAACTATGATGCTTGACTTAAAACATAGAATGAATATAGAAATCTTATGAATATACTTATCAATGACCATGAGAAATGACCTTTTGATCCCAATGTAATTGTCTCATCACCTTTCATTATCACGTTCCAAGTTTGGGTGCAGCATGATTAACACAACATGAGATATGAATTGCTAAGTTGAGGTAAAAGCAAAATGTTGTTGTTGAAAAAACCCTTGAGTTTTGTCATTATCAAATTGACCGTGACCTTTTGATGTCAATATGATGGTGTTATGCCATCACGTTATAAGGAAGGATGTGTTCCTGTATACTTAACCAAACATGAGAAATAAACTGCTAAGTTGAGCTCAACGTAAAATGTTAGTTTTCATAACAAGAGCTCCGCAAAGGGTGCATAATACCCTGCCATGATGACAACCCAATGAATGAGAGCTATCAGAAAGTATTTATTTCTTCCTCAGACCCATCAGACCAGTCATCCTTATGAAGTGTCAAAGCGATCCGTTAAATGGTCAAGGAGGTATCGTCCAGAAACCAATTTTCAAGATGGCTGCCACTGACTGGCGACCATATTGGATTTCGGATTATCGTAAATTTTGAAAAGTTTCATCAGTAGACATATTCCAACAACCCTAGGAAGTGATCCAATAAATGGTAATGGAGATATCACCCAGAAACCAACTTTCAAGATGGCATCCCGTGGCGGAACATTGTCAATTTCGATAGGTTTTTTCTCCAGACCTAGTCCAACCACCCTATGAAGTTTCAAAGCGATCCGATAAACGGGAAGAGAGTTATCATCCGGAAACCAATTTTCAAGATGGTGGCTGGTGGCCATCTTGAATTCAGATCATTGTCAATTTCGATAGGTTTCTTCTCCACACCTAGTCCAACCACCCAATGAAGTTTCAAAGCGATCCACTAAATCGTAACGAGTTATCATCTGGAAACAAATTTTCAAGATGTTCACCGGTGGCTGGCGGCCATCTTGGAGTTTGTATCACGGTCGATCTCGATAGGTTTCAATCCCCAGAGGTAGTCGAACCACCCTATGACGTTTCATAGCGATCCGATAGATGATAATGGAGTTATCATTTGGAAACCAATTTTCAAGATGGCCACGGGTGGCTGGTGGCCATCTTAGAGTTCGGATCATCGTCAATTTCGATAGGTTTCTTCTCCACACCTAGTCCACCCACCCTATGAAGTTTCAAAGCGATCCGATAAACGGTAACGAGTTATCATCTGGAAACCAATTTTCAAGATGGTCACCGGTGGCTGGTGGCCATCTTGGAGTGTGTATCATTGTCAGTCTTGATAGATTTCTTCCGCAGACGTAGTCGAACCACCCTATGAAGTTTCATAGTGATCCGATAGACGATAACGGAGTTATCATCTGGAAACCAACTTTCAAGATGGTCACCGGTGGGTGGTGGCCATCTTGGATGTCAAATCATTGTCGATTTCGATAGGTTTCTTCCTCAGGCCTAGTCCAACCACTCTATGAAGTTTCAACGCGATCCGATAAACGCTAACAGAGTTATCATCCGGAAACCAATTTTCACGATGGCTGCCTGTGGCTGGCGGCCATCTTGGACTTCGGATCATTGTCGATTTCTATAGGTTTCTTCCTCAGCCCTAGTCCAATCACTTGATGAAGTTTCAAAGCGATCCAATAAACGGTAAAGTAGTTATCATCTGGAAACCAATTTTCAAGATGGCTGCCGGTAGCTGGTGGCCATCTTGGATTTCGGATCATCGTCGATTTCGATTTGTTTCTTCCCCAGAACTAGTCCAACCACCCTATGAAGTTTCAATGCAATCCGACAAATGGTAACAGAGTTATCATCCGGAAACCACTCTGCTACCCGCCCGACGCCCGCCCGCCCGCCAGATGGATGGACGGACAGTGCCATAACATAATACCCCACAAAATCTTTTGCCAGGGTATAAAAACTAGGTTTTAGCAAGGACACAGTGACCTTGCTCTTTGACATTTTGCTGGCAAGGTGCCATGTGTCATTCCCAAATCATGACAAAGAAGCTTGTGTTCAACTTTGGCTCCAGTATGATTAAGCAAACATCAGGGTTGGGGTCAATTCCGATTGGAATTGGAATTTATCAGTCAATTCCAATTCAATTCCGGAATTGGAATTGGAAATGGAATTGATAAATGTGAGGACTCTTGAATTGGAATTGATAAATTTTAAGACACCGAAATTGGAATTGGATTTGGAATTGATAATTTGAATTGACCAGAATTGATAAATTCCAATTCGATTCCAGTCAAATTTGTCATAGATTTACTGAACATTGTTGGTTATAAAATGTACATGTACTATCTGTAAATTATATACTGCTGTTTATATGCCCTTAATGCATTTCATCCTAAATGATCTATATGATACCATTTACCACATTTCATTCTATATGCAGGTTGATGATATTTATTATGCCAGCTGTTATTAGATGCTTTATTGAATATTTTACAATTTATTTGGCTGAATACTTTTCTGTCTCCTATGGCTGCAACAGTTTCTATTAAAATAAATCTTAACAACTTAGTTATATGTTTGATTTGAAGACTTAGAATTTGAGATACTGATAATTCAGTGATGAGCAAGTTAGCCCATAACCATTTACACCTATAAGCCAGCCAAAACACTTTCCGCAATGAGTTTGAGAAATGTTCATTGGCAGGCCAATGGAAGACTATTTTTGAAAATTTACAACTGGAGTGGCTAGCTGGATAACTGAGCCAGTAATTTCAGTGGTAAATTTTCAAACATTATCTCTCACTCTCTGAATTGGCAAAATAAAGATCTGATAAATGCTATGAACTTTAATACATTATTGAATTAACTCAATTCTCCATGACCAGTGATCAATTAACGTTTTTATCCTATGTGAGCTTTGTACCTCCTTTATTCAATCAAAGCCTCTGCTCTTGAACTTATTTTATTCTGCATTCCCTGGAAACTGGGTTTCATCTCTGTGAAATCATGCAATCTTTAAAATCATACAAATTAGTTAAAATGATTTCAAATATATAAAGTAGAACCAAGTTATCCAAATTGTGTTAAAATATTCATCAAGATGTTAGCAATAGTGTTCAGTAAAGGAATAACCATCATCTGCATGGAATGAAATGGGTGAAGAAAGCAGTACATTACAAGATAATTGCCCTGTAATTATACATAACAAAGCAACCATTGAACAAAACCCTCTGTGAAATGCTTTTAAAATACAGACTCAAACTCTACATACATGCGCTCAGTACTCTCACTCAGTACTGTAATGTCTAATGCTTTTTAATGCAGCATTTATATAGCAAGGTTTACATGTATCTATAATAATTAGACATGGCATTAACATTTAGCCATATTCATCAGAAAATAACTCGGCATTAAGCTATAATTAAGTCAAATGAACTAAAAATAAGATTTGCTGAATGTTGACTTTTTGGACAATAATTTGAATGAAAGATATAACTACCTATTGGCAACAACAATTTTTATTCTAATTGTCTAAAATATTAACAGAGAAGCCAGCCAAAAATGCCCCCTGCACTGGTCTTGAGGAATGATCATATATATGTATGCTGAGAGACTATTTTTGAAAATTTACCATTGGAATGTCTGATTCTATAACTGAGCCAGTCGTGCATTGTTAAATTTAAAAAAATAGTCTTCTCTTATCCTGCAAATGGACATTTGCTAATGATAAATCTAGTTTTTCTTGGCAATCTTGGGCATTAAAGGGTTAAAATATAACAATGTTGATCTCAAGTAAATATTGGTATGGAATTGGAATTGGACTTGGAATTGATAAAATGGAATTGGAATTGGAATCGAACTTGTCTGGGTGGAGTTGGAATTGATCAAATGAATTTGTGGAAATGGAATTGGAATTGGACTTGATAAAATGAATTGAGGTGGAATTGGAATTGACAAAATGGAATTGACCCCATCCCTGGATATAAACAGTGAAGTTGGGATAAACACAAAATGTTATTGTTGAAAAAACGGTTTTTCCCAAGACAACAATGACCTTTAATCTGTTGACCCACAAGGACATTGTGTCGCTCTATCATTACAATGAGGCATGTATTTAGGTTTTGGTCAAGTATAATTAACCAAAGGTGAGGTATGAACTACTAAGTTGAGCTAAAGGCAAAATGTTAATGCTGAAAAAAACAGTCATTTACCAATATCACAATAATATCGACGTTTGACCGTGGCTTTTAGCCCAACGGTAATTGTGTTGTGCACTCTTACTATAAGGCAGTACCTATACAACTTTGGGTCCACGTTCAGAAAGATTAAGCAAACATGAGATATAAACTTAAACTCAAAATATTAATGTTGAAAAAAATCCCAGTTTTTACCAATGTCACAATAACCGTAACCTTTGCCAGTTTGACCACAACATCATTGTATGATGCCCTCTAATTATAAGGAAGTATGTCCAAAGTCGAGTTCAGTATACTTAACCAAAGATGAGATATGAACTGCTAAGTTGAGCTAAATGCAAAATGTTAATACTGAAAAAGCAAAGGTTTAGCAATGTCAAAAAACCCGTGACCTTTTGACCCCAATGTCATCATGATGACGAGCACAGACCTTTCCGAGATATGGCTCAGATACAACAGATAAAGATGCAGATAAAGATGGACAGACAGATGGACACACACAGCAAGACGGCGGACGCCATCATATAATACACACACTTTGTGCGGGCGTATATAAACATTCGAAACCGGATAAATGAATTAGGGATAAAGATACACATGGATGCACACAGTCGATTGTGCACACAGACAAAGAGATAGCTATATACTCCTACTTTGAGGTGGCATAATGGACCTTTCCACTGTATTCATCCATCATATGATGTCATAATCAACTACGTGAGGCATAGAATGACATCACAATCAATGACGCCATTGTGACATCATGAATGACATGGATAAGTATGTCACGAATGCATAGTTGAAGCTGGACAATGCAGTGTTGTGCGAATTGTATGTCTTTAGTATTTAATAAATATCATGTTGAATATTTTGAAACAAATTTGACTGGGCGCTGTTGCTGCCATAAGTAGCAACAGCGCCCAGTTAAATTAGTTGCAAAATAGTCAACAACTTAACTGCATAGTTTTCAGGAAATTGATAGTCAGGGCATTCGGGGATCGATCAATTCCAACACAGTGGGCGGGGCATAGCTAAGACTGGAAATGTCCATTATTTCGACAACAGCTAGATACAGTCTTTGCTATTGAACTATATATGGAGAAATGACTTTCAAAAACGCTATCATGCTTTCAGAGTATCCTACCTGCTTTTGTTCCAGTATCACCAGAAGTAAAACCTGTGCCATCATAAGTGCATGATGTGATGTCCTCTGTCTGGTAAACACGATATACAATATTAGCGACTGGGGCCTGCCATGACCAGCGTATCTTGTCACCCACTTTTACTGTTAATGTGTATGGCATCCATGCATAGTACTGACCAATATCTGAAATATATACATCCAACATACATTCAACTCTACCCAGGTTGGGTAGTATTAAATAAGACAGTAATAGAAATGTGATATAGATGAACGAGAGACTGAGTGTGGTTAAAGATGGCTAATAGAAAATGCAGTGAAGATTTTACAAAGCCACCAGTAACTGATTTTGACACTAATAAGAGTGATTGCTGGATTGATGATACATGTATATCTGTGAGAGTTACTGCATACACTAATATTGAGGTACAGTACAGCTCAGACATACCATGTTTCCAAATCAAAAACCTTAGTTTGTAAAATTTTGAACACGATGTAAGAAATGTTCTGTTGAACATTTTGGACTTAATTTGATAGAAAGCCATTGCTGCGGGGGCTTCCAATTAAGCTTGCACGATTATGCAGTATTTTTAATCGTTATCATTTTAGATAGCTAATCATGATTATTCGATTAATCGCAGCTGTACTGGTGTCTGGTGATGGTGGGTTGAGGAGGCATAAAGCAATCAAAATCGCTAGTATTGGAAATATCTGAAAAAAGCTACAAACTTTACTTCAAATGGGAATTCCTAACACAATGCTTGAAAAAAAGAAAATTGGTATCGCTTTTCAGATCACTAAAATGCCTCCAGTCTAATTGCCAGATAGTACAATAGGTGTTCAGAAACCACATTTAATAGGCTATTATAAACATTAGAGTGCAATTTCTGAACGCAATAGCAATACAATCTGGCAAGACAAAAATGGACTAAGAAAAAACGAAAACTCAGCTAGTGGCGTAGTGGTTTCTAATAGTGTTGTGCAGTGGTTTTACTGTGGCACAGTAGTTTCTAATAGTGTGGTGCAGTAGTTTTCAAAGACTACATATTTCTCTAACTGCCCACATTTTGGTCAAACATAGATGCTATTAATGAAAATAACTATAACAAAGCTGCATTGTGCACTATTTTCTGATTAACAAAATTGTTTAATTTGAAAACATTGATATTCTGGCCAAATTATTCTTACCCCGCAGTGAAATGGCACTGTGTTGAATGCCCCAAAAACTTCGTTGGAAAAAACAATGGTGGATTTAAAGATTTTAAGTCATAAAATAAGTAATATAGATGTAATGCAGTATTTACACCCATTCACATTCACCTGGGTTAATATCAACAGACAATGTAAGCCGACTTTACATATGAAAAACAACTATCTTGGTGATTGAAAATCTTCGATTAGTAGATTTTTGGTTTAGTGATCATCCACGATAATATTTTAACAAGAACTCTGCAAACGGCGCATAATACTACGCCATGATGAGAAACCAATGAATGAGAGCTATCAGAAAATATTTATTTCTTCCTCAGCCCCATCAGACCAGTCACCCTTATGAAGTGTCAAAGCGATCCGTTAAATGGTCAATGAGGTATCATCCAGAAACCAATTTTCAAGATGCCTGCCACTGACTGGCGGCCATATTAAATTTCGGATTATCGTAAATTTTGATAAGTTTCTTCACCAGCCATATTCCAACGACCGTAGGAAGTGATCCAATAAATAAATTCCAGAAACTAACTTTCAAGATGGCAGCCCATGGATGGCGGCCATCTTGGAATTTGGATCATCATCAATTTCGATAGGTTTCTTCTCCTCACCTAGTCCAACCACCCTATGAAGTTTCTGAGGGATCTGCTAAACAGTTATCATTTGGAAACCAATTTTCAAGCTGGTCATCAGTGGCTGGCAGCCATCTTGGTGTTCGTATTATTGTCAATCGCGATAGGTTTCTTAGCAAGAGGTAGTCGAACCACCCTATGAAATTTCATAGCGATCCGATAAACGGTAACAGAGTTATCATCCGGAAACCAATTTTCAAGATGGCCACCTGTGGCTGGTGGCCATCTTGGATTTTGGATCAGCATCGATTTCAATAGGTTTCTTCCTTCCGCAGACTTAGTCCAACCATTCTATGAAGTTTCAAAGCGATCCGATAAACAGTAACGGAGTTATAATCCAGAAACCAATTTTCAAGATGGCTACCGGTGGCTGGCGGCCATCTTGGATTTCCGATCATTGTCAATTTCGATAGGTTTCTTCACCAGTCCTGGTCCAACCACTCCATGATGTTTCAATGCAATCCGACCCAAGATGGCCACCAGTGGCTGGCGGCCATCTTGGATTTCGGATCATCGTCAATTTCGAGACGTTTCTTCCCCAGGCCTAGTTCCACCACCCTATGAAGTTTCAATGCGATCCGACAAATGGTAACAGAGTTATCATCAAGAAACCACTCTGCCCGCACGCCCGACTGTCCGCCCACCCAGACGGATGGCGCCATTACATACCGCGCCAAATTTTTTGGCGGGGTGTAAAAAGTAATCGCGATTAATCGAATACTTGAGCAAGCCTACTTCCAATCAAATTAAGTTATTTCTGAGCTGCATTCAATGAATGACGAAAATATAGAGCTCGAACATAAGACATTACCATGTTTCCTCCCTCCCATCTAAACATCTCACCCCATTTTACCCGACTATCTCACTCTTACATTCACATCAGAAATTATAGTCAGGAACAGGAACATACACCGAAAATATGTGTACCTGGGTGGACTCCAGCATTTGTGACTTCATGTATCGTCGCTGTATCGGCTAGTCGACAATTGATTTCAGTGTCTGCTACATTAACTGTCACACAATTAAAACTTCCAACCTTGATCTCTACTTTGTCAATATCAGTGCCAAACTTCTCTCCAACGATGGTGAGATCAGTGCCTCCATACATTGACCCTTTCAGTGGGTACACATCAATCATCTTCAGTGCACACTCAATATCAGGAATAGAATTCTGCCTATTTAGTGAAAAGGTAAAACACTATCTTTATTCTTTAATTAAAAAACAAGAACAATTGTAGATTTCAAACCCTCATGGCATCCAGCCATTTTGACAAACCGTAACATTCTATCTACTTATCGGATACCAGGATGCCAGATGTCATTTGGATTACGAACTTGAACCATCTTCCCACATGTAGGGCTCAACAATAATGTATTTGTTGTATCACATATGTCTAACATACGTTAAGGTATACATTGCTCGCACTGATTAATCCACTCAATTGCTAAGCTGTCTAATGATTAAGTACCTAAGACCCCGCAAAAAGGTGTAGTGCGTTAATGCGCACAATCAAAGAATACAACAACCCATTCAACCTAATAGACCATGGGCCGTATTCCCAAAGGGTACTTAATCCTGTAGCACTCATAAAGGCAAAAACGGCTTCTGCAGTGGTCTTGAGAAATGTCCATTTGCAGAGCAAGATTATTTTTTGAAAATTTACCACTGGAATTACTGGCATGATAACCGAACCAGTCATTTCACTGGTAAATTTTCAAAATAGTTTTCTCTTGGTTTGTAAATTGGAGGGATAAAGGGTTAAATATGGCATAACTTCACAAAAATCCTAAGTCTGTATTCACCTACATTAAATGAATATTTATCCACCTCTTCGTGCTTACAACATAGATCTTTTCAAGGCGTCGGCAGTTCGGCGGGTGCATAAGATAGGCAATCTTTTGAATACAGCCCCAGATATGACAAATACTTTATGATAAAGAAGCAGTTACCTTAAGATTTTGAAATAAGACAGTAACACCTTCAAATCAAACTACGTTTAAAATGTTAACATAATATCTAGAACATGGTTTGATGCAAATACTAATATACCAGAATTTCCATATTCAAAGTCCATGTTACTGTCAGTAAACAAATGACATCTTTTGATTGCGATGTCAGGGTAATGAGTGACATCATTTAACTGTGATGTCAGATAACAACTAGAAAACATTGTTTGACTCAGCAGGCCTGAAATCACTGAAGAGTTTTTGCATTAAAAACCCCATTTGCAACAAAAATGATGGACCTATATATGAAGGTAAATCCAGGCACATCTACCGATCATAAAAAAGCAACCTGCTAAGTCTGATTAAATTATTTTAAGCCATTCTGTCTGATATGGTGTTTAGGAGAATATTGGCAAAAATAGTGGATTTTGCATCAAAAGCCTATTTTCACCCAAAATCTTGGACTTATAAAGGGGAATCCTTCAAGTTTCATTAAAATATCTGATACGGCTCTATGATATGCTGTTTACGTGAGCATTGACAAAAATCATGAGTGACTGCATCAAAAAAGCATCCGCTTTTGTTTCTACGAGAATTCTTAATACTTACCAGATGTACTATTATGATAATGATAATGTCTATTATCTAGTCTAGCTCAAAATAAACAATTAAAACTCCGCACTCTCCTGGTGCTGCCCCTACTGTGTCCGGGAATACCATAGCCGCAGGTACCGAGTCAATTCCCAATCACAGTCAGATTCGTCTTATGTTTGCCTTGACAAACTGCGAAAGCAGCTCAGCCTCACCTCAGCGGGGCGGCTGAGGCAGGGCCATAGTACATCTGGTAAGTATTAAGAATTCTCGTAGAAACAAAAGCGGATGCTTTTTTGATTCTACTTCGAATAATACTTACCAGATGTACTATTATGATAAACTCCGGATTTCGACAGCCAGAAAATGCCGGTGGGAGGAGGTGAGGCTCGAACCAGCACTCAACTACCATCCAACAGAGAAGGTTGTGAAGAGACTAGAACCCTGGCATACGCTTGGGTTCTGCTATCTGACTCATAGAGTGCTAAACTTCCATGGTCTAGACCGCGCTCCCCCCCCCCCCCTCTTTTGTCCGCACAAAATTCAGAGGGCTGTCACTGGGGATGCAACACCCACCAGACCCGTGTCAGCCCCAAGTCTCAGCTAGGGCAGTCCAGTAGAGTGCAAAGAAGCTACTACAACTTCTAACTTTGAAAAAATGTCAGTATATCGACTAGATTTTCAAATTGGAATGAGTCTAATGTCTGGTTGACAGGATAAGAATACTCTTGTACCAGACTATTTACCTAAGCAGTCTGGTATTTCGACTAAGTAAATATATTTATAGTCACTTAATTAATGTAAACACTCACCATTTTTGAGTGCTTGATCTTTTCTTGATCATCACAGGAGCTCGGCCCAATCCACGGTCGTACTCAGTCATGTGCATAGCGTTTGTTCAGTGTAGGCGGAAGACTTTAGTGATGTGTGCGAAGTAGTGGTCGGACGTGGCTTAGTTTAGGTTTGACAGATTGGCGACGACCGGATTAAGTGAGCTGGAGATGTCGCGAAGGTAGAAATCAGTGAATGACGACTCGGCATGCCATTGTGCTACAGACATCACCTCCTCTAATGAGACACCCTTATAAAGGGCCGATGATGCTGCTAGTGCTCGGACCTGATGGGCATTCGCATGATCAATTTGCTTTCCTGTAGCGATTTTGTGTGACATCTTAATAGCGTCAACTATCCAACGAGAAATAGTATCTTTCGAGGCACGTAAATGGGGAGCTTTGAGACATAACCACAGAGATTTCGGGTCATCCCTCCACTCATTAGTACGTTTCTTATACATTTTAAGACATCTGACAGGACACCAAACAGAAGAGTTTGGGTCATGTCTAGTTAAACTTGGCAAATTGATCGGCTGTCCTGGATATTTAAGTGACTGATTCTTTGACAGGAAACAAAGACGTGGAAGTAGTCGTAAACCTTCACCCGTGACGACAAAACGGTCTTGTTCGGCAGAAAGCGCATGAATTTCGCTTCTCCTTCTCGCCGATGCTGCTGCAACCAAGAAAACTGATTTAATAGTTAACAGTTTAATATCAATAGATCTAATCGGTTCAAAAGGAGCTTGTCCTAAAACCTGTAGAACAAGATATAGATTCCATGACGGGATAGGAATTGGCTGTCTAGGTCGCAGATTGCTCATTCCTTTGATAACTTCATTTAAGGTGTCATTCTCCACTCCTACAACAGTGAGACTGGGAATGACTGAAGCTAATGCAGACTTATATGCTGCTAGGGTAGAAGGTACAAGTTTGTCAACTTCGTATAAATGACAGATAAAATCCGCTACGTGTTGAACAGATGCAGAAAAGGGATTAATATCTCCTCTCTCACACCACTGTGCAAATTTGTTGATTCTATAATTATATGTCTTTGTGGTTGAAACTCTTCTGGCTGAAGCAACAAACTTCGCTGCTTGCTCAGAAAAGCCACCCTCAATTGCACGCTGCTTGACAACATCCATGCAGTCAATTTGAACATTTCCGGTCTGTCGTGGAGGTACAGACCCTTGTTCTGAGAGATTAGATCTCTGGCGTCTGGCAGAGAGACTGGATTGCAGACCAGAAGGTCCAGCAGATCCGTAAACCATGATCGGCCTGGCCAATACGGGGCGATCAGTAGTACTTGGCACATCCCCTCTCTTATCTTTGCCAGAACTTTCGGGATGAGAATTGTTGGAGGATACGCATACGCGTACATTCCCTTCCAACTTATCGCCAGTGCGTCTACTGCTAGAGCTAACGGGTCCGGGATCGGTGACACGTAAGTGACCATCTTTGCATTTTGATTCATCGCAAATAGGTCGACATTTGGCTTGCCCCATTGTTTGAATAGAACCTCCGCTACCACTTGGTTGAGCTGCCATTCCGTCGGACGACAAACCGTCCTTCGACTGAGAGCATCCGCTAGGATGTTCAATCTTCCTGGAATGTGTGCTGCCCGAAGAATAAGATTCTTCTCTTGGCACCACAGCAGAAGGTTCCAAACCATCATACACAACTCTGGTGATCTTGTCCCGCCCTGGCGGTTCAAATAAGACACCACTGTCGAGTTGTCTGTCCTTATTAGGACAACTTTGCCTTGAATCAGGCTCTCGAACTTTCGAAGTGCTAATACCACTGCTAGTAGTTCGAGCACATTGATATGTTTCTGCGCATTGGTCCGATCCCATTCCCCTGACACTGACTGATTGTCCAATACAGCTCCCCAACCCGTCAACGATGCATCCGTAAAGATGGACATCTGAGGTTGAGGAGGTTGTAGCAGAACACCTCGCAGGAGATTCTGTTCGGATAACCACCACTGAAGGTGGAATATCAATGGTTCTTTGACTGGAATCCTCAGAGATAACGGATCCGTTTTCTGAGACCAGAATGACATTAGATACATCTGAATTGGCCTGTGCCTGAGTGCCGCATATGGAACTACCCTCTCCAGAGATACTAGTAACCCCAGTATCCTGAGAAACTGGCGCGCCGTCAGATAGGCTCCTAGAGAAACCGACTCCAGAACTGCAATCAGGCTTTTGACTCTGCTCTCCGCCGGAAAAGCTACGCCATTCCTGAGATTGAAAAAGATTCCCAGATATACAAACTCCTGGGATGGAGTCAGTTCTGACTTCTCTAGATTTACAATCCACCCTAGATCCTTTAATAAGGCTAGGACTACGTGCAGATTGCTGCGCAGAGTGACTGGATTCCCCGCCTTCAGCAGCCAGTCGTCTATGTACGTGTGAACAGCTATATTTCTCCTGCGAAGTAAAGAAGTCATGGCGAGAACCACCTTGGTGAAGACCCTCGGAGCTGTGGTCAGGCCGAACGGGAGAGCATTGAATTCCCAAACATTGTCTTGGAATGCAAAGCGAAGGTACTTCTGAAAAGGAATTGACATTGGAATATGAAAATATGCATCCTTCAGATCTATCGACACTCCCCACATGCCTTTCCTCAGCCCTGTCATTACTGCTGCAACCGTCTCCATCTGAAATTTGGGAGAAAGAATAAACTTGTTCAACGGTTTGAGATTGAGAATTGGTCTCCATCCTCCGGTACGCTTCGGAACGAGGAACATGATCGAATAGAAGCCCGGAGAAGACTGATCCTTGACTAAATGAATGGCCTTCTTCTGATGAAGAGATTGTATTTCTGACCGAATGGCGTCTAGACGATCTGATTCCCTTGGAACAGGAGTCCATATTGGAGTCGAGGTTAACGGAACTAACGATTGATGGATGAGCCAGTCCGGATCGTAGCCGTTTCTTATCCACTGACAAACTAAACAGTCGCGCACGACCTGTTCCCATTGGTTTAGGAATAGCTGAAGTCTGCCTCCGACGGAAGGAATCTGCACACAATTGTCGGTCAAGATTAGCCGATAAGACGCTAAATCGGTTGGGTGAAGATTCTCGACTCCATCTGTCTCCGAAGCCATCGGTAGTGGTTCCGCCGGAAACCCGTCAGGAACGAGCCCCACGGCCGCCCTGCGGCTTCTTGTGGTACGACGGTCCGGAACCGCCGCCACGGCTATCCTTACGGTAGCCGCCTCGGCCCGAACCGCCACCCTTCCTGTCTTCCTCATACGGCCTCTTACTAGAGGACTTGTATGAGGACGAACGACCAGGTCCTTGCAATCCGGATGACCTATGGGGATCACGGCCAGAAGGATGGAAGGGCGATCTAGGACGCTGCCTCTGCTGCTCCTGTCTATGCTGACGGTAGGACTGTTGCGGCTGAGTCCTCTTAGTCGACTTCCACGACTTGCCGACCACTTCTTGCTCCGCCACCATTGACGCAACCTTGGAGAGCGCTTGTCGTGCCGAGCCGCCGAACAAGCCTGGACCAATGAAGGGCGCAGAAGATAATGCAGCCCTCATCTCCGGTCCTGGTTCTACACAATCGAGAACCATTCTTCGTCGCTCTGCCAACGTTCTAGTGATTACCCTGGCCAGGCAATCCTGAGACAGGCGCATGGTGTCCCGAATAACTCCGGGAGCAGCCTCTGGCACCTGTCTGCCTTCCGCCGTGCAGTCCAGCATACCCTGCAAGACGGTACACCTGTGCGACAGCGCAGCCATGGCTGCCCTGGCCGCATCCTCAATGAGCATAAGCTCATTGAACGGGTCTTTGTTGGTCTGCGAAACTAAGGGACGTGACCGCCCCTTAGCCTTCCCAGCCAACGGCCTATTCAGCGCCTCTCGTTCCGCAACGGAAAGCCGTGGAACCCGGGCGTACTGATGATAGGCCAGCTCCGGAAAACGGACCCTACTCCTTATCCCCTTCGGGGCCTTTGGTAATGCATAGTCTGGCTGAACCAGACGGTATGCCGCAACTTCCAACATGTCAGAAGTCTGCGTATCCAATGGGAGTGTCGGCATGGCAGAAGAGCCACTTGACAGAGCGCTAGCCGCACGCTCTGACATCCGTTCCATCGCCGGATCGCGCTGAGATCCTAGATCAGATGCCAACCCGAGACGATTGGTCATCCATCCAAGGACCTGCACCCATTCAGCTTCAGTGCAGAAAACGGACTCGTCCATCAAAGAACTGCCGTTCTCATCCTCCCTCTCTCCCTTAGATGAGAGGGCCACCGACGATCCATGCTGGGCGTTACGATACGCGTCTCTGCCAGGACAGAGCGCATCCATAACGCGACTACCGGCGGCACCGGTGTCTAGCGAATCGCCAGACACGGATTCCCCGCAATCCATCGGCTCCCGCACGGGATCCGGGACTACGACCGCCTTAACTACGGCTGGTACCGTCACTCCGATAGGAGCCGCACCTAACGCCGCCGGGATACCAGCAGGAACCGCAAAACACGGCTCCGCCGGCATTCCCGGTTGCACAAATAGCGGATGGAATATGCCCGACGGAACGTCGACATCACCATCCGCCTGGCAAACCCGTACAAACCCCGAGGGCGACCCCTGGGACGTACTAGGCATTGCCGTCATCGAAAGATCCGGCATGCCGGAATCCTCCATTAGCAGCAGATCTTCCTCCTCTACCGTCGGCTCTTGAGCCAAGGACAGAGAAGGGGCAGGTGCATGCCCCTCAGCAGAACTAGCCGGACCACCTAATGGTTGTCCTGCACCAGCTTGCCTCACCGGGACCGTGGACTGCAACGAGTCAAACATCGCCTTGAACTGGGCCACCCATACGCCCAGCGCTGAATCCATTCGTTCATTCAGACGACCTTCAAGTCCCATAAGAGACGCCTGCTGCACCTTCGCTGCCTTGTCCTTCGCGATCCTCTCCAGCCTCGCACGTCGATCCCTGTCAAACTCTGCCACCATTGCCGACAACCACTTCATGCACACATCACAAGGGCTGCCGACCTTACACTGAGCGCACGCCACACAGTGATGTCCCAAGTACTTCCGCTTCATGAACCTGTTGCACTTCTGGCACAACGTGTCCGGATTCTTAGGTTTCTGCGAACACAGAAAAATTAAAACGCTGCACATGACAAATGATGACGAGCAACACGCACAATCGACTTGATAGTTAAGATTTCTTAAACACATTAACTTTCTCTTAAATTAATGATAATCAAGTTCTTAGGCAGGAAATATTTGAAACTTTTTTGAGTGAAAATTTTTTAAAACACACAACTCAGCCTTTAACTAGCGTTAAATAACCAAGGCTACATCGCCGATCGCTACAAACACCCTCGACAATGAAGCGAAAGCTAAAAATCGGCGATAAACAGAGTGCATAGACACACCAAACCAAGAACGACATAATACATGGGCGCCGCCATCTTGGCCAAGGGCGCATCCATCTTTAGAGGAACCGAGTCGCAAGAGAAAATTAACCGAGTACCCGAATTACATTAAAAGCTAACGGGTACAGAAGCGACTCCAACAATGGCTAACATTTTAAAACAATGTGCCAATTTAAGGAAATTTCAAACAGTATTTATGGCACGAATGTATAAATTCTAGATTGATACAACCTGCCCCTGTGATGATTTTCCTAGTTCCTCCATGAAGCCACCGATGTAAATCCTTCCTAACACCGATAACCGCTTAAATTAACTAAAATTTGAGCACACTAAAATTGCGACTTGACAAAAATGCAAAATAGACGAATCTGACTGTGATTGGGAATTGACTCGGTACCTGCGGGTATGGTATTCCCGGACACAGTAGGGGCAGGACCAGGAGAGTGCGGAGTTTTAATTGTTTATTTTGAGCTAGACTAGATAATAGACATTATCATTATCATAATAGTACATCTGGTAAGTATTATTTGAAGTAGAATTAAAAAGCGCATCTATTAGGTAGTAATTTTATTCAAAACATTCATATTATTAAAAAACAGAAGAAAAAAAAGAGTAAGAAATGCAAAATAACAAGGAAATTGACAAAGATTGTGTTTTTGTATTAAAAAGCCCATTTTCACCAAAAATCATGGACCTCTAAAGGTAAATCCTTCAAAAGGCACATCTACCCATCATAAAGAAGGTACCTGCCTAGTTTCATTAAATCATTTTAAGAGATTCAGTATGATAAGTTGTTTACGAGAAAATTGACACAAATTGTGAGCTTATGCACCCAAAATCTTGGACCTATGAAGGTGAATTCTTCAAAAGGCAAGCCCCGTATCATAACTGAGGCATATACCAACCTTCATTAAAATATCTTAGGCAGTTCTATATGATATGATGTTTACGAGATATTGTGGATGAACAGACAGGGCTTGTGCACCTTCCGGTGTGAGGCCTTAACAAGTGACATCTTTTGATTGTGATGTCAGTTAACATGTGACATCTTTTAACTGTGAGGTTAGTTAACAAGTGTATCTCTTAACTGTGATGTCAGTTAACAAGTGTCATCTTTTAACTGTGATGTCAGTTAACAAGTGACATATTTAAACTGTGATGTCAGATAACAAGCGACATCTATTGATTGTGATGTCAGATAGCAAGTGACATCTACTGATTGTGATGTCAGATAAAAAGTGAAATCTTTTGATTGTGATGTTAGTTAACAAGTGTCATCTTTTAACTGTGATGTCAGTTAGCATATAACATCTTTTAATGGTGATGTCAGTTAACAAGTGCCATCTTTTAACTGTGATGTCAGTTAACATATATCATCTTTTAACTGGGATGTCAGTTAACAAGTGCCATCTTTAAACTGTGATGTCAGTTAACATATAACATCTTTTAATGGTGATGTCAGTTAACAAGTGCCATCTTTTAACTGTGATGTCAGTTAACATATATCATCTTTTAACTGGGATGTCAGTTAACAAGTGCCATCTTTTAACTGTGATGTCAGTTAACATATAACATCTTTTAACTGCGATGTCAGTTAACAAGTGCCATCTTTTAACAGTGATATCAGTTAACATATAACATCTTTAACTGTGATGTTAGCTAACATGTGACATCTTTTAGCTGTGATGCCAGTTAACATATAACATCTTTTAACTGTGATGCCAGTTAACATATAACATCTTTTAACTGGGATGCCAGTTAACACGTGACATTGTTTGTGACATAAGTTGACATGCATGTTTGGGTAACAGATCACATCCATTAAGCAATGTTATGGTCTGAACGTGCTAACAATTCTCACCATAAACGGTAGGGCAATAAATTACTTATGACCTAGATTATTCACAAATATAGTTGAAATGAAAAATAAGTTTTTTCCTGTATTTAGTCATCTATTTAAGTAGTCAATCAACAAGAATATTCACAAATATTAACATACCTTTTGTCAGCATACCCATTAGCATCTATCGCAAGTTCCACTGGGTGGTTTCCGGCAGCCAGGGGAGGTAACTGAGCAGTTATTGTGGCATCAGTATAGGTGAGAATAGTGGCTATAGCTGTGCCAATTTTGAGAGCATCATTAGAGTATGCTGCAAGTCCAAACCCAGTACCAGTTATTGTAATTGTTTCACCACCTGAAATTGAAGCGATACATTCTGTGATATCTAACATGGCTACTGACCAAAATTACGAGTGTGATTTATTTCCTGAATTCTGCGTCTTGATGACCCAAAGTTGGCTCCTTGCATATTTGTTTCAATCTACCTAGTGATGTGTGACCTTGTGGTGACCAAAACAGCCTCTTCAATGGCCTTGAGGAATGTTCATTTGCAAGCCAATAGAAGTCCATTTTTTTTACAATTTACCAAGTGCAGGAAGAAAATTAAACAAAATTTGTATGTGAATTCATTCGGTAGGGCAGAGTGAGCAAATGACCAGTTACCAAACATGATAAAGAGTTTGCATACAGCAAGATACATGTTCACCTGAACAAGTCATACAAACGGTACTGCTTGTGCATGGTCAGCTCCATAATCGTGTACAGTACAGCTCAGAAATAACTTAAAATTTTTCTAAAACAAAATAAAACATGCAGTTGAATATCTTGATCATAATTGGATTGGAAGACATTGGTGAGTAAGGATTGCTTACCAAATGGCGATCCAGTAGTTGGTGTAATAGCGCTGATGACAGCTGTCAGTGAAGTCAAATAGTTAAACTGAGCTGAAGCTGTGCTACTTCTAGACCCACTTGTGACAGTCACAGCCACACTAGAATCACTCGTAGAAGCCTGGAAATAGTTTTAAAAACACAATTATTACATAACCCATTTAAACATTACAGGCCAAAAATCACAAATTCATCATGATGTAAGGAATATTCTGTTGAATATTTTGAAAATAATTTAACTGGGAGCTGTTGCACCCATGGGCAGCAACAGCTCCCAGTTGAATTAGTTTCAAAATATAAAACAGATTTCCACTATATTTGTCTAGAAATTGATACACTGGGATTTCAAGTGATAACATAATAATGATTAACCCTTACCACTCTGATGTCAATATTCTATATTTTACTGTTTTATTAGCAAAGAAACTGGTGTACATTTTTCACCGATTTTGCTGTCTTTGACAGCACCATCTCCCACCAAATTTGTTGAAAAATGAAAACCAGTTCATCTTTGAATTTAATTTGAAAACTGAAAGTTTTGTCTATCGATGTACTTACAGACTCTGGAACATGGCACGTGATTAATACAGCTGATGCTGAAATGACAGGGCAGTCAACTACACCAACAGAGACACTTGTAGATGAACTGAATCCTTGTCCTGCGATACTCAACAAAGCTCCACCTAAACATGAAGAGTAGTAGTAGTAGTAGTAGTAGTAGCACCAGCAACAGTGGTAGTAGTAGTAGTAGTAGTAGTAGTAGTAGTAGTAGTAGTAGTAGTAGTAGTAGTAGTAGTAGTAGTAGTAGTAGTAGTAGTAGTAGTGGCAGTATGTATGTATGATTACTGCGGTTGTGGTAGTAGAAACATCCTACAGCTGCAATCAGTCCTTCGCTTTTGCCCACTGTGTCCTGTCCTCAGCTGAAATCCTGAGCTTCCTCAGGTCCATTCTTGACTTGAGTGTACCGAGTCCAGCTTTCCTGAGGTCACCTCGCGGTGACAGTTCAGTAGCAGTGGTGGCAGTGTTGGTGGTAGTGGTGGTAGTGGTGGTAGTGGTGGAAGTAGTGGTAGTGGTAGTGGTAGTGGTAGTGGTAGTAGTAGTAGTAGTAGTAGTAGTAGTAGTAGTAGTAGTAGTAGTAGTAGTAGAAGAACCAGTAGGAGCAGCAGCAGCAGTAGTAAGCTGTTATTATACTAGTTCAATATTATAAGAAAAATTTGTCTTGTCATCATACATACCTGCAGTACTTCCACTTAAGGGGCTAAACGTGGTCACTGTCAGATCATAGGTAAAGATGACATCACCAGCTAAAGGATGCTTGGCCAATCCGAGGCTATCAACATTCACATTAACATTGCATGGAGGTTCAGCCGCCCCATTTCCAGGTGTACAAGTTATTGAAGTGTCAGAACTGCTAGACACGGCACATGGAATGTTGCAAATCATCACTGACGGGTTGGAAGCTAACATTGTTCCTGTAATAGTCACAGGTATGCCTCCAGGCCCTAATGAAAAACGCAAAACAGTCATGTAGGTGAAAATAAAAATAAATCCTCTTGTTTATTTAATCTTTAAGTCAGTTGCCATATAAACTGGCTTTTTCCATAACAAAATGATATTTTTTTATGATGGGTTGTTATTTTTATATAACCAACTATAAGTTCTAAAGAACCACTATCTTGTGGTCCCAAAACTGAATTTCCGCTTTTGACAGATTTGTGTTTTGACAGCTCACTTATGGCAGCAAGTTAAATATTTATTTAACTCTTTAATGATCCAATTTGGTCAAGAAAATGAAAATTATTTGCTTATTGAATGTCCATTTGCAGACGAAGAGAAGACTATGTTTGGAAATTTACAACTGGAATGACTGGCTCGATTATCGATTTCAAAAACAGTATCCTCCTAGCCTGCAAATGGACATTCCTCAAGACCACTGAAGAGGTCAGTTTTGGCCACCTTGATCAGTGAATGGTTATGTTAAGCAATGCATCTAGTGTAAGTCGGTCTCTCAGTCTGTCTGATTTTTTACAACTCTGAGGCCGCCTAAGTGGTAACTACAGAATCCTTGCACTTACTTTTTCTTACAGGCTTGACATAATCATGGCGCAGTGTTGTTCCAAAGCTTTTTACCATTTAACCCTCACATTTGCTGAAGAAAATTTAAATTTTCTTATGGAAGATGTCCATTTACAGACCAAGACAATTTTTGAAAATCTACCACTCAAATGATTGGGTCGCTTATCGAGCCAGCCATTTCAGTGGTAAATTTTCAAAAATTGTCTTCTCTTGGTCTGCAAATGAACATTTCTAAAGATCACTGCAGAAACCGTTTTTGGCTGATATGAGTGTTAAAGGGCTTTAAAGTATATAGAAGACAAACACATTTCTTTTTCAAATCTTAATTACCTTAGAACTTGCATATCATCCAGTAAGGAATTCTTAAGGGTCATGTGATTTTGAGGGTACATGTAGGTCCTTTTGCTGTTCTCCCATAGGTGGTGTATATATGTGACATCAACAAATCAAATGTCTTTAAATAGATACGTTATTTTCAAACTATTTCTGCAAACTTTATGAACTCACAGCCAGTGATTATTTTACCCATTATGTTTTCCATGTAGTGAAAAACAATCATTTCCAGTTTTACTTTTTGAGCCATAGTAAAGTGTTGATAACGCGTAAATAAATACTACAAACCAACACATCTTGGTGTCAGATGAAATTTACCAATTACTGTTATGCATAGTCTAGTAGATAGGTTTCCATAGTAATAATTTATTTCAGCAGGTGCAATAATGTGTCATGGTTTTCAGATCCCGATTGATTTTGCTTTACCCACACTACAACAGCAGTCACCATGGCATAAGCCCACTGAGCCATTCTGACCAGGTAGGCTAATAATAATACCACTATTTATGACCCTCTAATCATTGTGACAATTGTATGCATGATTCTCATTGGTCGAGGAAATTAAAATGCTGGCTTACAAATGAACTGCAGTCAGAAAATGTAGTTCTTGTCCTAACAGAAAGAGTGGCTTGAAACCAGAGAGTTATGATAATCTTGTAATACTTGTACAACCGTGATCCTGATTTGTAATAATAAATGTTGTAATAAGTTTATCCATCCATCATATGATGTCCTATGACATCATACTCGACTATGTGACGTGTTTGTTGATGTCATAATCAGGACATCATGAATGACTCGATAAAATCCGTCTTTAATGCTTATTAGTCTGACACGTTGTATGAACTGTATGTCTTTACAATTTAATAAACATTCTGCTGAAATTTTGAAACCAATTTGACTGGGCGCTGTTGCTGCCATAGGCAGGAACAGCAACCAGCAAAATTAGTTTCAAAATATTTAACAGCTTACCTGATTGATTGATCCCAGCATGAGTGAGGTGTGGGTGGAGCTTAGATAGAGATGGGCGGGGCGTAGATAAAACTGGAAAGGTCAATTGAACAGACTTTTTATTCATGTTGTCCATTTACAGCTTTTATGCACATAGGACACAAGATCTTGTGTCCGGTAAATCTATGATTCCTTCGTCATCAGAAAAGTGATACCTATGTCATGTATGCCTCACATTCGGCTATGCTAAGCCTTGCCCACTTCTAACTAAGCCGTGCCCACTTCTAGCTAAGCCTTGCCCAGTTCAAGCTAAGCCTTGCCCACTTCAAGCTAAGCCTTGACCATTTCTAGCTATGCCATGCCCATTTCTAGCTAAGCCTTGCCCATTTCTAGCTAAGCCATGTGCACTTCTAGCTAAGCCTTGCCCATTTCTAGCTAAGCTACACCTAGTTTGTACACACATTTGAACTGATCTTAGCACTTTGAAACATGAATTCCAAGTATACCCATTTCAAGGTAACTATAGAGATAAGCTTAAGAATATTTTGAAACTAATTTGACTGGTCGTGGTTGCAGCCTATGGCAGCTCCCAATCAACTTAGTTTCAAAATATTAAAGAATGTTTATTAAATTGCTTTTTTCATGGACCATTGCGCTTTTTGAGACAGATTCCCACCATTTTAAGTGTGATGTTAGCTAACATGTGACATATTGATAATGACATCAGATACCTTAGTGACAGATCAGATCTGTCCATGAACACTTTAATAATCAAAACTGGTCAAAATATAAAAATATTACATTTGCAGACCAAAATGAGAACTAAGCACATGCAGTTATTTAGCCAACCTTTTCAGAGGTACATGTAAGGTCTCTAAAATATTATTCTCTTGAATTGCAAATGAATATATCCCAAAGATCTGATCCAATGCCATTTTGGCCAGCTCAACCATGAAACACGTAAGTAAGTGTTAAATAATCTCTCACCTGAATTAGGTACTATAGATGTTATAGTTGGCGTGGCACTCAGCCTATAGTCAAAGGAACAGTCACTGATATTACAGTATGCAGGGATAGTGTTTATGTAAACCATTGCCTAAAATAGAATGAATAATTAAAACACCATGCATACATGCAACTGTATGTGCCTATTAATATCACAGCTGGAATGGAGGGATTCATTTCTAGCCATGCCCTGCTAATGGGCTGTTCCTGTTTTAGCCATGCCCCATCCATCTCTATCTAAGCTCCACCCACACCTCATCCTTGTTGGGATAGATCGATCTTTGAACTCCCTGACTATCAATTTCCAGAAAACTATACAGGTATGCTGTTGAATAATTTGAAACTAATTTGACTGGGCGCACAGCATCCAGTCAAATTAGTTTCAAAATATTCAACAGAATATTTATTAAATGGTAAAGACATACAAGTTGTACGTGTCAGACTATTAAGCGCTAAAGACAGACTATATGGAGTCATTCATGACGTCATGATTATGACATCATCCTACACGTCACGTACTTGGAAAGGTACATTTTTGGCTACTTTTTGTAGATGTTGGAATCAAATTATCAAAAATCGAATTATGATTACAAATTTTGAACGCTGAGACATTCAATTTTACTTCCCTTTAAAACGCGTAATTTTCTACTCTGATAAAAAGGGAATAATTCTAATAGTAGGAACAGTATAAGAAATTTGAACATATGCCCAAAAATAGGACAATCAGGAGGCATACATAGATGGTTTATTTGTATATATCAATGTAAAAAAGAAGCTCTCACCAATAACAGATGATGATACATATAGCACAGCCACTGCTACCACAATGAGAAAGCCAGCCCTACATACCTGGGATACATCATGTATTGTCCGGAGTAGGTCGCCAGGGATGGGATCAAACCACAATGCCCCTTTCTGAATCTCTGTCAAGGTCACCGTTGCCAGCGAGTCTGTAATACTTTCCACCTGAGGAAAGCATTAAACAATGTCTAATTAGCATAATATATTCTCTCTTAACACATTAATTGTCGAGCCAGCGTTTAATAGCTTCTTCAGTAGTCTCTTGAAATGTTCATTTGCAGACAAAGAGACGACTATTTTTTAACAATTATCACTGGAATGACTGGCTTGGTAAAATAATCATATGTTTGTCTGCAACTAGAATTTTCAAAGAGAAAATTCCTGACCAATTTGACAAAGGTTAATATTAGAGTAATTGAAGAGGTAAGATAATTTCCATATTTTGAAAGTAACTTAATGAAATCTGTTGATAACTTGGTCTGGAAATACAACAGAATACCCGTATTTCAGTCATATTGGCTCATTAGGGTGTCTAATGGAGTAATCCAGTCTTAGCTATGCCTTGCCCGTCTCTAGTTACACTCCACCCACACTTTGCTCGTCTTGGAATCAATCGATCCCTGCACTCCATGAATCTCAGTTGCCATAAAACTATACACTCAGCTAAGCCTTTGAACATTTTGAAACGAATTTGACTGGGTGCAGCAGCAACAGCGACAAGTTTAATTAGTTTCAACACATTCAACAGAATGTTTATTAAATAGTAAAGATATACAATTCGTACAACAACGCTTAGTCCATCATCAATTAAGCGCTCATTATGAACTTTAATCTACGTCGATTATGACGTCATCCTACATATTGACATAGTTGATTATGAAGTCATATGATGGATGCATAAACTGGAAATGTCCATTAGCACAGCAGTAACCTTCTACACCAGTTGGTGAAGACACACTCACAGACACAAACACATGGAAAAAGCAGATGCTATATACCCCATATATTTATATGGAAGGGGAGGCTAATAAAAATATAATGTTGATGATGCCACCATTGATGTCATAAAAGTGAATACATGCCTCACTTTCCAGTTTACAGGCAAGACATAAAATATGCGACCAGAATTTTACTTAAAGGAAACGATTATAATTTCATGACAATCATTGAAGGTTTTGATTTCTGTGATGCGAGAGGTCAAAATAACCATACGTTCGCAATTTATAACATTTGACAAATAAAGCGATGAATCAATAAATTATAATGAAATCTAAGATGGCTGCCAAAGGATTTGATGAATCAAATTTATGTATAAGTTTTCTGAAGCCTACCACTCTGTTTTTCTAGCCAAGTTTGACCATAACTGCCATATGGCCAATGAGTAGTGGTGTTTCAAAACAATCGGTGAAACGATGTATGGATTGATGAATGGCGAATGACTTCTATGCTACAAGCTCACTTGGCTAAATATGGTGTAATATGTATAGTCCCAACAGTATGACAACAGGGAATGAAATTTGCGCAGTACTTACTGATAAAACAGTCTGTTCACCTCCAGTCATTTTTGCCTCAAGCTGCCAGCAGTAATTGGCACAGGTTCCAGTTCTAGTCACTGATTGACCAACCACTGAAATCTGCAGCAAAATATCTCGTATCTGATCCTCTGTAGATTGGATTGGAACTGAAATCATAATCAATCACAAATGTTATTGCTGAAAATATGGAGAGAACCATTCACTGAGCGTTACAAAATAGATATATGCAGAGTTTCTCATAAGGGTCCTTTTGAGAGTATATACCCTCAAAATTCAACTTGGGACCCCAGTGTAGCAGTGGGTCACATGGACCCCTGAAAATCTTGTATGATTGTTAAATGCTAATTAGTTTCACAGGTTTTTGCACAAACATACAACAAAATCTAGCATGGGACCATTATAATTGATATATGTGAGTCTCAGGGCTCCTCCTGTAATGGCTGTATTGTCCAGACATGTCCGGGAAACAGTCTCAATGCTCAATAGCGTATAAGACCAGCCAGACATCTTGACATGTTATAATTGATATATGTGACTCTCAGGGCTCCTCCTGTAATGGCTGTATTGTTCAGACATGTCCGGGAAACAGTCTCAATGCTCGATAGCGTATAAGACCAGCCAGACATCTTGACATGTTATAATTGATATATGTGAGTCTCAGGGCTCCTCCTGTAATGGCTGTATTGTCCAGACATGTCCGGGAAACAGTCTCAATGCTCGATAGCTTATAAGACCAGCCAGACATCTTGACATGTTATAATTGATATATGTGAGTCTCAGGGCTCCTCCTGTAATGGCTGTATTGTCCAGACATGTCCGGGAAACAGTCTCAATGCTCAATAGCGTATAAGATATATGTGAGCCTATCGTACGCTCTAATTTTAGCATGGATGAGGAAAACCTGCATAGGAAACACAGATTTCAGTTTAGACCTTTCAGATTTCAGGCTAGGATGCCTAGATTTCTAGGTTAACATGTGGTGTCTCCGGGACACCCAAAATTTAGATGCCTTGAGAAACACTGTATATACGTAAGACTGACAAGCAAAGATCACTTGAGTGACCAGAACAATCTGGTTTTCAAATTTTCAAAGTCAATTTTCTCTGGGCTTGCATACGAATGTTTAGCAAGTACACTGCAGAATCTGTGTTGGGCTGCTTGACCATTAAGGGGTTAAGTATATTTATTTAATTAATGAGAATTCCATGGAATGAGTTAAGTGTCTCATCTGTCTCCGCTTTATCACAGTGAACTTGACCTTTGACATTGTTACCTCCTTATCATCACGCTGCTTCCTAACAACATGGGCAACATGCAGACAAGTTTTCTTGTAATAGGGTTAAACGATCTTGTAATATAAACCGTAAGGTTTTTTAAACGCTAAAACATTGTTTAACAAAGTTTTGTATCAAGGGCACAGTGCCCATAACCTTTGACCTTGCTATCTCATTATTATCATGCTGCTTCCTAACAGTATAGGCAAGCATGCAGCCAGGTTTTGTCCCATTAGGATTAACTGATCCTGAAATATAAGCTGAGAAGCGTTTCTAAATGCAAAAACATAATATTAAAATAAAGTTTTGTATCAAGAGACATTGACCGTGACCTTGTGACTGCACTACCAGCATGCGGTTTCCTAACAGCATAGGCAATCATGTAGCTAGGGTTCCTTGCAATTGGATTAGTCGATCCTGAAATATAAGTTGAGAAGATTTGCTAAACACAAAAACTTAACATTGTCGATGCCGTCGCTGTCGGAAAGGTGATACATATGTATCGTCGAGACAAAAATTACTTCTTTAAAAAATCAACCATCAGTGAAGTGACCATGCCTGTAAATGGTTATTTCTACAAACAAGAAATTCTCCTTTGCACCTGATGAAGAGAAAGCATTAACAAGAGGCCTGTGATGCTCAGCTCATCGTTTGATCATTTTGCATTTAAATAGACATGATTAACCAATCATAATTCTTGTTCGATATGCTGAAGTTCACATCCATAGGATAGTTCCACCCAAGTTTCGTTGAAATCGGGCCTCTGATTAAGGAGTAGCATTTTAAATGGTTCCAGAAAATTGTCAGAAAATTCAGGATGGCTGCCAAACAAAATCAAAAATCTGAATAGACATTCTGGAGGCTACCACCATAAAAATTTGGCTGAACCTGGTCAAAGTGCTAAGGAAATGCAATTTGAGGGATAGACGACAGATGAACGATGGACGGCTGACATGGCATAAGCTCACTAAGCTAATAATTGATCATCATAGCAAGAATACCTGTGATTTTTGTCTGTGCATCGAGTCGGATGTCAAATGTACCAGACGGCGGGGGACTTGCTTCCTGCTCTTTGGTGACAGTAAGTTCTCCTCCCGCCAATGAATAAGTCCTGGAGGTAATAGTGCTAGCAGTAAGCTGGAATACAGAAGACAACAGTTTGTCAGTAACTCAGCCATTAATTAGAAAATGAAACAGCTGGCTCACAGAATGTATTTCAATTAAAGAAGCTACATGTATGCATATAATTAGAATATTATTAAATATACTAAAATTTAATTGCAATATATCAGTCAAAATCAAGACGGTTTAAGCGTTATCACTATAATTTTCAAGGTGGATATTTATCTATTGGATTAACATCACAGACAAAACAGTTGTTAACAAGACCAGATAAGGACAATGTACATGCAGCCATGTCACAAGAACCGACAAGGGCAATGTATATGCAGCCCTGTAATGAGATGCTTCATTAATCCTTTTATGGTCAAGATTGGCTGAGAAAAAAATTTAGATTTTCGAACAGTTGAATGTCCTTTGGCGGACAAAGAGAAGACTGGTTTTGACAATTTACCACTGGAATAACTGGCTCTTTCAACGAGCCAGTCATTTCAGTAAATTTTCAAGAATAGACTTCTCTTGGTCTGCAAATGTACATTCCTTAAGACCTCTATAAGGAAAAAGCAAAGCCTGGATGTGCTTGCTATTAGGCATCAATTACCTTTGACATATATTCTAAAAACACTATGCTGTTAAATACAGGTCAGAATGATATGAATGCATTATAGTATTGAATGAATTATATAGATACATCAATAAAGGTATACATAATCAGTGTTTCACGTGGCATCTAAATCCTGTGGGTTGCAGGGACCAGACATCCTGGAACTGGAGGTCCCAAATGGGTACCCATTATGCATATCAGTATGTATAGCACTCAATAATAAAAATTAATTTCTGATTTCTGAGTCTAAACTACATGGCAGTGAGTCGCACATGTTTGGCCATGTGCTAAGCATGCCAGAAAACACACGTGCACAGGGAGCCTTGGAATTCGCTCTACTGGGAGCCAGCAAATATAAAGCCAGGCGACGTCATTGCATAAATCTGTTAAGCATGCTACAAGTTGACCTCAAGAAAGCATGTTTCGATACACTCAAATCAAGAATGAACCTGAGGAAGCTTAAGATTTTGGCTGAGGACAAGACACAGTGGCCAAAAGCGAAGGACTGATTGCAGCTGTAGAATGTTTCTACTACTACAGCCACAGAATTAATCGAAATCAAGGATTTCTTTTTTCACGAGAGAGTTGATACTTACCTCCCTAATACTTTTTGATACTGCTAAATATCGGCGTTCACTCAATAAACACTCAGAATAAAAACAGTTAGGTGCCCCTACTGGGCAGGTAGACAGAGGGTAGTCCGGTGGATGCCAGCCCCACCACCGCGCATGCGCCGACTACTACTTCCTCTGACTAATTTATTGGCTGACACACATGCAACTATTAAGAGCCTGAAGACCGATCCTCTGTGGGGTGGAGAGGCCGGGTCCGTATCTAGGGAGGTAAGTATCAACTCTCTCGTGAAAAAAGAAATCCTTGATTTCGTTTATTTCACTTCAAGAGTATACTTACCTCCCTAATACTTTTTGATATTGCCAGAATTCGACAGGGAATTCGGCGGGAGGGAGGCGAGGTCAAAAGACCAGCTCTTCCCTATACGCTTTCACGCGTTCAAGGCACTTAAACGTCTGAAACTGTGTGAAAACACAGTCAGGATTTGATGAACATCGGCTAACACCAACCGATGGATGAGATGACCGAATGTCATATGCGCTCCCCCCCTCCTTCCTGGGAGGAAGACTAGAATGACCTCAATGTCCTATACACTCTCTACGTACTAGTGCCATGTACTATAGGACAGAGACGAAAAGGCTCCATTTTCGTATACTCTCAATGATGAACCACATCAAAACACAAACCATCACCATATTAATAACAACGGGTAACGTGACAATACAATCAACAATGAACAACACATGAACAAGACTGACCTTGTTGAACCTGGCAGCTGTCATCCTCTTCCCAGTGGAGAAGACCGATGCAGTCCCAAAAAGTGGTTGTTACCATTAGTTAATTGTGAAGTATATAAGCAATGAGGAAACCCTCCACAAAAAACATACAAGCGATTATTTTTTCAAAATCGACAAGGCGAGAGGATTCGAAGTGTCACGGAGATAATGGTCTGTAAAACTGGACTCACAGTGCCACTGAGCCACGGACATAATGTCATCCACAGGGACTCCATTAAATAGGGCAGTGGAAGTCACTACGCCGCGGACACTGAGCCTTGGCTATGTCAACCTGCTTACCAGTGGCGGATTTATGACAAAATTGGATACACTCTACAATCCACCTGGAAATGGTGTCCTTAGACGCCCTGCCATGGGGTTCAATATATGACAACCATAACGCTGACTGATAGTCCGCCACTCCGAAGTACGCTGTTTGTACTGAAGTAGCGCCCGAACGGGACACCATGCTTTAGAATTAGGATCATATCTAGTTAAAGCAGGCAAAAAAATAGGTTGACCTGGATATTTCAAAGACTGATTCTTAGCCAAGAAATTAATCCTAGGTAGCAGCTTAAGGCCTTCCCCTGTAACCACAAAACGGTCTTCCTCAGCTGATAAGGCATGAATTTCACTCCTACGCCTAGCCGAGGCCGCAGCAATTAAAAATACAGTTTTAAGAGTTAACAGTTTCATAGAAATGGAACTAAGTGGTTCAAAAGGCTTACCACCTAGCACCTGAAGCACTAGCGATAAACTCCAAGACGGAATCACCGGGGGATTCCTTGGTCTTAGATTGCCCATGCCTTTAATTAATACATTTAATGTACTTACTTCATCACTCCCCCTATTAGCCAAGCAAGGGATAACAGTCATTAAAGCTGATTTATAACCAGCAATAGAGTTAGGCTTGAGGCTATAGGCATCATACAGGTGACAGAGGAAATCAGCTACTACCTGAATAGATGAATCCATTGGATCAATACATCTTTTTGAGCACCACTCTGCAAATCTGTTGATTTTATAATTATATGCTCTGGAGGTTGACCCCCTCCTGGCTTTGGCCATAAACATGGCTGCATGCTCAGAAAAACCCTCCTTAATTCTAGATTCCTTGACAACATCCATGCAGTCAATCGGAACATTGATGGATTGTTGTGAAGGGCCTTGCCCTGGAAGATAATGTCGTCCATCAGAGGCAGAGGAACCGGATTGCAGACCAGAAGGTCCAGCAGATCCGTATACCATGATCGGCTTGGCCAATCCGGGGTGATCAGAAGCACTTGGCACTCCTCCTGTCTGATTTTCTGAATAACTTTTGGAATCAGGATTGCTGGAGGGAACGCGTATGCATACATTCCCCCCCCCCCCCCCCCCCCCCCCCCAAGCTGATAGCTAACGCATCTGTTGCGAAAGCGCTTGGATCTGGAATCGGAGAGACGTATGTCGTCATCTTCGCAGCGAACAAATCGATGTTGGGTTTCCCGCAATGGTCGAACAGATGATCCGCCACACATTGATTTAGTTGCCATTCCGTCGGTAAAACACTCATCCTTCGGCTCAATGAGTCTGCTAGCAGATTTAACCTTCCCGGAATATGAACTGCTTTCAAGGTAATCCTGTGATCCAGGCACCAACAAAGCAGTCTCCATGTCATCATACAGAGACTGGGCGACTTCATTCCGCCCTGGCGGTTTATGTAAGTCACACCTGTTGAGTTGTCTTAACGAATAAGAACAATCTTGCCCTGAACTTTCTGTAAGAAATGTTCCAGGCCCAGGACTACTGCTCTTAGTTCCAGTAGATTTATATGTTCCTTTGACTGTTCCAGATTCCAAAGCCCTGATATCGTGGATTCTCCCAGGCAAGTTCCCCACCCCTCCATCGATGCATCTGTATACACAGTCACCTGAGGGTGGGGAGGGGTTAGCAAAACCCCCACCAAGAGATTCTCTGTATTCAACCACCATTGCAGGTGGTGAATTAGAGGCGCCAACACTGACACATTCGAGTCCAGCGAACCTGTACTCTGGGTCCATTGTGTCATGAGAAACAACTGGATCGGCCGCCTGCATAAGGCGGCCTGAGGAATGACCGGTTCCAATGAAACCATCAACCCCAGCATTCTCAAGTAAACCCGTGCCAGGACATGATGACTGTCGCACACTGACTGAATTACCGAGATGAGTCTCTGAACTCTCTCCTGAGTAGGATAAACATATCCTGTCTCTAGATCGAAGAACATCCCCAGGTAAACAAACTTCTGGGATGGAGTCAGCTCTGACTTTTGAAAATTTATCATCCAGCCCAAATCCGTGAGTTTTCAAAACAATCTCTAGATTGGTCGATAAACTTTCCTGCGTGTGTGCTTTTAACAGCCAGTCGTCTATGTACATGTGGACTGCAATGCTTCTCCTGCAGAGGTATGCTGTGATCGCAAGAACCACACGGGTGAAAACCCGAGGAGCGGTGGAAATTCCGAAGGGTAACACCCTGAATTCCCACTGTCTGCCCTGGAATGCAAATCTCAGGAAGCGACGGAAACTCCTCGCTATGGGAATGTGGAAATAAGTATCCTTCAAATTTATTGAAGCTGTCCACATTCCCCTCTCTAACCCCGCCAACACCGAGCGCACAGTCTCCATCTTGAAACTGGGCGTCTCTATGAACTTGTTCAACGGCTTGAGGTTGAGAATTGGTCTCCACCCTCCAGTGTTTTTTGTTACTAAGAACACGGTTGAATAGAAGCCCGGACACTTTTGTGCCGGTTGAATAGCTCCTTTTTGTATGAGGAAATTTATTTCCTCCTCGATACACAACCTTTGATCTGGATCTCTCGGATTTGGAGTCCAGATTGGCACTAGAGACAGTCGCGACGGTGGGCCTGTCATCCAATTGGGATGATACCCGACTGAAAGCCATCGCAAGACTAAATGGTCCTGAGTCAACCGTTCTCACTCTTGCATGTGGTTGGCCAAACGGCCTCCCACCGGTCCACCTAGGGAGAGAGGTGGACATAAGGAGTGCAAGAGTGGCACTGTCTCCTTCGCCAGAAACACTGGAGTGGTTCTCACCGCGGTAACCGGCCCATCAGGCACGATTACCACGACCAGATTCTTGCGCGCCACGCCCAGCACCGCACGCACCTCGGTGCGTGGGTGGCTGCCTGGCTGACTGCGCCTGAGGAGCCTGCGCCCCCCTCACTGCTGGCCAAATCGCACACGGCCTAGGCCGACGCTGCGCTGGTGGGTGGCCTCTGACCTGGCCACCTCCACCTCGAGCCTGCAGGGAACGATACACAGGGGATGCGGCGCGAACGCGCTCCCGACTTCAAACTGCTCGCGCAGCGCCCTCTGGTTGTTGACCAGAGTAACTGTCTCCTGGAGGTGCCTACATGCCTCACCTCCAAAGAGACCAGCGTACACAGTAGCCTATTATACAGGTCCTGGGACAGGCACAAATTGTCCAAAACAAATGTGCGCCGCGCCCGGACACTCCTGGTCACCGCCCGAGTCATACAGTCCAAAGCCAGGTTGATACCATCCTGGATGGCTCTCTGGACTGTGACCGGGCTTGGCTGGCGCGATGCGGAAGCCGTTACTACCCCTTGTAACAGCTGTGAGACGTGGGACAGAGCGGCAATCGAAGCCCTCCCACTCTCCTCCGCATTGCGCAATGCGGCATTGGCCGAACGCAATGCGTTCGAACACAAGACTCCCATGTCAGAACGGGAGCCTGGCCGCGCATCTTCCCCCAAAGCCGCGCGGTCATCCACGCTCGGCTTGGGTACCACACCGTACCTCTGGTAGTCCAGGGGCACGATGCGGCAGCACCTTGCTACCTCGCGAGGGGCCTTCGCGAGACGCCCATTCGCCTTAATGGATGTCTCCACCGCCTCAAACATGAGATGGCATGGCGGTAGCAGTAGCCTTACCAGCTAACCACGGCCTGTGGTCACGCTGGCTAGCCGACTGATCCACGGGCAGATCTGGCCGAACACTTACCAGCCACTGGCAAGCGTCCGACCAATCCTCTTCCGTGGCTAGCTGCGAGCGCTCTACAAGACGGGGGCCTTCGTCTTCCTCCTGAGCGCAAGCAGCAGAGCTTGACGGCGGATAAGCTGATACCCCTGGCAAGCCAGGGAAAGCATGCGGGCCCGAAAGAACAGGCATGCTAACCTGACTGGCTTGACCAGGAGCAGGCGCCGTGGTAGAGCGCGGGGCAGATACCACCCCACCACAGCCCCCGGCCAGCACCAGCGATACTCTTGGCAAGCCGAGGTATGCGGTATAGCTGGCCATCAGCATCGGCCAGGGCCACCTTCTGCGCCGTGAACTCTACTCCTGCGTGAGTAGAGCCATGGAATATGTCGCATGTATTCCCCGCGAGGGGTGCACAGACGTCATAATCCATGGTCACGTCCCCAGACGGCGACCATAACAGGTAATCCTCTTCCTCCTGGCCAGAAAGATTAGACTCCGGGTCAGCAAAGAGAGCTAACCCGGACTGGCCAGGAAAGGAGCCATAGGAGGTACTGGCAGCCACTGCGTGCGGATACCCCTGGACTGATAAGCAGCCCGCGGGTTCCAGCGACAGCCGTCCACGACCCCTCGGCGCGGCACCAAGCCTGCTGCCAGGGTCGTGGATCACCCCCACTAATGGGGCCACCTCTGAATCGTCGAACAACGGAACCGGCCTACGGAAAGGTGATTCAGAGGCGGGGATTACCTGCTCGAAAGCAGACGCCGAGGACGACAAAGGATTTGGACCAGGAAGCATGCCACGTAGCAACTCTGGAACCAAATCCTTTATCGTCCTCCTCATCTCTCCCAACATCTCGGTCCGGAAGGCCTCCATGTCCACCGCGGATGAGGCCTTCCTCTTACCCTTCTTACCCTTCACATCCTCTCTCTTCGACTTCCTCTCCTCCTCCACTACCCTGTCCTTCGCCTGTAAAGATAGAAATTCAGACATTAAGTCGCCCCCCCCCCCCACAATGCTTGCATACATCACACTTAAGCAATGGTCCACAGGGACTGCAACCAAAGCAAAGGTGGGGCACAAAACGATCCTTCAAGAAACGTCCACATGACGAACAACCAGGTCTCTGAAACAGGACAAAGGACGAGGACAATGAGTAATTTTGTTAAGGTTAGAAACTCAAAACCAAATTAAAAGAGAGGGAAAATGATCATAAAGATCAATAATTGAGCAAAACCAGCTTTGGACAAAACATTAATTGTTAATAAATAGCAAGGCTGATTATGACAGAAATAAATCGATCCGAACCAACAAGGTGTGCGGACGAATTGTATACTTAACCAGAACATGTTAGAATGGTTATTCAGACTACACAACCATCAGATACACAACGATAACAATGGCAATCAAAGTTAATTTTCTTTACATAATTAACCTCACCTCATATCATTACTTAGATACCTGATACCTTGTATAATAAACAAACCATCCAACGTGATGAACTGGAGCACTCCACCAACTGTACGCCTCTTAACTCTCTCCACCTCATTGGGGAAGGAATTGGATCAAGAGGGCAAAGTGAGAAGACCTTTATACTAGGCCTCCGACTCACTGGATATAAAAATCTTGGTTAGATAACCTAACAGTATTAGTAGGAAATGGAACCTTGGTGGAGAGAAACAAAACCTCAGATGCTGTGATGTCCATTACATATCCTCACAAAGACCTGTGGACATAAACACAGAGAGAGATTAGTCTTATATAGCACCATGTTGAAATAAAACAACTAAAACAGGCGCTTATCACGGTAAACGCGAGTCCTGGAAACACATTACACCGGGGAAAACTCGCTAGAATATATTAGAAATCACCTGATATAAAGATCCGGCGCCATCCTCCGGCGAAGCCACTTTCTCTGACATATCCAGGTTCTTTATTTTCTAATATATAAACACTCTTAAGGCTTATTAAGTCGCGTTGAACAGTGAAAATTGCACAAAGCATAAAACATGTGTTCTCTCTGCCAATAAATTAGCAAAGAGGAAGTAGTAGTCGGCGCATGCGCGGTGGTGGGGCTGGCATCCGCCGGACTACCATCTGTCTACCTGCCCAGTAGGGGCACCTAACTGTTTTTATTCTGAGTGTTTATTGAGTGAACGCCGATATTTAGCAATATCAAAAAGTATTAGGGAGGTAAGTATACTCTTGAAGTGAAAACAGTAATCACACAGTGAGCCACAGTAAAATCTGCTGAGTACCTACTCATTATAAATGTTGAACCTCAACAATTGCTGAATGCATTAGATTGTTAAAACTTTGACGACAACATGAAATGTCAGATTTTATGAAGAAATTTGATGTAATTAATGATGGTTTATAACAGCATGCCCAACATTTAGGTGGTTGGTAAACCGGGAACATTTATCCAATGGTTGTGTTATTACAAATCTTTTTAACTAGTTTTAGACAGTATAGTTAAACTTTTCCATCACAACTACCTAATAGAAGTTGGCCCTCCCATCTCGGATATTTATTAAAAATATAATAAATGTAATCTACCACAGCCGCATCCCTGACAGGATATGGAGAAATAGTTATAGAATTAGTCACCACAACTGGTACATGGCCAAAATGTTACCATTTTTGCTAGTTTTATTCTGTGTGCCAAGCGGTACCCATAGGCCTAAGTCTTTTGAATTCCCCCCACATCAAATTCTATGTGTATATATGCAAAAGGACTCTCATGAGGACCCCTCTATATGATAGCTTAAGTAAATTTGGCAAATTTCTTTTTCACGAGTGAGATGACATACTTACCTCCCTAACACTCTTGATATACTAGTATATCGGCTCTAAATTCAATAATATTCAGAATTATAAAAAGTTAGGTGCCCCTAATGGGCAGGTGGAAGTACACAGTCATGCACATGACAAACACCACCCTCTGCGCATGCGCACACCGGTACTTCCGTTACTAAATATTGGCTGACATAGAAGCAACTATTCAATAGCCAAAGGACCAGGCCTCCGTGGGGTGGTGAGGCCAGGATCCCGTTAGGGAGGTAAGTATGTCATCTCACTCGTGAAAAAGAAATTTGCCAAATTTACTTATTTCACATCATGAGAACATAGTTACCTCCCTAACACTCTTGATAAAAACCAGAATTTGAAAGTAAATTTTGGTGGGAGGGAGGCAAGGTCCTGAAAACCCGCGCACCCTCGAAGAGGCTAGGCTCTTTGAATTCTCAAGAGATTAAAAACATCTGAAATTGTGACTGAAACCACAACCAGGAATAGAATTTTGCATCGGATAATCGACCGATGAAGAGAGATTGATCAAAAGGCAAATGCGCTCCCCCCCCCCCCTCTTTCTGAGGAAGGTTTAGGAAAAACGCTGCTTTAAATGACTAGCACGTTCTCTAATACTTAATGAAAGTATTACTAGACATTGGAAAAAGAAGAATTGCTTCTATTTCAAAAACTCTCTGAAACACCACAATTAAGAGACATTAACCATCACCATATTAAAAAATAAAATGACACCATCACCAAGACAGAAAATCAAAAAACGGTCATAACTACTGACCTCTGATGTCTTGGACGCGGCACTCATCTCTTCGCCCATCAGATGAAGAGAAGTGTACCAGCTAATAGTAGGGATATCCTACCAACAAATGTGATATTTGAAAATAGCAGAGGAGGCAAACTATTTACAAACATAAAACCTCTGCATAAATATTTTATTTCCTGAGGACTGAGACGGCGAGTGGGTTAGAAGTGTCACGAAGGTAATGGTCGGTAAAACTTGACTCACAGTGCCACTGGGCTACTGACATAATGTCTTCAATAGAAACACCATTAAATAATGCCGTGGAAGTTACCACACCACGGACACTATGAGCCTTGGCTCTATCTACCTGGATTCCAGTGGCTGTTTTATGACAGAATTGGATACATTCCACTATCTATCTGGAAATAGTGTCTCTTGACGCCCTACCATGGGGTTCAATATATGCCAACCATAGGGAACATGGGTCCGTCCGCCAAACCTGAGTTCGTTTCTTGTACTTATTCAAAGCACGGACTGGACACCATACCTTAGCACCAGTATCATATCTGGTTAAGGCAGGTAAAATAATAGGTCTACCCAGATACTTTAAAGATTGATTCTTAGCCAAGAAATTCAATCTTGGTAGAAGCTTAAGGCCTTCACCTGTAACTATATAACGGTCAGGCTCAGCAGACAAGGCATGAATTTCACTCCTGCGTCTGGCTGAAGCCGCCGCCACTAAAAATACAGTTTTAAGTGTCAATAATTTAACAGATATAGCACTAAGTGGTTCAAAAGGCTTATCACTCAAAACCTGCAGAACCAGAGAAAGACTCCATGATGGTGTCAGTGGAGGATTTCTAGGTCTGAGATTGCCCATACCTTTAATAAGAGTATTTAAAACACTTACTTCATCACTTCCCCTCTTTGCCAAGCAAGGGATAACAGTCATCAATGCTGATTTGTATCCAGCAATAGAATTAGGTTGAAGACTATAGGTATCATACAGGTGACAGAGAAAATCAGCTACTACCTGAATAGATGCTTCCATCGGATTGATACATCTCTTTGAGCACCATTCTGCAAATCTGTTGATTTTATAATTATAAGCTCTGGAGGTTGACCCCCTCCTGGCTCTGGCCATGAAATTGGCTGCTTGCTCAGAAAAGCCCTCCTTAATCGCGGATTGTTTGACAACATCCATGCAGTCAATCGAAACATTGACGGATTGTTGTGAAGGGTCTTGCCCTGGAAGATAATATTGTCCATCAGTGGCAGAGGAACCGGATTGCAAACCAGAAGGTCCAGCAGATCCGTAAACCATGATCGGCTTGGCCAATTCGGGGCGATCAGAAGAACTTGGCATTCCTCTTGTCTGATCTTCTGAAGGATCCTTGGAATCAGGATTGTTGGAGGGTATGCGTATGCATACATTCCCTTCCAACTGATAGCTAGCGCATCTATTGCGATAGCGCTTGGATCTGGAATCGGAGAAACGTACGTCGTCATCTTCGCATTCTTCTTCATTGCGAACAAATCTATGCTGGGCTTTCCCCAATGATTGAACAGGTGATCCGCCACACATTGATTTAGTTGCCATTCCGTAGGCAGAATACTCATCCTTCGGCTCAATGAGTCTGCTAACAGATTCAGCCTTCCCGGAATATGAACTGCTTTCAAGGTGATCATATGATCCATGCACCAGCAAAGCAGCTTCCATGTCATCATACAGAGACTTGGCGACTTCGTTCCGCCCTGGCGGTTTATGTAACTCACTACTGTAGAGTTATCTGAACGTATCATCACAAATTTTCCCTCCACCTCCTCTAGGAAGTGTTCCAGGCCTAGAACTACAGCCCGCAATTCTAGCATGTTGATATGTTCCTTTGACTGTTCCAGATTCCAAAGCCCTGATATAGTGGCTTCTTCCAGGCAAGCTCCCCAACCCTCCATCGATGCATCCGTAAACATCGTTACTTGAGGGTGGGGAGGGGTCAGCATGACCCCTGCCAGGAGATTTCCTCTCTCCATCCACCAGAGAAAGTGATGAATGAGAGGGTCCAACACTTGAATGCGCGAGTCCAGTGATCCTGAACTCTGCGTCCACTGGGTCATGAGAAACAACTGAATCGGCCGCCTGCGTAAGGCCGCCTGAGGAATGACTGGTTCCATCGAAACCATCAGTCCCAACATTCTCAGATAGACCCGTGCTAGAATATAACGACTGTCGCAAACCAACTGAATGCACGAGAGGAGACTTTCCACTCTCTCCTGGGACGGATAAACATATCCTATCTCCAGATCGAAGAACATACCCAGGTAAACAAACTTCTGGGATGGAGTCAGCTCTGATTTCAGAAAGTTGATCATCCAGCCTAAATCTGTGAGAGTTTCCAAAACTATCTCCAGATTTGCTGTCAAACTTTCTGGGTTGTGTGCTTTCAGCAACCAGTCGTCTATGTAAGTGTGAACAGGTATATTTCTCCTGCGGAGGTATGCCGTAATAGCAAGTACCACTCGAGTGAAGACCCTTGGAGCCGTCGAGATGCCGAATGGAAGAACCTTGAATTCCCATTGGCGTCCCTGAAAAGCAAATATCAGGAACCGACGAAAACTCCTTGCAATTGGAATGTGGAAGTAAGCATCCTTGAGATCTATAGACGCTGTCCACATCCCCTTCTCTAACCCCAACAACACCGATCTCACTGTTTCCATTTTGAAAGTCGGAGTGTCTAAAAACTTGTTTAGAGGCTTGAGGTTGAGAATTGGTCTCCACCCCCCCGGTGTTCTTTGCCACAAGAAACACGGTTGAATAGAAGCCCGGGCAATCCTGCGCCGGTTGAATTGCTTCTTTTAGAACGAGAGAATCTATCTCCTCTTCTATGCACAACCGCTTGTCTGGATCTCTTGGAACCTGAGTCCAGACTGGTACCAGAGACAAATGCAACGGCGGACCCCTTATCCAATCTGGACGGTATCCGTGCGAAAGCCATTGCAAGACTAAGCGGTCCTGAATTAACCGCACCCACTTCTGAATGTGACAAGTCAAACGACCTCCCACTGGTGCACCTTGGGTTGACGGGGTGCCCATAAATTTTAGAAGTGGGTGTGTCTCTGATACGAGTGGCAACACCCGAGTGGTACATGTGATAACCGTAAAAATTGTCCTTGCATCAGGCCCGGTTACCACGCGCCGCTCCCCGCGCGCCGCGACCAGCGCCACGCGCACCACGGTGCGCGGGCTGCTGTCTGGCAGGCAGCGCTTGAGGCGGCGGCTGTCGCACAAGCGCACGCTGCTGCTGGCATAGCCGACGCGGTCTCTGACACTGCCAGCTCCGCCACGAGCGTACGGCTGTCGAGCAGCCGAGGGCTGAACACGCACGTGTTCCCTGCGCAGCACTTCAAACTGTGCCCGCAGCGCCCTCTGGTTGTTCACCAAAGTCACCGTCTCCTGGAGGTGCCGACAACCTTCACCTCCAGAGTCCAGGGCCCGCCATCGGCGCTTGCATCAAGTGCGACTTGAGCTCCTGCGACGGGCACAAATTGTCCAGTGCAAACGTGCGCCTCGTCCTCAGCGACTTCGTGACCGACCTAGTCAGACAGTCCAACGCCAGGTTGATGCCATCCTGGATGGCTCGTTGGACTGTCACGGGACTAGGCTGTTGCTGCACCGACGCTGCTACCACCCCCGATAGCAGCTGAGAGACATGCGACAGCGCACTGATCGCTGCTCGCGAGCTCTCCTCGGTGTCACGCAAGGCGGCATTCGCCGAGCGCATAGCGCCCGTGCACAACGCTCCCGTGTCAGCCCGGGAACCCGGCCGCGTATCTTCCCCCAGAGCGGCGCGGTCGTCCGCGCTCGGTCTGGGTGCCAGGCCATACCGAGCATACTGACTGGCAGTAACCCGACATCGCCTAGCTACCTCGCGGGGGGCCTTCGCGAGGCGACCTCTCGGTCGGATCGACTCCTCTGCCGCCGCGAACATATCTAAGACATGATCAGCGTACGGCAGAGACAGAGCCGTGCTGGCCAACGGCTTCGCCTGTAACCATGCCCGAGGGTTACTGGCGACCGTCTCCTCCACGGCGAGCTCTGGTCTCACAGCGAGGAGCCACGCACACGCCTCCGACCAGTCTTCGTCCGTGGCTACCTGCGAACTGCCGACGAGCAGCGGGCCCTTGTCATCCTCAATGGCATTCGCAGGCATGGCCGAGGAGGCTATAGACGAACCTGGCTGCCCAGGGAACGTATACGGGCCCGCGAGGGCTGGCATAGCATTCTCCATAGGCAAACCAGGCTCCAAGGCCGCGCTTGTGTGAGGGGGATCATACACACCAGCGCGGCCCGGAACATCCGTATGAGACTCCACGTCCAACCGTGGAATCTTATACGGCCGGCCGTCTGCTCCAATGCGGGCCACAGGCTGAACCATGAAACCGGCTCCCGAGGGAACAGTGCCATAGGTGCGAGCGTTCACGCTCCCCAAGAGAGGAGTGTAGGCGCTCACATCCATGCCTTCATGATCCACCTGTGGACCGAGCAGGTAGTCCTCATCATCTTCCTGGTCAGGAAAGTTAGACTCTGGATTAGTAAAGAAAACTAATCCAGACTGACCAGGAGACTGCCCGAAGGCAGATGACGAGTTTACTCCGCGAGTGATCGTGGTCAGGCCCGCTGGTCGGGTCCCGCCTGATTCTTCTCGCGCCGCTGGCACCCCAGGCGATGCGAACATCAAGCCTGGGTCCAAGACGGCCGCCCCTGGATCACTCAACGCTTTGTCCGAGCTAATAGGCCATGATCCAGGGACGGGGGCTACCTGCACTGAGGTCGACGCGCAGGAAGTTGAAACACCTGTGCCAGGCAACATGCCGCGAAGCATGTCAGGCATCAGGTCTTTCAAAGTCCTGCGCATCTCACTCACCAACTCACTCTTGAAGGCCTCGAGCCCACCCTTCTCAGAGGCCTTCTTCTTACCCTCCTTCTTCGGTTTCTTCACCTCCTCCGCCATCATCTTCGCCTGCAAACAGAAGAACTCAGAGGTTAGATCCCCCAAATTTTTCACAAATAACACATTTGTTGGACAGCCTACACGCTGAACACAGATGGCAAGGGTGGGGGAAGAATCTAGCTTTCATGGACTTCAGACAGGACGGGCACTTCTGAAAAGGGAGGGATACGAAGACAATGAGTATGACAGTCTCAAAGCCGTGATAACGGATGTTTACGTAGAAACCAAAAAACCAACTCGAGAGAAGCTCCACTATTACGACCACCCTGACGGGACAGGAGACTTCTCAAGTTAAACACATCAAATACAACCAGACCCCACATTAAGAGAGAGAGAAAGATTATGACTATCTAGCTATCTCTCAACCCTCTTAATACCAGGGAGATGAACACATCATATACTACTCTAACCTAGGATTATGACATCACGGATAGAGCAAACTCTGATTGATTATGACATCAAACCTCACTATGCAAAAGCTCCTACCAGGAGAGGGGACGTCAGATTTATGTAAGAAATATCTAGATCTCCAGACATTCTCAGCTCTCGACTAATATAATATTAAATTATATATACTCGAGAACCCATGCACACGCAAGAGAGAAAATAGTGCAATAGCAAACGGCAGCAGAAAATGTAATTATTTTCAAATAATCATGCGCCATAATTAATAACTCCCTTAGCCTGGGCACAGGCAACCATCCTCTTGTGCAGGAAACACGTCCATCCATCCGCCGAGACTCCTCTTCCAGAAGAACTGATGAGGGGGGATGGGACAAAAGGAAGGAGATATTTTATTTATTAATATATTATATCTCCAACCCTTAGACCTATCACGATGATAAGTCATCCTGGGACGTGAACACCTTCCAGAGAAGACCAGGCAACCTTGTATAGACACAAGACCGACCTGTAAGCATAAAACACAAGAGTTTATTAGCCCTAGGCGCTGGGAAAAAATTTACAAGGATTCCCAGCGCCTGAAAACGCGGTACCGCCGAAAACGGCCGCTACGAAAACCGGTAACACACAAAGGTTACAAGCTTAAAATAAAAGACAGGAACAATTCCACCTTGGATGATGACTCAAAAAAGCATCCGCTTTTGTTTCTACGAGAATTCTTAATACTTACCAGATGTACTATTATGATAATGTCTATTATCCAGTCTAGGTCAAAATAAACAATTAAAACTCCGCACTCTCCTGGTCCTGCCCATACTGTGTCCGGGAATACCATAGCCGCAGGTACCGAGTCCATTCCCAATCACAGTCAGATTCGTCTTATGTTTGCCTTGGCAAACTGCGAAAGCAGCTCAGCCTCACCTCAGCGGGGCGGCTGAGGCAGGGCCATAGTACATCTGGTAAGTATTAAGAATTCTCGTAGAAACAAAAGCGGATGCTTTTTTGATTCTACTTCGAATAATACTTACCAGATGTACTATTATGATAAACTCCGGATTTCGACAGCCAGGAAATGCCGGTGGGAGGAGGTGAGGCTCGAACCAGCACTCATCAACCATCCAACAGAGAAGGTTGTGAAGAGACTAAAACCCTGGCATACGCTTGGGTTCTGCTATCTGACTCATAGAGTGCTAAACTTCCATGGTCTAGACCGCGCTCCCCCCCCCCCCCTCTTTTGTCCGCACAAAACCAGAGGGATGTCCATGGGGATGCAACACCCACCAGACCCGTGTCAGCCCCAAGTCTCAGCTAGGGCAGTCCAGTAGAGTGCAAAGAAGCTACTACAACTTCAAATCTTTGAAAAAACTATCAGTATATCGATTAGATTTTCAAATTGGAATGAGTCTCATGTCTGTATGAGAGGATAAATATACTCTTGTACCAGACTATTCACTTACTCAGTCTGGTATTTCGACTGGAAGTAAATATATTTATAGTCACTTAATTAATGTAAACACTCACCATTTTTGAGTGGTCGATCTGTTATTGATCATCACAGGAGCTAGGCCCAATCCACGGTCGTACTCAGTCATGTGCATAGCGCTTGGTCAGTGTAGGCGGAAGTCCTTTGTGATGTGTGCGAAGTAGTGGTCGGACGTGGCTTAGTTTAGGTTCGACAGATTGGCGACGGCTACTGAATTAAGTGTGCTGGAGATGTCTCGAAGGTAGAAATCAGTGAATGACGACTCGGCATGCCATTGTGCTACAGACATCACCTGCTCTAAAGAGACACCCTTATAAAGGGCCGATGATGCTGCTAGTGCTCGGACCTCATGGGCATTCGCACGATCAATCTGCTTTCCTGTAGCGATCTTGTGCGACATCTGAATAGCGTCAACTATCCAACGAGAAATAGTATCTTTCGAAGCACGTAAATGGGGAGCTTTGAGACATAACCACAGAGATTTCGGGTCGTCTCTCCACTCAGAAGTACGTTTCTTATACATCTTTAGACATCTGACAGGACACCAAGCACAAGAATTTGGGTCATGTCTAGTTAAACTTGGCAAATTGATCGGCTGTCCTGGATATTTAAGTGACTGATTCTTTGCCAGGAAACAAAGACGTGGAAGTAATCTTAAACCTTCACCCGTGACGACAAAACGGTCTTGTTCGGCAGAAAGCGCATGGATCTCGCTTCTCCTTCTCGCCGACGCTGCTGCAACCAAGAAAACTGATTTAATAGTTAACAGTTTAATGTCAATAGTTCTAATCGGTTCAAAGGGAGCATGCCCTAAAACCTGTAGAACAAGAGATAGATTCCATGATGGGATAGGAATTGGCTGTCTAGGTCGCAGATTGCTCATTCCTTTAATAACTTCATTCAAGGTGTCATTCTCTACTCCCCCAACGGTGAGACTAGGAATGACAGAAGCTAATGCAGACTTATATGCTGCTAGGGTAGAAGGTACAAGTTTGTCAACTTCGTATAAATGACAGATAAAATCTGCTACGTGTTGAACAGATGCAGAAAAGGGATCAATATCTCTTCTCTCACACCACTGTGCAAATTTGTTGATTCTATAATTATATGTTTTTGTGGTAGAAACTCTTCTGGCCGAAGCAACAAACTTCGCTGCTTGCTCAGAAAAGCCACCCTCAATTGCACGCTGCTTGACAACATCCATGCAGTCAATTTGAACATTTCTGGTCTGTCGTGAAGGTACAGACCCTTGTTCTGAGAGATTACATCTCTTGTGTCTGGAAGAGGGATTGGACTGCAGACCAGAAGGTCCAGCAGATCCGTAAACCATGATCGGCCTGGCCAATAAGGAGCGATCAGTAGTACTTGGCACATCCCCTCTCTTATCTTTGCCAGAACTTTCGGGATGAGAATTGTTGGAGGATACGCATACGCGTACATTCCCTTCCAACTTATCGCCAGTGCCTCTACTGCTAGAGCCAACGGGTCCGGGATCGGTGACACGTACGTGACCATCTTTGCGTTTGTCTTCATCGCAAATAGGTCGACATTCGGCTTGCCCCATTGTTTGAATAGAACCTCTGCTACCACTTGGTTGAGCTGCCATTCCGTCGGACGACAAACCGTCCTTCGACTGAGAGCATCCGCTAAGATGTTCAATCTTCCTGGAATGTGTGCTGCCCGAAGAATAATATTCCTCTCTTGGCACCACAGCAGAAGGTTCCAAACCATCATACACAACTCCGGTGATCTTGTCCCGCCTTGGCGGTTTAAATAAGACACCACTGTTGAGTTGTCTGTCCTTACCAGGACAATTTTGTCTTGAACTCGACCCTCGAACTTCTGCAGTGCTAATACCACCGCTAATAGCTCGAGTACATTGATATGTTTCTGCGCATTGGTCCGATCCCATTCCCCGGACACTGACTGATTGTCCAATACCGCTCCCCAACCTGTCAACGAGGCATCCGTGAACATGGACATCTGAGGTTGAGGAGGTTGTAGAGGAACACCTCGCAGGAGATTCTGTTCCGACAACCACCACTGAAGGTGGAATATCAATGGTTCTTTTACTGGTATTCTCAGAGATAACGGATCTGTTCTCTGTGACCAGAACGACATCAAATACATCTGAATCGGCCTGCGCCTGAGCGCCGCATATGGCACCACCTTCTCCAGAGATACTAGCAAACCGAGTATTCTGAGAAATTGACGTGCCGTCAGATAGGCTCCTAGAGAAACTGACCAATACTGCAATCAGGCTTCTGACTCTGCTCTCCGCCGGAAAAGCTACGCCGTCCCTGAGATTGAAAAAAATTCCCAGATAAACAAACTCCTGGGATGGAGTCAGTTCTGATTTCTCTAGATTCACAATCCATCCTAGCTTCTTTAATAAGTCTAGGACTACCTTCAGATTGCTGCGCAGAGTGACTGGATTCCCCGCCTTTAGCAGCCAGTCGTCTATGTAAGTGTGAACAGCTATGTTTCTCCTGCGAAGTAAAGAAGTCATGGCGAGAACCACCTTGGTGAAGACCCTCGGAGCCGTGGTCAGGCCGAATGGAAGAGCATTGAATTCCCAAACATTGTCTTGGAATGCAAATCGCAGGTACTTCTGAAAGGGAATTGACATTGGAATATGAAAATAAGCATCCTTCAGATCTATTGATACCGCCCACATGCCTTTCCTGAGCCCTGTCATCACAGCTGCTACCGTCTCCATCTGAAACCTGGGAGAAAGAATAAATTTGTTCAACGGTTTGAGATTGAGAATTGGTCTCCACCCTCCGGTACGCTTCGGAACTAGGAACATAATCGAATAGAAGCCCAGTGATGACTGATCGGCTACCAGGTGAATCGCCTTCTTCAGACGAAGCGATTCTATCTCTGACTGAATGGCAACTAGACGGTCTAATTCCCTTGGAATAGGAGTCCATATTGGAGTCGAGGTTAACGGAACTAACGATTGATGGATGAGCCAGTCCGGATCGTAGCCGTTTCTTATCCACTGACAGACTAAATAGTCGCGCACGACCTGTTCCCATTGGCTTAGGAATAGCTGAAGTCTGCCTCCGACGGAAGGAATCTGCACACAGTTGTCGGTCGAGATTAGCCGACAAGACGCTACATCGCATGGGTGAAGATTCTCGACTCCATTTGTTTCCAAAGCCGCCGGTATTGATTCCGCCGGAAACCCGTCAGGAACGAGCCCCACGGCCGCCCCGCGGCTTCTTGTGGTATGACGGTCCGGAACCGCCGCCGCGACTATCCTTACGGTAGCCGCCACGGCCCGAACCGCCACCCTTCCTGTCGTCCTCATACGGCCTCTTACTAGAGGGCTTGTATGTGGACGAACGGCCAGGCCCTTGTGCTCCGGATGGCCTATGGGCATCACGGGCAGAAGGACGGAAGGGCGATCTAGGACGCTGCCTCTGCTGGTCCTGTCTGTGTTGACGGTAGGACTGTTGCGGCTGAGTCCTCTTGGTCGACTTCCACGACTTGCCGACCACCTCTTGCTCCGCCACCATCGATGCAACTTTAGAAAGCGCTTGTCGTGCCGAGCCGCCGAACAAGCCTGGACCAATGAAAGGTGCAGAAGATAACGCTGCCCTCATTTCCGGTCCTGGTTCCACACAATCGAGAACCATTCTCCGCCGCTCTGCTAAAGTTCTTGTGATCACCCTGGCCAGGCAATCCTGAGACAGGCGCATGGTGTCCCGAACAACTCCGGGAGCAGCCTCTGGCACCTGTCCGCCTTCCGCCGTGCAGTCCAGCATACCCTGCAGGACGGTACACCCGTGCGACAGCGCAGCCATGGCTGCCCTAGCCGCATCCTCAATGAGCGTGAGCTCATTAAACGGGTCTTTGTTGGTCTGGGAAACCAAGGGACGTGACCGCCCCTTGGCCTTCCCAGCCAACGGCCTATTCAGCGCCTCACGTTCCGCAACGGAAAGCCGTGGAACCCTGGCGTATTGATGATAGGCCTGCTCCGGAAAACGGACCCTACTCCTTATCCCCTTCGGGGCCTTGGGCAATGCATAGTCTGGCTGAACCAGACGATATGCCGCAACTTCCAACATGTCAGAAGTCTGCGTGTCCAAGGGGAGTGTAGGCATGGCCGAAGAGCCACTGGACAGAGCGCTAGCCGCACGCTCTGACATCCGCTCCATCGCCGGATCGCGCTGAGATCCTAGATCTGATGCCAACCCGAGACGATTGGTCATCCATCCAAGGACCTGCACCCATTCAGCCTCGGCGCAGAAAGCGGAATCGTCCATTAAAGAACTTCCGTTTTCATCTTCCCTCTCTCCCTTAGATGAGAGGGCCACCGACGATCCATGCTGAGCGCTACGATAAACGTCTCTGCCAGGACAGAGCGCATCCGTAGCGCGACTACCAGCGGCACCGGTATCCAACGAACCGTCGGATACGGATTCTCCGCAGTCCATCGGCTCCAACACGGGATCCGGGACTACGACCGCCTCAATCACGGCTGGCACGGTAACTCCGATAGGAGCCGCACCCAACGCCGTCGGGATAGCCGTCGGAACCGCAAACCACGGCTCCGCCGGCATATCCGGTTGCACAAGTGACGGATGAAAAATGCCCGACGGAACGTCGACATCACCATCCGCCTGGCAAACCCGTACAAATCCCGAGGGAGACCCCTGGGACGTACTCGGCATTGCCGACATTGAAAGATCCGGCATGCCGGAATCTTCCATCAACAGGAATTCTTCTTCCTCTACCGACGGCTCTTGAGCCGAGGACAGAGAAAGGTCAGGTGCATGGCCCTCAGCAAAACTAGCCGGACCACCTAATGGTTGCCCTGCACCAGCTTGCCTCACCGGACCCGTGGACTGTAATGAATCAAACATGGCCTTGAACTGGGCCGCCCATACGCCCAGTGCTGAATCCATCCTCTCATTCAGCCGACCTTCCAGTCCAACCAACGACGCCTGCTGACGCTTCACTGTCTTATCCTTCTCTATGCGCTCCAGCCTCGCCCGTCGATCCCTGTCAAACTCAGCCACCATTGCCGACGACCACTTGGCGCACACATCACACGGACTGCCGACCTTACACCTCGCACACGCCACACAGTGATGTCCAAGATACTTGCGTTTCATGAACCTATTACACTTCTGGCACAACGTGTCCGGGTTCTTCGGTTTCTGCGAACACAGAGGAGAATTAAAACGCTGCACATGACAAGTGATGACGAGCAATACGCACAATAGACTTGATAGTTAAGATTTCTTAAACACATTAACTTTCTCTTAAATTAATGATAACAAGTCTTAGGCAGGAAATATTTGAAACTTTTTTGAGTGAAAATTTTACAAAACACAACTCAGCCTTTAACTAGCGTTAAATAACCAAGAAAACCTCGCCGATCACTACAAACACCCTCGACAATGAAGCGAGAGCTAAAATCGGCGATAACAGAGTGCCTGGATACCCCAAGCCAATAACGACATATTACATGGGCGCCGCCATCTTGGCTAAGGACGCATCCATCTTAGAGGAACCGAGTCGCAAGAGAAATTAACCGAGTACCCGAATTAAAACTAAAAGTTAACGGGTACAGAAGCGACTCCAACAATGGCTACCATTATAAAGCAATGTGCCAATTTAAGGAAATTTCAAACAGTCATTATGGCACGAATGTATAAATTCTAGATTGATACAACCTGCCCCTGTGATGATTTTCCAAGTTCCTCCATTAGTCCAGCGATGGTTTTCACAAACACGCGCTAAAACTGCTTAATTTATCAATTAAATGACACTCTAAACACATGCGACTTGAAACAAGCGCAAAATAGACGAATCTGACTGTGATTGGGAATGGACTCGGTACCTGCGGCTATGGTATTCCCGGACACAGTATGGGCAGGACCAGGAGAGTGCGGAGTTTTAATTGTTTATTTTGACCTAGACTGGATAATAGACATTATCATAATAGTACATCTGGTAAGTATTATTCGAAGTAGAAGAGGAGGACTCCTCCAACAGTTTAGCATCAGCCATGATGGATAGGGATGATTATGTTCTAGTAGAATTCAGAAAAGTGCCTGTGAAGATTTTCACATGTTGCTTCTCAGCCAATATCTTAGAAAACGGAAGTACCGGTGTGCGCATGCGCAGAGGGTGGTGTTTGTCATGTGCATGACTGTGTACTTCCACCTGCCCATTAGGGGCACCTAACGTTTTATAATTCTGAATATTATTGAATTTAGAGCCGATATACTAGTATATCAAGAGTGTTAGGGAGGTAAGTATGTTCTCATGATGTGAAATAGCAGTAGAACTCAAAACAAAACATAACAGGAAAAGGCATAGTCCATACACTGGAAATACATGCAAAACGGTACATGAATTCATTTGTAGTAATGATGTGGATGCAATATAAAACTCTATATACAGTTAGGTAACAATGGTACAGATGCGCACGCACATGCACATGCGCATGCACACATGCCCACACGCATGCACACGCACACGCACACACACACACACACACACACACACACACACACACACACACACACAGCATGCACACGCTATGCATATTTACTTGTGCTGTGTTGAGTTCAAAGAATTCCAAATCAAACGCACATTCAAAAGGTGTCAATGTTATGTCATAGGTGTTGTCAAGATTTAGTATGACGCTGACAGATTCAATTCTCTGTCCACCGGGCATTGCTGCACGCTTGCGTCTAAGATTCAAACCTGAAATTAAATACATGTTTCACATTTCATTGCTGCTTACACCCTATATTATAACCTGGATACTTGTTCTTAAAGTGCCATAAATATATACATTAAGCAACAAACATAATACCTTTGTAGATGCTATATTAGCTGAAGCAACAATACAGCGCAGAAATAAATTAACATAGAAAAATAAAATATACTGTTGAATATTTTGAACTTAATTTGATTTGAAGCAATAGCTTCAAATCAAATTATGTCCGAAATATTCAATTTCATACATTGTTACATTAAAAATTGTTCTAACTAACTTCGGGATGCGCGATATACCGATACCATATTGAAAACCAATACCATGCACTGACGGTTTAAAATCTGCTTATAACAAGAGGCCCAAGGGGCCTGTATCGCTCACCTGGACCATAGGCATTTCAACTAGAATGGTCATTAACAACAAGTAGAACTCTAATGAGTTGAGCAGACTTGTAACAAGAAAACAGAGGCCATGTTTCTTTATGTATCAACTTCTCTTGAACACACTTTAATGGCCCCTAGTCCGTAGTCATATCTGCCAAATTTCGGCCCGATCCCTTTAGCGGTTCTGGAGCAGAAGTCGTTTTCCCTAAAACTAGGTCAACCAAGATGGCCACCGAACCATTTGACCAATTAAGTTCCCGTGAACAAACTTGGTTCAGCTCTTGCCCTAGATCATATTCCATGAGGTTTGCATCAACCCCCCCAAAGCAGTTTCGGAGAAGATTTTTAAAGACGTTTCTAAAAATTGGGCAAAATTCAAGATGGCCGCCTTTGCTTTAGTATGGGAGCTTTTACTGGGAAACTAATCCAAGATGGCCGCCAAACTGTTTATCCGACAGTTTCGAAAATTGCAATTTTGAGATCAGAAAACCCCAAAACACATGTAAAACCAATTTCGGCCTCAAAATCCATCAAATAAAAAAAAAATCCAATAAGGCTACCAAACACGCTATATTTTGATTGTTCCGCGGTGGCCATGTTTTTTGACGGATCAAATTCCCTAGAAAAAACTAATGGCCCTTCGTCCCTAATCCTATCTATATTTGTTTGCATTTCTGAGGTGTCTGGTTAAAAATGTCTTGTCTCGTGTGTATCACTGCTGCTCATATCATTCATAGCAATGTCTTGTCTGTATTACTGCTGCTCATATCACTCATAGCAATGTCTCATCTGTATCACTGCTGCTCATATAACTCAGCAATGTCTCATCTTTATCACTACTGCTCATATCACTCATAGCAATGTCTCATCTGTATCACTGCTGCTCATATCACTCATAGCAATGCCTCGTCTGTATCACTGCTGCTCATATTACTCATAGCAATGTCTCATCTGTATCACTGCTGCTCATATCACTCATAGCAATGTCTCGTCTGTATCACTGCTGCTCATATCACTCATAGTAATGTCTCGTCTGTATCACTGCTGCTCATATCACTCATAGCAATGTCTCGTCTGTATCACTGCTGCTCATATCATTCATAGCAATGTCTTGTCTGTATCACTGGTGCTCATATCACTCATAGCAGTGTCTCGTCTGTATCACTGCTATTTATATCACTCATAGCAATGTCTATTATTAACCTTAACCCCTCTAGTGTCAACTCAACCATTTAATGGTCATGCCAGTTAAAAACGGCCTCGGCAATGGTCTTGAGCAATGTCCATTTGCAGGCCAAGAGAATTGTATTTTTGAAAATTTACCATTGGAATGACTGGCTCAGTTACCGAGGCAGTCATTCCAGTGTTAAAATTTCAAAAATACTATTCACTTTGCGTGCAAATGGACACTGGCTATGTAAAAACTTGATTTTTTACCATTATAGATTTGAAGGTCAACGTGGTCAAAAATGACATCTGTAGCGGTCTTGGGGGAAATTTCCATTTGCCGGACAACTGAAAGCTAAGTTTCAGTGGTAGATTTACAAAACTAGTCCTCTTGGCCTGCAAAGAGTATAATCTTCTTGAAAAATCCTAAACTGTTAATGGGTTAATTGATATAAATAGCATTTTCAGTGCTTTGAGGCGCTAGCTGGTGACATAAGTAAGGTTAAGCAGCATGGCCACCTAGCGCGGATGACGAGACACAATGTCATTCTGCCTCGTCATTTACACAACATTGTATGGGTACAAAGGTCACTAGTGAAAGTAAGGGTTAACCCTTTAATGCTCAAGCCTGCTACAAATGACTCCTGCAATGGCAGTGAGGAATGCCCATTTGCAGGGAAAGAAAATATTTTTGAAAATTTACCAATTGACAGGATCGGTAAATAAGCCACTCATTCCAGTGGTAAAATATTAAAAATAATTTTCGTTTTGTCTGCAAATGGATAGTTTCTTAAATTTTTTGTGACCAAATTTGACCATTAAAGGGTTAAAAACAATCTGAGACTGCAACTTACCATCAATATCATCAGGTGGCTGCCTGCCAATAAAAACATTGTCGATAAAGAAATCATCGGCTGTATTTAACTCACGATATACATTGACCTCTACAAGCTGGTATGCCAAATCAACATCTGGTATGATTTCACTTAGTTCAAAGCATACATACTTCCACCTACAAACATGAAAACAACAAGTCTAATAACCCAAATGGTCAGATACTTAACCCGTACTAATCTGATGTCAATATTCTTTTACAGCATCAATAGCAAAGTAACCTGTGTACCTTTTCCAAGAATTTTGGTGGACTGCTTGCTGTCTATGACAGCAACATCTTCCCCAAAATTTGTTGAAAATTGAACACCAGTTCATCTTTTAATTTAATTTGAAAAGTAAAATTTGTATTAGTGTACTGTAGCCAATAGCAGAATCCATTCTAGCTATGCCCCGCCCATTTCTAGCTAAGATCTGCCAACTTTGTGCATGGTTGAATACATTTTACCACTTTCAACACTCCCACTTCTCAAAATTTACATTTTAAGCTAACTATACAAGTAAGCTCCCAGTCAAATTCGTTTCAATATACTCAACAGAATGTTTATTAAATTGCAATTTCACAAAATACGTACAATTCAGACACTTACTGTCAGAGCGTTGCCACTTTTGCGATGGACCTATGTCATTTGATTGACACTGTTACGAAAAATCTCAGGAAATTTGTCATAATTTTCACGAGAAATTATCAATATTTTCTATGAGATCTCTGCATATGAATGCATGAAATACAGTTTTATGTATTTTTAAATAGCAAATTAAAATCAAAGTCTAATCGGACTGTTTGATGCTGTACAGCAATTAGGTGTCTATGTGCCACAGCTAACAGTTGTTGGGAAACTACAATGTAATAAACGAAATCAAGGATTTCTTTTTTCACGAGAGAGTTGATACTTACCTCCCTAATACTTTTGATATTGCTAAATATCGGCTTTCACTCAATAAACACTCAGATTAAAACAGTTAGGTGCCCCTACTGGGCAGGGAGTCAGAGCGTAGTCTGGCGGATGCCAGCCCCACCACCGCGCATGCGCAGACTAGCACTTCCTCTGACTAATTTATTGGCTGATACACATGCAACTATTAAGAGCCTGAAGACCGAGCCTCTGTGGGGTGGAGAGGCCGGGTCCGTATCTAGGGAGGTAAGTATCAACTCTCTCGTGAAAAAAGAAATCCTTGATTTCGTTTATTTCACATCAAGAGTATACTTACCTCCCTAATACTTTTGATATTGCCAGAATTCGACAGTGAATTTGGCGGGAGGGAGGCGAGGTCAAAAGACCAGCTCATCCCTATACGCTTTTCTGCGTTTAAGGCACTTAAACTTCTGAAACTGTATGAAAAAACAGTCAGGATTTGACTAACCATCGGATAACACCACCGATGTATGAGAGATGACCGAATGTCATATGCGCTCCCCCCCCTCCTTCCTGGGAGGAAGAGTCGAATGACCTCAATGTCCTATACGCTCTCTACGTACAAGTGCCATGTACTACAGGACAGAAATGAAAAAACTCCATTTTCGTATACTCTCAATAATGAACCACATAAATACACAAAACCATCATCATATTAATAACGGGTAACGTGACAAGACAATCAACAATGGACAACCCATGCACAAGACTGACCTTGTTGAAATGGCTGCTGACATCCTCTTCCCATTGGTGAAGAATGATGCAGTCCCAAAAAAGTGGTTGTTTCCATAAATTAATTGTGAAATATATAAGCAATGAGGAAACCTCATCAAAAATATAAGCCTAGTTATTTTTTCAAAATCGACAAGGCGAGAGGATTAGAGGTGTCACGGAGATAATGGTCTGTAAAACTGGACTCACAGTGCCACTGAGCCACCGACATAATATCATCCACAGGGACCCCATTAAATAGGGCAGTGGATGTCACTACGCCGCGGACACTGAGGCTTGGCCACGTCAACCTGCTTCCTGGTGGCGGATTTATGACAAAACTGAATGCATTCTACAATCCACCTGGAAATGGTGTCCTTAGAAGCCCTGCCATGGGGTTCAATATATGACAACCATAACGCCGACTGGTCGGTGCGCCACTCCGATGTACGTTGTTTGTACCGGCGAAGCGCCCGGACGGGACACCATGCTTTAGAATTAGGATCATATCTAGTTAAAGCAGGCAAAACAATAGGTTGACCTGGATATTTCAACGACTGATTCTTAGCCAAGAAATTAATCCTAGGTAGCAGCTTAAGGCCTTCCCCTGAAACCACAAAACGGTCATCCTCGGCTGATAAGGCATGAATTTCACTTCTACGCCTAGCCGAGGCCGCAGCAATTAAAAACACAGTCTTCAGTGTTAATAGTTTCATAGAAATGGAACTAAGTGGTTCAAAAGGCTTATCACCTAGTACTTGAAGCACTAGCGATAAACTCCAAGACGGAATCACAGGGGGATTCCTTGGTCTTAGATTGCCCATGCCTTTAATTAATACATTCAATGTATTTACTTCATCACTTCCCCTGTTAGCCAAGCAAGGAATAACAGACATTAAAGCTGACTTATAACCAGCAATAGAGTTAGGCTTGAGGCTATAGGCATCATACAGGTGACAGAGGAAATCAGCTACTACCTGAATAGATGAATCCATTGGATCAATACATCTTTTTGAGCACCATTCTGTAAATCTGTTGATTTTATAATTATATGCTCTGGAGGTTGACCCCCTCCTGGCTTTGGCCATAAACATGGCTGCTTACTCAGAAAAGCCCTCCTTAATTCTAGATTCCTTGACAACATCCACGCAGTCAATCTGAACATTGATGGATTGTTGTGAAGGGCGTTGCCCTGGAAGATAATGTCGTCCATCAGAGGCAGAGGAACCGGATTGCAGACCAGAAGGTCCAGCAGATCCGTATACCATGATCGGCTTGGCCAATCCGGGGCGATCAGAAGCACTTGGCATTCCTCCTGTCTGATTTTCTGAAGAATTTTTGGAATCAGGATTGCTGGAGGGAATGCGTATGCATACATTCTCCCCCAGCTGATAGCTAACGCATCTGTTGCGAAAGCGCTTGGATCCGGAATCGGAGAGACGTACGTCGTCATCTTCGCATTCCTCTTCGTTGCGAACAAATCGATGTTGGGTTTCCCCCAATGGTCGAACAGACGATCCGCCACACATTGATTTAGTTGCCATTCCGTGGGTAAAAAACTCATCCTTCGGCTCAATGAGTCTGCTAGCAGATTTAACCTTCCCGGAATATGAACTGCTTTCAAGGTAATCTGGTGATCCAGGCACCAACAAAGCAGTCTCCATGTCATCATACAGAGACTGGGCGACTTCGTTCCGCCCTGGCAGTTTATATAAGTCACAACTGTTGAGTTGTCTGAACGAATAAGAACAATCTTGCCCTGAACTTTCTGTAAGAAATGTTCCAGGCCCAGGACTACTGCTCTTAGCTCCAGTAGATTTATATGTTCCTTTGACTGTTCCAGACCCCAAAGCCCTGATATCGTGGATTCTTCCAGGCAAGCTCCCCAGCCCTCCATCGATGCATCTGTATACACAGTCACCTGAGGGTGGGGAGGGGTTAGCATAACCCCCACCAAGAGATTCTCTGTGTCCAACCACCATTGCAGGTGATGAATCAGAGGCGCCAACACTGACACGTTCGAGTCCAGCGAACCTGTACTCTGGGTCCATTGTGTCATGAGAAATAACTGTATCGGCCGCCTGCGTAAGGCGGCCTGAGGAATGACTGGTTCCAATGAAACCATCAACCCCAGCATTCTCAAGTAAACCCGTGCCAGGACATGACGACTGTCGCACACTGACTGAATTAATGAGATGAGTTTCTGAACTCTCTCCTGAGTAGGAAAAACATATCCTGTCTCTAGATCGAAGAACATCCCCAGGTAAACAAACGTCTGGGATGGAGTCAGCTCTGATTTTGGGAAATTGATCATCCAGCCCAAGTCTGTGATAGTCTTCAAAACAACCTCCAGACTGGCCGATAAACTTTCCTGGGTGTGCGCTTTCAACAGCCAGTCGTCTATGTACGTGTGGACTGCTATGCTTCTCCTGCGGAGGTATGCGGTGATCGCAAGAACCACACGGGTGAAAACCTGAGGAGCCGTGGAAATTCCGAAGGGTAACACCCTGAATTCCCACTGTCTGCCCTGGAATGCAAATCTCAGGAAGCGACGGAAACTCCTGTGTATGGGGATGTGGAAATAAGCGTCCTTCAAATCTATCGACGCTGTCCACATTCCCTTCTCTAACCCCGCCAACACCGAGCGCACAGTCTCCATCTTGAAACTGGGCGTCTCTATGAACTTGTTCAATGGCTTGAGGTTGAGAATTGGTCTCCACCCTCCGGTGTTTTTTGTTACTAAGAACAGGGTTGAATAGAAGCCTGGACAACTTTGTGCCGGCTGAATAGCTCCTTTTTGTATGAGGGAATTTATTTCCTCCTCGATACACAACCTTTGGTCTGGATCTCTCGGATTTGGAGTCCAGATCGGCACTAGAGAGTCGCGTGGCGGGCCTGTCATCCAATCGGGATGATACCCGACTGAAAGCCTTCGCAAGACTAAACGGTCCTGAGTTAACCGTTCCCACTCTTGCATGTGGTCGGCTAGCCAGCCTCCCACCGGTCCACCTAGGGATCGAGGTGGACATAAGGAGTGCAAGAGCGGCACTGTCTCCTTTGCCAGAAACACCGGCGCGGTTCTCACCGCGGTAACCGTCCCATCAGGAACGATTACCACGCCCAGATCCTCGCGCGCCACGACCAGCACCGCGCGCATCTCGGTGCGCGGGCGGCTGCCTGGCTGACTGCGCCTGCGGAGCCTGCGCCCCCCCTCGCTGCTGGCCGAATCGCACGCGGCCGAGGCCGACGCTGCGATGGTGGTTGGCCTCTGACCTGGCCACCCCCACCTCGAGCCTGCAGGGGACGATACGCAGGGGGTGCGGCGCGAACGTTAGCACGACGAAGCACCTCAAACTGCTCGCGCAGCGCCCTCTGGTTATTTACCAGAGTAACCGTCTCCTGGAGGTGTCTGCATCCCTCACCTCCAAAGAGACCAGGACCTGTCATAGGCGTACGCAGTAGCCTATTGTACAGGTCCTGGGACGGGCACAGATTGTCCAAGGCAAATGTGCGTCTTGCCCGGACACTCCTGGTCACCGCCCGAGTCATACAGTCCAGCGCCAGGTTGATACCATCCTGGATGGCTCGCTGGACTGTGACCGGACTTGGCTGGCGCGATGCGGATGCTGTTACTACCCCTTGTAACAGCTGGGAGACATGGGACAGAGCGGCAATCGAAGCCCTCCCACTCTCCTCCGCATCACGCAACGCGGTATTTGCTGAACGCTACGCGTTCGAACACAAGACTCCCGTGTCAGAACGGGAGCCTGGCCGCGCATCCTCACCCAAAGCCGCGCGCTCATCCACGCTCGGCTTAGGTACCACACCGTACCGCTGGTAATCCAGGGGCACGATGCGACAACGCCTGGCCACCTCGCGCGGGGCCTTCGCGAGACGTCCACTCGACTTAATGGACGTCTCCGCCGCCTCGAACATGTCAACGACATGCTCTGCCAGCGGCAGAGAAGGCATAGCGTTAACAGTAGGCTTACCAGCTAACCACGGCCTGTGTTCACGCTGGATAGCCGACTGCTCCACGGGCAGATCTGGCCTAACACTTACCAACCACTGGCAAGCGTCAGACCAATCCTCCTCCGTGGCTAGCTGCGAGCGCTCTACAAGACGGGGGCCTTCGTCTTCCTCCTGAGCGCAAGCAACAGAGCTTGACGGCGGATACGCTGATACACCTGGTAAGCCAGGGAGAACATGCGGGCCTGACAATCCCTGCATGTTAATCTCACTGGCTTGACCAGGAGCAGGCGCCGTGGTAGAGCGCGGGGCACATACCGGCCCACCACGGCCCCGGCCAGCACCAGCGACACTCTCGGCAAACCGAGGTATGCGGTAACGCTGGCTCTCAGCAGCGCCCAGGGCCACAGTCTGAACCGTGGATTCTACTCCTGCGTGAGTAGAACCGTGGAATAAGTCGCCTGTATTCCCCGCGAGGGGTGCACAGACGTCATAATCCATGGCCACGTCTTCAGACGGCGAACCCACCAGGTAATCCTCTTCCTCCTGGCCAGACAGATTAGACTCCGGGTCAGCAAAGAGAGCTAACCCGGACTGGCCAGGGAAGGTGCCATAGGAGGTACTGGCACCGGCGGCGTGCGGATACCCCTGGACTGATAAGCAGCCCGCGGGTTCCAGCCACAACCGTCCACGGCCCCTCGGCGCGGCACTAAGCCTGCTGCCAGGGTCGTGGAACGCCCCCTCTAATGGGGCCACCTCTGAAGCTTCGAACAACGGAAGCGTACTAAGGAAAGGTGATTCAGAGGTGGGGATTACCTGCTCCGAAGCAGATGATGAGGCCAGCAAAGGATTTGGTCCAGGAAGCATGCCACGAAGCAACTCTGGAACCAAATCCTTTATTGTCCTCCTCATCTCTCCCAACATCTCGGTCCGGAAGGCCTCCATGTCCACCGCGGACGAGGCCTTCCTCTTACCCTTCTTACTCACACCCTCTCTTTTCTGCTTCTTCTCCTTCTCCTCCTCCACCACCTTGTCCTTCGCCTGTAAGCACAAGAATTCGGACATTAGCTCGCCCCCCCAGTGCTTACATATCTCGCAATTAAGCAAGGGACCACAGGGACTACACTGATAACAGAGATGAGGCACAAACTTGTCCCTCAAAAACCGTCCACAGGACGCACAACCAGGTCTCTGAAACAGGGCAAAGGATGAGGAGTATGAGCAATCTAGTTAAGCTTAGAAACTAAACCAACTCAAGAGAAGGAAAATGATCATAAAGATCAACATTCATCAGAAAACCAGCTTTGGACAAACTTTAATTGTTAATAAAGAGCAAGGCTGATTATGACGTCATTAATCCTATGACAGGAAAAAATCGATCCCAACAAACATCCAAGTGCAAGGACGAATTGTATCTCTAACCAGAACATGTGCAGAATGGACATTTCGACTACACAACCATCAGATATATACTGATAACAATGGCAAATACTGTTAATTATCTCCCTTTCCTCACTAAATAATTAACATCACCTCATATCAATAATTAGATACCTGACACTTTGTATAGACAAACCATCCAACGTGATGAACTGGAGCACTCCACCACTGAACGCCTCTTAACTCTCTCCACCTCTAGGGGAAGGAATTGGATCAAGAGGGCAAAGTGAGAAGACCTTTATAATAGGCCTCCGACTCACTGGACATAAAATTTTTGGTTAGATAACCTAACAGTATTAGTAGGAAATGGAACCATGGTGGAGAGACACAAACCCTCTGCTGATGTGATGTCCATTACATATCGTCACACAGACCTGTGGACATAAACACAAAGAGAGATTAGTATTATATAGCACCTAGTTGAAATAAACCAACTAAACAAGGCGCTTATCACGGTAAACGCGAGTCCCGGAAACACATTACACCGGGTAAAAAACTCGCTAATTTTACTAGAAGTCACCTGATTTAAAGGTCCTGGGCCCTCCTGTGGCGAAGTCATCCTTTCTGCCATCTATATCAGGGATTATCACTTCCAAAATTCACACAAAAAGACTATGAATTGAGTTAGAAAAGCTCTAGCACAAAAACATGTGTAGACTCTCTGCCAATAAATTAGCAAAGAGGAAGTGCTAGTCTGCGCATGCGCGGTGGTGGGGCTGGCATCCGCCAGACTACGCTCTGACTCCCTGCCCAGTAGGGGCACCTAACTGTTTTAATCTGAGTGTTTATTGAGTGAAAGCCGATATTTAGCAATATCAAAAGTATTAGGGAGGTAAGTATACTCTTGATGTGAAAACAAAGTACCTCTATATTTTTACACTTGCTTACGTCAATTCTCCAGATTCATATCAACAGTTTCCAAAATTGTTGATGTTAAATGCTAATTTCTCACACATTTGTAGTTTTGTAAATGAGTAAAAATAGTCTACGATAGTAACATTTTTTCACAAACATACTTTTGGTTCACTTGAAACTTGTAACTTGTATAAGTCTGTCTGTCTCCCTGTCTGTTTACCTGGTCTGTTGTCTGCCTGCCTGCCTGTCTGTCATCTGTCTGTCTGCCTTCCTGCCTGCCTGTCAGTCAGTCAGTTGCTTGATCTGTTAACTACTTTTAAGTTCTGTCAAAGATGCCTATATTGCAAAGATAGCTTGTCACACCTGTTAGATTACTTAATGCATTATTTTCTTCATTTGGCAAAATACAAAATTTCATCACAGTTTGTAGTTTTGTATATAATATATTCACTTAACAGCATTCCTTGGACTTGTACAAATCCAGTATGGACCCAGATATAGCATAAAGACATGGGATGGTTGTTGAAAATTCGGAAAATAATTTGTATGGAATTGTGACAAGTCAAATTATATTTTAAATATGTAATGCAATAATAAATATAACATAAAGAATTTGATGAATCTGGTCGTCAGTTTGAAGCTTGACAATGGGTCAAAGAAAAAAAGTAAGATAATTTTTGAAAAAAGTACAATGAGTAAATTTGCTTGAATTTGAGATTAGGTACACCGTACAAATATTCGGTTGAAAATTCTGAAAGTTATTTGAATGTTCCAAATAATTTCACATTTGCAGACGAAGATATAATATTTGAAAATGTACCACTGGAATGAGGGTCTCAGTTATCGAGCCAGACATTCCGTTGGCAAATTAAAAAAAAATAGTATTCTCTTGGTTTGCAAATGGAAATTTTCCAAGAGAATTACAGAAGCAGCTTTTGGTCGGCTTGATTGTTAAAGGGTTAACCAATGTCCAAAGAGTAAGAAAAGTATAACCAGTATGAGGCCTGCTGGGTAATATTGCAAAGATTAACCTAATGTTCGGATATGTAGTCAGAGTAAGTGGGGTACCTCGACAACATATCCGAACGACCGAGAATATAATCACGCAACGGTATCACGTGGTACAAATTCGTATCATGTGGTACAAATTCTACTCGATTACTTATGCTTCAAGCAAAAGTAATTGCGCATGCGCAGATAGGCAAAGCAACCACGTGATACTTCCGGTCGGAGTACTGCAACAATGATCCCAAATTAAACCTAAGACACATGTGCATAGTACGTGACTTACTCTGTTGAATTTCCTGTAAAGTCATACCAGTGATACTTATAAAATGTTTCACCATTGCGCTCATACTTCAGTCTCAGCAAGTCACGCAGCACACCACGATAGGCAAAGCACAGCTGAAAATAATAAAACATGCTTTAGGACACTGCAGAGATTGACTATTCAAAGAACATATTCATGTTGTTATGGCTAAGCAGGCGGTGTGTGCATCTGTGTGAACCAATAGCTGTCAAGATATACTCCGCTGCACCTTACTGGCTGTGGCAAATGGATAATAATTTCATACATGGCAAACTAAGATAGGTCTATGTGAAGATGAAGTGTGCCTGTGTGTGCGGGAATGTATGCATGTATGCATGGTACATGTGCAGGAATAATGGTACAGCAAGATGAGACGGGACTACAACCAAACAGAATCAAAAAAGCATCCGCTTTTGTTTCTACGAGAATTCTTAATACTTACCAGATGTACTATTATGATGTCTATTATCTAGTCTAGCTCAAAAAAAACAATTAAAACTCCGCACTCTCCTGGTCCTACCCATACTGTGTCCGGGAATACCATAGCCGCAGGTACCGAGTCAATTCCCAATCACAGTCAGATTCGTCTTATATTTGCCTTGGCAAACTGCGAAAGCAGCTCAGCCTCACCTCAGCGGGGCGGCTGAGGCAGGGCCATAGTACATCTGGTAAGTATTAAGAATTCTCGTAGAAACAAAAGCGGATGCTTTTTTGATTCTACTTCGAATAATACTTACCAGATGTACTATTATGATAAACTCCGGATTTCGACAGCCAGGAAATGCCGGTGGGAGGAGGTGAGGCTCGAACCAGCACTCACCAACCATCCAACAGAGAAGGTTGTGAAGAGACTAAAACCCTGGCATACGCTTGGGTTCTGCTATCTGACTCATAGTGCTAAACTTCCATGGTCTAGACCGCGCTCCCCCCCCCTCTTTTGTCCGCACAAAACCAGAGGGATGTCCATGGGGATGCAACACCCACCAGACCCGTGTCAGCCCCAAGTCTCAGCTAGGGCAGTCCAGTAGAGTGCAAAGAAGCTACTACAACTTCAATCTTTGAAAAAACTATCAGTATATCGATTAGATTTTCAAATTGGAATGAGTCTCATGTCTGTATGAGAGGATAAATATACTCTTGTACCAGACTATTCACTTACTCAGTCTGGTATTTCGACTGGAAGTAAACATATTTATAGTCACTTAATTAATGTAAACACTCACCATTTTTGAGTGGTTGATCTGTTCTTGATCATCACAGGAGCTAGGCCCAATCCACGGTCGTACTCAGTCATGTGCATAGCGCTTGGTAAGTGTAGGCGGAAGACTTTTGTGATGTGTGCGAAGTAGTGGTCGGACGTGGCTTAGTTTAGGTTTGACAGATTGGCGACGGCTACTGGATTAAGTGTGCTGGAGATGTCGCGAAGGTAGAAATCAGTGAATGACGACTCGGCATGCCATTGTGCTACAGACATCACCTCCTCTAATGAGACACCCTTATAAAGTTAAACTTGGCAAATTGATCGGCTGTCCTGGATATTTAAGTGACTGATTCTTTGCCAGGAAACAAAGACGTGGAAGTAATCTTAAACCTTCACCCGTGACGACAAAACGGTCTTGTTCGGCAGAAAGCGCATGAATCTCGCTTCTCCTTCTCGCCGACGCTGCTGCAACCAAGAAAACTGATTTAATAGTTAACAGTTTAATGTCAATAGATCTAATCGGTTCAAAGGGAGCATGCCCTAAATCCTGTAGAACAAGAGATAGATTCCATGATGGGATAGGAATTGGCTGTCTGGGTCGCAGATTGCTCATTCCTTTGATAACTTCATTCAAGGTGTCATTCTCCACTCCCTCAATGGTGAGACTAGGAATGACCGAAGCTAATGCAGACTTATATGCTGCTAGGGTAGAAGGTACAAGTTTGTCAACTTCGTATAAATGACAGATAAAATCTGCTACGTGTTGAACAGATGCAGAAAAGGGATCAATATCTCTTCTCTCACACCACTGTGCAAATTTGTTGATTCTATAATTATATGTCTTTGTGGTTGAAACTCTTCTGGCTGAAGCAACAAACTTCGCTGCTTGCTCAGAAAAGCCATCCTCAATTGCACGCTGCTTGACAACATCCATGCAGTCAATTTGAACATTTCTGGTCTGTCATGAAGGTACAGACCCTTGTTCTGAGAGATTACATCTGTTGTGTCTGGAAGAGGGATTGGACTGCAGACCAGAAGGTCCAGCAGATCCGTAAACCATGATCGGCCTGGCCAATAAGGGGCGATCAGTAGTACTTGGCACATCCCCTCTCTTATCTTTGCCAGAACTTTCGGGATGAGAATTGTTGGAGGATACGCATACGCGTACATTCCCTTCCAACTTATCGCCAGTGCGTCTACTGCTAGAGTTAACCGGTCCGGGATCGGTTACACGTAAGTGACCATCTTTGCGTTTTGATTCATCGCAAGTAGGTCGACATTTGGCTTGCCCCATTGTTTGAATAGAACCTCCGCTACCACTTGGTTGAGATGCCATTCCGTCGGATGACAAACCGTCCTTCGACTGAGAGCATCCGCTAAGATGTTCAATCTTCCTGGAATGTGTGCTGCCCGAAGAATAATATTGCTCTCTTGGCACCACAGCAGAAGGTTCCAAACCATCATACACAACTCTGGTGATCTCGTCCCGCCTTGGCGGTTCAAATAAGACACCACTGTTGAGTTGTCTGTCCTTACTAGGACAATCTTGTCTTGAATTAGACTCTCGAACTTCTGCAGTGCAAATACCACCGCTAATAGTTCGAGCACATTGATATGTTTCTGCGCATTGGTCCGATCCCATTCCCCTGACACTGACTGATTGTCCAATACCGCTCCCCAACCTGTCAATGATGCATCCGTGAATATGGACATCTGAGGTTGAGGAGGTTGTAGAGGAACACCTCGCAGGAGATTCTGTTCCGATAACCACCACTGAAGGTGGAATATCAATGGTTCTTTTACTGGTATCCTCAGAGATAACGGATCTGTTCTCTGTGACCAGAACGACATCAAATACATCTGAATCGGCCTGCGCCTGAGTGCCGCATATTGCACCACCTTCTCCAGAGATACTAGCAAACCCAGTATTCTGAGAAATTGACGCGCCGTCAGATAGGCTCCTAGAGAAACCGACTCCAACACTGCAATCAGGCTTCTGACTCTGCTCTCCGCCGGAAAAGCTACGCCGTCCCTGAGATTGAAGAAAATTCCCAGATAAACAAACTCCTGGGATGGAGTCAGTTTTGATTTCTCCAGATTCACAATCCATCCTAGCTTTTTCAACAAGTCTAGGACTACTATCAGATTGCTGCGCAGAGTGACTGGATTCCCCGCCTTTAGCAGCCAGTCGTCTATGTAAGTGTGAACAGCTATGTTTCTCCTGCTTAGTAAAGAAGTCATGGCGAGAACCACCTTGGTGAAGACCCTCGGAGCCGTGGTCAGGCCGAAGGGAAGAGCATTGAATTCCCAAACATTGTCTTGGAATGCAAATCGCAGGTACTTCTGAAAAGGAATTGACATTGGAATATGAAAATAAGCATCCTTCAGATCTATCGATACCGCCCACATGCCTTTCCTCAGCCCTGTCATTACCGCTGCTACCGTCTCCATCTGAAATCTGGGAGAAAGAATAAATTTGTTCAACGATTTGAGATTGAGAATTGGTCTCCACCCTCCGGTACGCTTCGGAACTAGGAACATGATCGAATAGAAGCCCAGCGATGACTGATCGGTGACTAGGTGAATCGCATTCTTCTGATGAAGCGATTCTATCTCTGACTGAATGGCGACTAGACGGTCTAATTCCCTTGGAATAGGAGTCCATATTGGAGTCGAGGTTAACGGAACTAACGATTGATGGATGAGCCAGTCCGGATCGTAGCCGTTTCTTATCCACTGACAGACTAAACAGTCGCGCATGACCTGTTCCCATTGGTTTAGGAATAGCTGAAGTCTGCCTCCGACGGAAGGAATCTGCACACAGTTGTCGGTCGAGATTAGCCGACAAGACGCTAAATCGCTTGGGTGAAGATTCTCGACTCCATTTGTTTCCAAAGCCGCCGGTATTGGTTCCGCCGGAAACCCGTCAGGAATGAGCCCCATGGCCGCCCCGCGGCTTCTTGTGGTATGACGGTCCGGAACAGCCGCCACGGCTATCCTTACGGTAGCCGCCTCGGCCCGAACCGCCACCCTTCCTGTCGTCCTCATACGGCCTCTTACTAGAGGGCTTGTATGCGGACGAACGGCCAGGCCCTTGTGCTCCGGATGGCCTATGGGCATCACGGGCAGAAGGACGGAAGGGCGATCTAGGACGCTGTCTCTGCTGCTCCTGCCTATGCTGACGGTAGGACTGTTGCGGCTGAGTCCTCTTGGTCGACTTCCACGACTTGCCGACCACTTCTTGCTCCGCCACCATTGACGCAACCTTAGAGAGCGCTTGTCGTGCCGAGCCGCCGAACAAGCCTGGACCTATGAAAGGCGCAGAAGATAACGCAGCCCTCATCTCTGGTCCTGGTTCCACACAATCGAGAACCATTCTCCGTCGCTCTGCCAAAGTTCTCGTGATTACCCTGGCCAGGCAATCCTGAGACAGGCGCATGGTGTCCCGAACAACTCCGGGAGCAGCCTCTGGCACCTGTCCGCCTTCCGCCGTGCAGTCCAGCATACCCTGCAAGACGGTACACCCGTGCGACAGCGCAGCCATGGCTGCCCTAGCCACATCTTCAATGAGCGTGAGCTCATTGAACGGGTCTTTGTTGGTCTGAGAAACCAAAGGACGTGACCGCACCTTGGCCTTCCCAGCCAACGGCCTATTCAGCGCCTCACGTTCCGCAACGGAAAGCCGTGGAACCCTGGCGTACTGATGATAAGCCTGCTCCGGAAACCGGACCCTACTCCTTATCCCCTTCGGGGCCTTGGGCAACGCATAGTCTGGCTGAACCAGACGGTATGCCACAACTTCCAACATGTCAGAAGTCTGCGTGTCCAGCGGGAGTGTAGGCATGGCAGAAGAGCCACTGGACAGAGCGCTAGCCGCACGCTCTGACATCCGTTCCATCGCCGGATCGCGCTGAGATCCTAGATCAGATGCCAACCCGAGACGATTGGTCATCCATCCAAGAACCTGCACCCATTCAGCTTCGGTGCAGAAAGCGGAATCGTCCATCAAAGAACTCCCGTTTTCATCCTCCCTCTCTCCCTTAGATGAGAGGGCCACCGACGATCCTTGCTGAACGCTACGATATACGTCTCTGCCAGGACAGAGCGCATCCATAGCGCGACTACCAGCGGCACCAGTATCCAACGAATCGCCAGATACGGATTCGCCGCAGTCCATCGGCTCCAACACGGGATCCGGGACTCCGACGGCCTCAATTACGGCTGGCACTGTCACTCCGATAGGAGCCGCACCTAACGCCGCCGGGATAGCCGCAGGAATCGCAAACCACGGCTCCGCCGGCATATCCGGTTGCACAAATCGCGGATGAAAAATGCCCGACGGAACGTCGACATCACCATCCGCCTGGCAAACCTGTACAAATCCCGAGGGCGACCCCTGGGACGTACTAGGCATCGCCGTCATTGAAAGATCCGGCATGCCGGAATCTTCCATCAGCAGCAAATCTTCCTCCTCTATCGTCGGCTCTTGAGCCAAGGACAGAGAAGGGGCAGGTGCATGACCCTCAGCAGAACTAGCCGGACCACCTAATGGTTGTCCTGCACCAGCTTGCTTCAACGGGACCATGGACTGCAACGAGTCAAACATAGCCTTGAACTGGGCCGCCCATACGCCCAGTGCTGAATCCATCCTCTCATTCAGCCGACCTTCCAGTCCCAGCAACGAAACCTGCTGCAGCTTCACTGCCTTGTCCTTCTCGATACGCTCCAGCCTCGCCCGTCGATCCTTGTCAAACTCCGCCACCAATTCCGACGACCAGTTGACGCACACATCACAAGGGCTCCCGACCTTACACTTAGCGCACGCCACACAGTGATGACCCAGGTACTTCCGTTTCATGAACCTGTTGCACTTTCGGCACAACGAGTCCGAGTTCTTCGGTTTCTGCGAATACAGAGAAGAATTAAAACGCTGCACATGACAACCAATGACGAGCAATACGCACAATAGACTTGCTAGTTAAGATTTCTTAAACACATTAACTTTCTCTCAATTTAATGATAACAAGTCTTAGGCAGGAAATATTTGAAACTTTTTTGAGTGAAAATTTAAAAAAAAAAAAACTCAGCCTTTAACTAACGTTAAATAACCAAGAATAACTCGCCGATCACTACAAACACCCTCGACAACTAAGCGAGAGCTAAAATCGGCGATAACAGAGTGCCTGGATACACCAAGCCAAGAACGACATAAATCATGGGCGCCGCCATCTTGGCCAAGGACGCATCCATCTTAGAGGAACCGAGTCGCAAGAGAAAATTAACCGAGTACCCAAATTAAAACTAAAAGTCAACGGGTACAGAAGCGACTCCAACAATGGCTATCATTATAAAAAATGTGCCAATTTAAGGAAATTTCAAACAGTCATTATGGCACGAATGTATAAATTCTAGATTGATACAACCTGCCCCTGTGAGGATTTCCCCAGTTCCTCCATGAATCCAGCGATGGTTTCCCGAAAAAACACGCTAAAACTGCTTATTCAATTAATAAGAGAGCACTAAATACACGCGACTTTTCAACAGCGCAAAATAGACGAATCTGACTGTGATTGGGAATTGACTCGGTACCTGCGGCTATGGTATTCCCGGACACAGTATGGGCAGGACCAGGAGAGTGCGGAGTTTTAATTGTTTATTTTGAGCTAGACTAGATAATAGACATTATCATAATAGTACATCTGGTAAGTATTATTCGAAGTAGAATGGACCTTTCCACTTTTAGCCATGCCCTGCCCATCTCTAGCTAAGCTCCACCCATACCACATCCGTGTTGGGATCGATCGATCGCTGAACTCTCTGACTATCAATTTCCAGAAAATTATACAGGTAAGCTATTGAATATTTTGGAACCAATTTGACTGGGCGCTGTTGCTGCCAGAGCGTCCAGTCAAATTAGTTTTAAAATATTCAACTGCATGTTTATTAAATAGTAGAGCCATACAATTCGCACAATGTCTCGGACTATTAAGAGGTAAAGACAGACCAAATAGAGTCATTTATGATGTAATAATTATGATGTCATCCTACACGCTGATTATGACATCATATGATGTAAGATGATAGATGGATAATCTGGAAAGGTGAATTAGCTTTCCTCATGGAAAGCGCATCTGATTGATATGATTAAGATCATTGATGCATGGAGACCATATCTACAAGACGACTCTCTGCATGGAGTCTGGCAGGGAGATTTTTCCCTTCCCAGCACTTTTCATGCTTAGATTTATCTGTGAAGCAATTCCCCACTACTTGAGTAACTATAACATCATATCTATTTCCTAACTAGCCCATGACAGAATGCATGTATAAAAGAAAACTGTTAGGTCTCCATACATTTCATGTACAATGAGAAAATCACCTTGATAATACAGGTTACTGGGCCGACACATAGGCTATAATGCTAAAGAATTGGTCCCATAAATTGTACTATCAGGGAAGAACTTCGAAAGTTCACTGCTTATTCTGAGAACAAATTCCCAAATATGGCAGTGCTATTATATCACAAAAAGATATTGCTATTTTATTGCTTTGGGATAACTTTAAAAAAGAAACATATTCTAACCAATCAAGTATTCAGAGTCTCATTTGATTATTTGAGACCAAAATCAAGAGATAAGAGTTGTTCAGGACCCCTCCCATCCAAAGTATAGACACTCCAGGAAAATGGTGGACACAGAGATTATAATACACTTGCATGACACTTTGTGGTGAGCCTTAAATTAATTTTAACAAGAACAGAATGGGCTAATATGCTATAAAGGTTTATAGAACTATATTCATATTTGATGATCAATCCCCATGCCAATTCACCGTTCCAGGTTATCCATATATCATCTGACGTCATATGACATCATAATCAGCTAAGTGGCGTGTAGGATGACATCATAATAATTACGTCATAAAGGATTGTATTTGATGCATCTATAACTCTTAATAGTCCGACACGTTGTACGAATTGTATGTCACTACTATTTAATAAACATGTGCTTAATATTTTGGAACATGGCAGCAACAGGGCCCAGTCAAAGTAGTCCCAAAATATTCAATAGCTTACCTGTATAGTTCACAGATTAATCGAACCCAACACGAGCGAGGTGTGCATAGAGCTTAGCTAGAGATGGGCAGGGCATAGCTAAAATGGAAAGGGTCATTGGAATCGGGTACCAGCTTAGACTGTATATGGCTGCCATTTTTGTGAAAAAATTTACACTTTGATTGACAGCCGGGTGTGGAAAATAGAATAGACGTCATAATAAGTAGTATGTTACGTCATATTGTTATGGTAAGGAAGTCAATAGAGGAATTCAGTGTATCGATCATGTGACGTCATAATCAAACGTCACGTGACGAGCGAGGTATGGGTGGAGCTGAGCTAGAGATGGGTGGGGCTTAGCTAGAGATGGAAAGGTCCATTAGTGCATCAAAAAACCATCCGCTTTTGTTTCTACGAGAATTCTTAATACTTACCAGATGTACTATTATGATAATGTCTATTATCTAGTCTAGCTCAAAATAAACAATTAAAAACGCCGCACTCTCCTGGTCCTGCCCATACTGTGTCCGGGAATTACTATAGCCGCAGGTACCGAGTCAATTCCCAATGACAGTCAGATTCGTCCTATGTTTGCCTTGACAAACAGCGAAAGCAGCTCAGCCTCAACTCAGGCGGGGCGGCTGAGACAGGGCCATAGTACATCTTGTAAGTATTAAGAATTCTCGTAGAAACAAAAGCGGATGCTTTTTTGATTCTACTTCAAATAATACTTACCAGATGTACTATTATGATAAACTCCAGATTTCGACAGCCAAGAAATACTGGTGGGAGGAGGTGAGGCTCGAACCAGCACTCATCTACCATCCGAGAGAGAAGGTTGTGAAGAGACTAGAACCCTGGCATACGCTTGGGTTCTGCTATCTGACTCATAGAGTGCTAAACTTCCATGTTCTAGACCGTGCTTCCCCCCACCCCCCATGACACCCCCCCCCCCTCTTTTGTCTGCACAAATTGCAGAGGGCTGTCAAAACGGGGAGCAACACCCACCAGACCCGCGTCAGCCCCAAGTCTCAGCTAGGGCAGTCCAGTAGAGTGCAAAGAAGCTACTACAACTTCTAATTTTGAAAAAACACTATCAGCATATCGAATAGGCTTTCAAATTGGAATGAGTAATGTCTGTTGAAAGAATAAGACACTCTTGGCCAGACTATTTACTTATTCAGTCTGGTAAATCGACTGTAAGTAAACTAATATTAGTCACTTAATTAATGCAAACACTCACCATTTTGAGTGCTTGTTCTTTTCTTGTTCATCACAGGAGTTCGGCCCAATCCATGGTCATCCTCGGATCATGTGCATAGCCATTGTTCAGTGCATGTGGAAGAACCTTGTGATATGTGCGAAATAGTGGTCGGATGTGGCTTTAGTTAAGATTCGATAAATTGGAGACGGCTACCGGATTAAGTGCGCTGGAGATATAGCGAAGGTAGAAATCAGGGAATGACGACTCGGCATGCCATTGTGCTACAGACATCACCTCTTCTAATGAGACACCCTTATAAAGGGCCAATGATGCTGCTAGTGCTCAGACCTGATGGGCGTTCGCATGATCAATCTGCTTTCCTGTAGCGATTTTGTGTGACATCTGAATAGCATCGACTATCCAACGAGAAATAGTATCTTTCAAGGCGCACAAATGAGGAGCTTTGAGACATAACCACAGAGATTTCGGGTCATCTCTCCACTCCTCAGTACGTTTCTTATACATTTTCAGACATCTGACAGGACACCAATCAGAAGAGTTTGGGTCATATCTAATTAAATGTGGCAAATTGATCGGCTGTCCTGGATATTTAAGTGACTGATTCTTTGCCAGGAAACAAAGATGTGGAAGTAGTCTTAAACTTTCACCAGTGACGACAAAACAGTCTTGTTCGCCAGAAAGCGCATGTATTTCGCTTCTCCTTCTCGCCGACGCTGCAGCAACCAAGAATACTGACTTAATAGTTAACAGTTTAATATCTATAGATCTAATTGGTTCAAAGGGAGCATGCCCTAAAACCTGTAGAAAAAGAGATAGATTCATTGCTGGGATAGGAATTGGCTGTCTAGGTCGCAAATTGCTCATTCCTTTAATAACTTCATTTAAAGTGTCATTCTCCACTCCTTCAATGGCCAGACTTGGAATGACTGAAGCTAATGCAGACTTATACGCTGCTAGGGTTGAAGGTACAAGTTTGTCAACTTCATATAAATGACAGATAAAATCTGCTACGTGTTGAACCGATGCAGCGAAGGGATCAATATCTCTTCCCTTACACCACTCTGCAAATTTGTTGATTCTATAATTATATGTTCTTGTGGTTGACCCTCTTCTGGCTGAAGTGGCAAACTTCGCTGCTTGCTCAGAAAAGCCACCCTTAATTGCACGTTGCTTGATAACATCCATGCAGTCAATTTGAACATTTCCGGTCTGTCGTGGAGATACAGACCCTTGTTCTGAGAGATTAGATCTCTTCTGTCTGGAAGAGGGATTGGATTGCAGACCAGAAGGTCTAGCAGATCCGTAAACCATGATTGGCCTGGCCAATGAGGGGCGATCAGAAGTACTTGGCACACACCCTCTCTTATCTTTGGCAGAACTTTTGGGATGAGAATAATTTGAGGATACGCATACGCATACATTCCCTTCCAACTTATCGCCAGTGCATCTACTGCTAAGGCTAGCTGGTCCGGGATCGGTGACACATATGTGACCATCTTTGCATTTTGTTTTATCGCAAATAGATCCACATTTGGCTTGCCCAAATGTTTGAATAGAACCTCCGCTACCGATTGGTTGAGCTGCCATTCCATTGGACGACATACTGTCCTTCGACTGAGAGCATCCGCTAGGATGTTCAATCTTCCTGGAATGTGTGCTGCCAGAAGAATAATATTCCTCTCTTGGCACCACAGCAGAAGGTCCCAAATCATCATACACAACTCTGGTGATCTTGTCCCGCCCTGGCGGTTCAAATAAGATACCACTGTTGAGTTGTCTGTCCTGACTAGGACAATCTTGTCTCAGATTAAGCTCTCGAAATTTCGAAGTGCCAATGTCACCGCTAATAATTCGAGAACATTGATATGTTTCTGCGCATTGGTCCGATCCCATTCCCCTGACACTGACTGATCGTCCAATACCGCTCCCCAACCCGTCGTCGACGCATCTGTGAAGATGGACATCTGCGGTTGAGGTTGTAGAGGAACACCTCGCAGGAGATTCTGTTCTGATAGCCACCACTGAAGGTGGAATATCAATGTTTTTTTTACTGGAATTCTCAGAGATAACGGATCCGTTTTCTGAGACCAGAATGACATTAGATACATCTGAATCGGCCTGCGCCTGAGTGCCACATAAGGAACCACTTTCTCTAGAGATATTAGTAACCCCAGTATCCTGAGAATTGGCGCGCCATCAGAAAGGCTCCTAGAGAAACTGACTCCAGTACCGCAATCAAACTCTTGACTCTGCTCTCCGCCGAAAAATCTCTGAGATTGAAAAAAATTCCCAGATAAACAAACTCCTGGGATGGAGTCAATTCTGATTTCTCTAGATTCACAATCCATCCTAGATCCTTTAGTAAGGCTAGGACTACCTGAAGATTGTTGCGCAGAGTGACTGGATTCCCTGCCTTCAGCAGCCAGTCGTCTATGTAAGTGTGAACAGCTATGTTTCTCCTGCGAAGATAAGAAGTCATGGCGAGAACCACCTTGGTGAAGACCCTCGGAGCTGTGGTCAGACCGAACGGAAGCACATTGAATTCCCAGACATTGTCTTGAAATGCAAAGCGAAGGTATTTCTGAAAAGGAATTGACATTGGAATATGAAAGTATGCATCCTTCAGATCTATCGATACTGCCCACATGCCTTTTCTCAGCCCCGTCATCACCGCTGCTACAGTCTCCATCTGAAACTTTGGAGAAAGAATAAATTTGTTCAACGGTTTGAGACTGAGAATTGGTCTCCAACCTCCGGTACGTTTCGGAACGAGGAACATCATCGAATAGAAGCCTAGGGAGGACTGATTGCTGAAGATCTTTGATTTCTGAGCAAATGGCATCTAGATGATCGGATTCCCTTGGAACGGGAGTCCAAACTGGAGTTGATGTTAACAGAACTAATGATTGATGGATGAGCCAGTCCCGTTTGTAGCCATTTCTTAACCACTGACAGACTAAACAATCTTGCACAACCTGTTCCCACTGGTTTGAGAACAGCTGAAGTCTGCCTCCGACGGTAGGAATCTTCACACAGCTGGTGGTCGATATTGCACGATAAGACGCTAATTCGCTTAGGTGAAGATTCTTGACTCCCTTCGTTCCTGACATGATCGGAACGGATCCCGCCTGAAACCCATCAGGACCGTCCTCCACAGCCGCCCCGCGGTTTCTTGGAATATGAAGGTCCGGGACCGCCACCACGGCTATCCTTACGATAACCGCTGCGACCCGAACCGCCACCCTTCCTGTCTTCCTCATACGGCCTCTTATTAGAGGGCTTGTATGAGGATGAACGGCCAGGTTCCTGTGATCCGGATGCCAGATGGGCATCATGGCCAGACGGACGGAAGGGTGATCTCTGGCGCTGCCTCTGTTGCTCTTGCCAATGCTGCTTATAGGACTGCTGCGGCTGAGTCCGCTTCGTCGACTTCCATGACTTGCCGACTACTTCCTGCTCTGCGACCATTGACGCGACCTTGGATAAGGCTTGTCGTGCCGAGCCGCCGAACAAGCCTGGACCAATGAAACGCGCAGAAGATAATGCAGCCCTCATCTCATGTCCTGGTTCTACACAATCGAGAACCATTCGCCTCTGCTCTGCAAATGGTCTGGTGATCACCCTGGCCAGGCAATCTTGGGACAAGTGCATGGTGTACCGGGCAACCCCGGGAGCAGCCTCTGGCACTTCTCCACCTTCCGCCATGCAGGTCAGCATTCCCTGCAGGACGTTACAGCCATGCGAGAGTGCAGCCATAGCTGCCCTTGCCACATCCTCAATGAGAGTTAACTCATTAAACGGATCCTTATTAGCCTGGGAAACTAAGGGACGAGAACAACCCTTCGATTTACCAGCCAACGGCCTATTCAATGCCTCTCTCTCCCCGACGGAAAGCCGTGGAACCCGGGCATATTGATGATAGTCCTGCACTGGAAAACGGACCCTACGCCTTATCCCCTTTGGGGCCTTGGGAAATGTATAGTCTGGCTGAACCAGACGATACGCCGCAACTTCCAACATGCCAAGGGGAGCGTCGGCATGGCCGAAGAGCCACTTGACAGAGCACTAACCACTCGCTCTGACATCCGATCCATCGTCGGATCATGCTGAGATCCTTGATCCGATGCCAACCCGAGACGGTTGGACATCCAGCCAAGGACCTGCACCCATGCAGCTTCGGTGCAGAATGAGGATTCGTCTATCAATGGACTACCATTCTCATCTTCCTTCTCACCCTTAGATGAGAAGGCCACCAACGACCCATGCTGAGAACCATGGACCTCACTCCTTCCAACATGAAGTGAGTCCATAGCCCGACTTCTTGCGGCACCAGTATCCAGTGAATTGCCGGACACGGATTCACTGCAGTCCATCGACTCCAACACGGGAGCCGGGACTACAGCCGCTTTTACCCCGGCAGACAACGGAAGTCCGAGAGGAGCCGCACCTACCGCTGCTGGAATACCGACGGGAACCGAAAAACACGGCTCCACCGACAACATGGGTTGAGCGAAGTCCATGTGAAATATGCCTGAAGGAACGTCGACATCACCACCCAGCTGGCAGACCAGTACAAAACCCGAGGGAGACCCTTGGGACGTACTCGGTTCTACCCCTACTGAAAGATCCGTCATGCCGGAATCTTCCGCAAGCAGGAGATCTTCCTCCTCCGCCGTCGGCTCTTGAGCAAAATCCGGAGGAAGGACAGGTGCTCGTCCCTCCACAGAACTGGCCGGACCACCGATAGGTTGCCCTGCACCAGCCTGCATCGCCGGGACCGTGGACTGGAAGGACTCAAACATTGCCTTGAACTGGGCTGCCCATACACCCAATGCTGAGTCCATACACTCGTTCAGACGCTCTTCAAGACCTTTTACTGACGCCTGATCCAGCTTGGCCGCCTTATCCCCCGCGATCCTCTCCAAATGCGCACGTCGATCACGATCTAACTCCACCACCAACTCCGTCGACCTCTTCACACACACATCACAAGGACTTCCAACCTTGCACTCCGCACAAGCCACACAGTGATGACCTGAGTACTTGCGCTTCATGAACCGATTACACTTCTGACACAGCGTGTCCTGGTTCTTGGCTTTCTGTGAACACAGTAAGAATTAAAACGCTGCACATGACATACGATGACGAGCAACACGCACAATTAACTTGATTGTAACTTAGAATTACTTAGAAACATTAACTTTCTCTTAAATTAATGATAATCAAGTCTTTAGGCAGGAAATATTTGAAACTTTTTTGAGTGAAAATTTATAAACACGACTTGGTAATTAAGTAACGTTAACATAGCCAAGAAATAAACACCGATCGCTACAAACACCCTGGTCATTGAAGCGAGAGCTAAAGATCGGCAGAAAACAGAGTGCATAGACACGCCAAGCCAAAACAAAACGTTAATCATGGGCGCTGCCATCTTGGCTAAGGGCGCATCCATCTTGGAAGGAACCGAGTCACAAGAGAAATTAACCGAGTACCCGGATAAGATTAAACAGTTAACGAGTACCGGAGCGACTCCAACAACAATGGCTACTATTCTAGAATAATGTGCCAATTTAAGGGAATTTTAATCAGTCACTACAGCACGAATGTATAAATTCTAGATTGATACAACCTGCCCCTGTGATGACTTTCCCTTTCCTTCCATGAAGCCAGCGATGAATCACGAATAACACGCTTAAATCTGCTAAAATTGCACAATTTAGAGCTCAGAAAAACATGTGACTTTCAAAGTCAGCAAAATAGACGAATCTGACCATGATTGGGAATTGACTCGGTACCTGCGGCTATGGTAATTCCCGGACACAGTATGGGCAGGACCAGGAGAGTGCAGAGTTTTTAATTGTTTATTTTGAACTAGACTAGATAATAGACATTATCATAATAGTACATCTGGTAAGTATTATTTGAAGTAGAATTTTGATGCACCTTTAAAAGCACAATATAACATTGTTTAAAATTATGTACCTCTATACTTGTATCTAGTGTGTGTGACTACACTGTGTGATATGTCACTAATCACCACAACAATGACCTTATGTGATAAAACTCTCACTTGTGTTTCTATGCCAATACTGTGCATATACAACATATATGGCAGGAGGTTAATATATTCCAACAACAAAATAACTACACATACACACGCATGCACACACATGCACACGCATGCCCACACACGCACGCACACACACGCACACGCGCGTGCACGCATATGGGGAAGACAAAGTTAAGAAATAAAGTCATACCCATGGGTATAATTGGATCAATACAGTAAATCCACTTGGATCGTTTCGATATAAATAACTGGGATTTTTCACAGATTTTGTCCCACAGAATGGCTCTTCATCCTGTACCAGGACCCCAGTAGATGTTGTTGTTTCAAACTTTTCAAAATAAGCAGATGATCCTGATGGATTGTCGACGGCATCTGGGCAGCCTACTTGGAACATGGATGTCACAGCTAGTGTTAACTGGGAAGAGAGAGAGAGAGAGAGAACAATATGTCAATTACTATATATCTTATTATAATGACACACACAGATATATCCAATAACAGTTCAGGAAATGGTGAAAGATAGCTATATTTGATGATGAGTCAAGGAAAATGCAATCAGTATGAGATCTTAATAATGAACCTTTCCATTGAATCTGTCCATCATATGACGTCACAATCAACTACGTGATGTGTAGAATGACATCATAATCAATGATGTCATGAATGACATAGATAAATATGTCAAAAATGCATATTGTATGTCTTTACTATTTAGTAAACGTTCTGTTGAATATTTTGAAACTAATTTGACAGGTCACTGTTTCTATTCAACAGCTTACCTGTATAGTTTTGAGGAAATAAACGAAATCACGGATTTCTTTTTTCATGAGAGTTGATACTTACCACCCTGATACTTTATGATATTTCCTAAATATCGACCTAGCTTCAATAATACTCAGAATTAAAAAGAAACCGCCCCCACTGGGCAGGTTACACAACTGACAGTCCAGCGACGTGCAGCCCAAACTCGCACATGCGCGGGGCCGACTCATTCTATTCCAAAATATTGGCTGACCTAATTGCAACATAAAACGCTGATAGGCCGAGCCTCTGTGGGGCGGAGAGGCCGGGATCGTATCAGGGTGGTAAGTATCAACTCTCTCGTGAAAAAAGAAATCCATGATTTCGTTTATTTCACATTAAGAGTATACTTACCACCCTGATACTTTATGATATAGCCAGAATTCGTAAGAGAATTTGGTGGGAGGGAGGCGAAGGTCAGAAGACCGGCTCATCCCAGGAAGAGCAAGCTTTTGCTTTTGGAGCACAACAAACATCTGAAATTGCGTATGTAAACACAATCAGGAAATGATTTGGACATCGGATAACACGACCGATGTTAAGAGTAATGACCGTTTCACATCCGCTCCCCCCCACTCTTTTAAAGAGGGAGCGATGACCTCAATGTCCTATACGCTCTCTGTGTACTCGTGCTAAAGTACTATAAGACGTCGGACGAAAGCTTCATTTCGTATACTCTCAGATGGAACCACAAAGAACACAAAACCATCACCATTTTAGTAAGGAATATAAAAACTTGACAAAAAATAACCATCACCAAATATAGAACTAACGTATTTTGATGAGATTCCCCTTTGATCACCGCTGGTGATGATAGGTGCAGTACGGAAAAGCGGGGATTCCCCCACTAAATTGCACTGAGTGTGGGTCAATGGCCTTATGTACAATATTTACAAATTTATATACAGATTTAACGTCTATGTAAAATCGATAAGGCAAGTGGATTTGACGTGTCACGTAGGTAATGATTTGTAAAACTAGACTCACAGTGCCATTGTGCTACTGACATAATGTCATCCACCGGCACTCCGTTAAACAGAGCCATGGATGTCACTACACCACGGACACTGTGAGCCTTGGCCATGTCAACTTGTTTACCCGTGGCGGCTTTGTGGCAATGCTGGATGCATTCCACAATCCACCTAGAAATGGTATCTTTAGAAGCTCTCCCATGGGGTTCAATGTAAGATAGCCATAAAGCACTAGGGTCCGTCCGCCATTCCTGTGTACGTTGTTTATAACACATTAATGCATGGACTGGACACCAAGCCTTTAAATTAGGATCAAACCTAGACAAAGCGGGTGAAACTATAGGCTGACCAGGATATTTTAAAGACTGGTTCTTCGCCATAAAGTTAACTCTAGGTAGAAGCCTAAGGCCTTCCCCTGTCACCACAAAACGGTCTGGCTCTGCTGACAAAGCATGTATTTCACTTCTTCGTCTGGCTGAAGCTGCAGCTATCAGAAAAACTGTTTTAAGCGTCAACATTTTCATGGAAATGGAGCTTAGTGGTTCAAAGGGTTTATCTGCTAATACTTGAAGTACTAACGATAAACTCCAAGACGGGATCACTGGAGGATTCCTTGGTCTTAGATTACCCATGCCTTTGATTAAAGTATTTAGATTAAATACTTCATCAGTTCCCCTAATAGCCAAGCAAGGGATAACTGACATTAAAGCTGACTTGTAGGCAGCAATAGAGTTAGGCTTGAGGCTATAGGCATCAAAAAGGTGACAGAGGAAATCGGCTACTACCTGAATAGATGCTTCCATTGGATTAATACATCTTTTTGAGCACCATTCAGCAAATCTGTTGATTTTATAATTATATGCGCTGGAGGTTGACCCCCCTTCTGGCTTTTGCCATAAACATGGCTGCTTGCTCAGAAAAACCCTCCTTAACTGCTGATTCCTTGACAACATCCACGCAGTCAATTGGAAAATTGACGGGTTGCTGTGCAAGGCCTTGCCCTGGAAGATAATATTGTCCATCAGAGGCAGAGGAACCGGATTGCAGACCAGAAGGTCCAGCAGATCCGTATACCATGATCGGCTTGGCCAATTTGGGGCGATCAGAAGCACTTGGCATTCCTGCTGCCTGATTTTCTGGAGAACTTTTGGAATCAGGATTGCTGGCGGGAATGCATATGCATACATTCCCTCCCAACTGATAACTAACAGATCTATTGCGATAGCGCTCGAATATGGAATCGGAGAGACGTACATCATCATCTTCGCATTCTTGTTCATTGCGAATAAATCTATGTTGGGCTTGCCCCAGTGGTTGAACAGGCGATCCGCCACACATTGATTTAGTCGCCATTCCGTGGGAAGAATGCTCATTCTTCGGCTCAATGAGTCTGCTAATAGATTTAGCCTTCCCGGAATATGAACTGCTTTCAGGGAAATCCCATGATCTAGGCACCAGCAAAGCAGTTTCCACATCATCATACAGAGACTGAATGACTTCGTTCCGCCCTGGTGGTTTATGTAAGTCACAACTGTTGTATTGTCTGATCGAACCAGAACACTCTTGCCCTTGACCTTCTCTAGGAAGTGTTCCATGGCTAAGACTACTGCTCGCATTTCCAGCAGATTGATATGTTCTCTTGACTGATCCAGATTCCAAAGCCCTGATACTTTGTTTTCTTCCAGGCAAGCTCCCCATCCCTCCATTGTTGTATCTGTGTACATCGTTAACTAAGGGTGGGGAGGTGACAACATCACCCCTGCCAGGAGATTTCTCTCTTCATCCACCATTGAAGGTGGTGAATAAAAGGTTCCAACACTGACACCTTTGAGTCCAAGGAACCCGTACTGTGGGTCCACTGTGTCATGAGAAATAACTGAATCGGCCGCCGGTGTAAGGCTGCCTGAGGAATGACTGATTCCAAAGAAACCATCAACCCCAACATTCTGAAGTAGACCCGTGCCAGGACATGATGACTGTTGCACACTGACTGTATGACTGAGATGAATATTTCTACTCTCTCTTGAGATGGATAAACATATCCTATCTCTAGATCGAAGAACATGCCCAGGTAAACAAACTTCTGGGATGGAGTCAGCTCTGACTTTTGAAAGTTGATTATTCAGCCTAGATCTGTAAGAGTTTTCAAAACTATCTCCAGATTTGCTGATAGACTTTTTTTAGTGTGTGCCTTTAACAGCCAGTCATCTATGTACGTGTGGATTGCTATGTGTCTCCTGCGGAGGTATGACGTCATAGCTCGGACCACTCGAGTGAAGACCCGAGGAGCCGTCGATATACCAAATGGGAGAACCCTAATTCCCATTGGCGGCCCTGAAATGCAAATCGCAGGAACCGACGAAAGCTCTTCGCAATGGGAATGTGAAAATAGGCATCTTCTAGATCTATTGATGCTGTCCACATTCCCTTCCTCAATCCTGCTAACACCGTTCTCACAGTATCCATTTTGAAACTTGGTGTGAGGACAAACCTATTGAGAGGTTTGAGGTTGAGAATTGGTCTCCACCCTCCAGTGCTTTTTGTCACTAGGAACACGGTTGAATAATAACCCGGACATTTTTGTGCCGGTTGAATAGCGTGTTTTAGTATGAGGGATTGAATTTCTTCCTCTATACACAACCGTTGATCTGGATCTCTTGGATTTTGAGTCCAGATCGGAACCAGAGACAGGCGCGCTGGCTGATTTGAAATCCAGTCGGGATGGACTGAAAGACTGAGCGGTCCTGAGTAACCCGCTCCCACTCTTGCATGTGGAAGGCCAGACAGCCTCCCACAGGTGCACCTAAGGATTGAGCTGGACCCGAGAAGTGCAAGAGAAGCCCTGTCTCTGGTGGCTGTCCTAGCAACACTGGTGTGGTCTTTTTTAGAGGCGACCCATCAGGTTCAGCTCCCACGACCAGAACCCAGCGCTCCTCTACCAGCGCCATGTGCACCTCGGTATGCAGGCTGTCTGGCGGGTTGCGCTGGAGGAGCCTGCGCTCCCCCATAGCTGGCTTACGCTGTCATTGCCGTCGCCGACACTGTGTAGGTGGTTGGCCTCTGACAAGGCCACCACCACCTCTAGCCTGCTGAGGGTGGAAGGCAGGGGGCGCTGCTCGAACACGCTCCCTGCGGAGCACTTCAAACTGCTCTCGCAGCGCCCTCTGGTTGTTCACCAGGTTTATGGTTTGTTGGACGTGCAGGCATCCTTCATCTTCAAACAACCCTGGACCTGCCATCGGGACACAAATTGTCAAGGGCAAATGTGTGCCTCGCCCATAAACTCCTGGTTACGGATCTCATCATGCAGTCCAGAGCCAGGTTAATGCCGTCCTGGATGCCTCTCTGGACTGCAAGAGAAGTTTGGCGGGCCACGGATGCTGCTACTACCCCCTGTAGCAGCTGGGAAACGTGCGAGAGAGACAAGATGGCTCCTCCCATACTTTCCTCCATGTCCTGCAGCACGGAATTAGCTTTGCGCAGGGTGCTAGCGCACAAGGGTCCCCTGTCAGACTGGGACCCAGGCCGCGTGTCTTCGCCCAAAGCCGCACGGTCATCCGTGCAAGGCTTTGGAATGACGCCATACTTCTGATATAGATCAGAACTTATATGGCAGCGCCGTGCCACCTTGCGAGGGGCCTTCGCAAGGCATCCTTTCGGCAGAATGGACGTCTCTGCCGCAGCGAACATATCAACGATATGCTCCGCATACGGCAGAGATGGCATGGTGCTCGTCACCGGTTTCCCTCCCAACCATGGGTGCTGGTCCCGCTGCGAAGCCGGTGGATCCACCTGGAGTTCTGGCTTGATGTTCACCAGCCATTGGCAAGCATCCAACCAGTCTTCCTCGGTGGCCACCTGTGAATGTTCGACGAGCCTAGGGCCTTCGTCGTCCTCAACCACATTCACTGGTGGGGTAATGGCCGGAGCTGAAGATACTCCTGGATAGCCAGGGAAGCCATACGTATCCGCAAGGGACGACATGGCTTGCGCCGTGGCTATTACAGGAGCCGGATCTATGGTGTCATGGGAGGCTAAAAACATTACAGTCCGGGCCTTCCTCATGGTAACTCTCGGCAAGGCAAGGCGAGGGATACGGTATGGACGGCCATCGGCTCCTAGCTGGCCTAGCCATTGAGCCGTGAAACCCACTCCCGAAGAAGTAGTTCCATGGAAAATGTCACCCATGGGCCCCTGTAGGGGCCCATGGGAATCCATTTCCATGGCCATCGACTCATCGGTAGGCCATAACAGTGTCCTCTTCTTGCTGCCCAGAAAGATTAGATGCCAAGCTTGAAAAGGGATCAAGCTCGGCCTGGGCGCTGATACCCTTAGCCTTAGGCTGCTCTAAAGCACTCGATAAGCGAGCGCCCGAGGCCATGGCTTTCGCTCCCGGGTCCACGGGCGAGGCAAGCCTCAGCGCCGGATCAACGGGAGCCGTCTCTGGGTCTATAACGAAAACTGGTTTGCTAAGAGAACCAGACCCAGAGACGGGATCACTGTCCCGGAGCAAATGAAGAAGACAATGACGAACCTGACCCGGGAAGCAAGCTGCGAAGCAACTCCGGGACAAGATCCTTGATCGTCTTCTTCATTTCTCCCATCATTTCAAGACGGAAGGCCTCCATGTCTGGCATGGATGCCTTCCTCTTCTTACCACTCTCCTTTTCCAGACGCCTCTTCTCATCTGCCGCCCGGTATTTTACCTGCTGATTTAAAAAATCAGTTAACACCTCCACCGGCCATGAATTACACACATGGCAATTTAGAAGAGGCCCGCACGTACTGCACCTAGTGCAGTCATGAGGGAAAAAGCGGGCCTTCACAAAATGGTGGCAGGAAGGGCATTTGTTCTCAATAACCCTCTGAAAAGACACAAATGGAAACAATTAGTTTTTAGTTATGAAGAACCAAAAAAACAATTGCAGAAGGCTAAGAAGATCCATAAGGAAAACTTTTGACGATCAAATGAAAGATAAGCCAGGCCCAGAGAAAAAACTATAGGCCTGACAAAAAGCAAACAAATCCTAAAACCTTGTTATACTTCTTTAAGAAGACAAGGGAGACATAAGAATTTGAACTTGAATACTTGATAGGCGAACTTTTTTAAACTTCACAGCTCAAAACAAAGATTCATTAGTAATTGAACTTTATAAACACAATGAACCTATGCAAACTATCAAGAGAGATAAATAACTCAACACTCAGTCAAAAAACTTGAAAAAAAATTTTTTCTCTCTCTCCTAAATAACCTCATAAGATGACTTCTGAGGACAAGTGAAGTCTGATAAACAACACAGGAATACCTGATCCTGAGTCTAAAACCCTGTGGTGGGGGGGGGGGAGGAATGCGGAAAAATTACTTCTTATGGTAATAATTCCCTCAGCAAACTCATAATAAAATAGAAGGACCCAGAAACCAAGTATAAATAGTGTGTATATATAAGGATACCCTTCAAATATCAGCTCATGTGTCTGAAAAATAAAGCACAACATGCGTTAGCTAATATATAGGCCTCCCCCATAAAAGAGCTAGCCTAATAAAGATGTATCCACAATAAATTTACTAAAGTACCCCTGATGGCTTGGACCGGGAGCATCCTCCGGCGACTTGGCAGCGTCAGACATACTAATAATAAGTCAAAACAAGTTGCAAAACAACTCAAAGCTTAGAAAAGAATGAAAGCAAAAGCATTGCTAGAAAGCGTGCTGCAATGGCAGGTCAATATTTTAAGAAGAGAATGAGTCATCCCCACGCATGTGCGAGTTTGGGCTGCACATCCACTGGACTGTCAGTTGTGTAACCTGCCCAGTGGGGGCGGTTTCTTTTTAATTCTGAGTATTATTGAAGCTAGGTCGATATTTAGGGTGGTAAGTATACTCTTGATCTTAAATTGATAGTCAGGGCATTCAGGGATTGATCGACAGATCCCAACATGGCAAATAGTGTGGGAGGAACTCGGCTAGAAACAGGGTGGGGCTTAGCTAAAACTGGAAAGGTCCGTTCTGTGCTCAACATATATAACTCAATATCACAACTTATTACTGCTTGTAGTTGGTTGCCATATTGGATTTTAGATCATCATAGATTTTGAGGTTTTTTCCATAGACCTACTGCAATGTAATTATAAATTTAAACAAAAAGTCTAACAAACAGTATCAGAGTCATCACATTGCTTTTCAAGCTGCCCTGGGCCTAACACCAATTTGGCATTTCGAATCATTGTCAATTTCATTCTCAATTTCTGTAGGTTTCTTGCACAGAAGTAGCTTATATCTAATAAACATATGAAGATTTAAAATGATCCAACACCCGATAGCTGTCATATTGGATTTCATATCATCATCGATTTCAATAGATTTCTTCCTCAGATCTGCGTTGATAGAAATCTAGTCGAGGTTTGGGGCTATTTTGTAAAACTTTAACATTTAACCCCAGATGTTTTATGTCGCATATAGGCTTGCGCGATCATGTGATTAAATCGAATATCGTGATTATGTTACGCATACCAGTCAGATCAGTAAGTGGAGCCATACTCTGGTTCACATAACGTTCGAGACAAGCTGCATTATACACCCACACACATAGTGAGCATGGTGTTTTAAAAAAGTAACATGCAAGCCAACCAAAAGCAGATTCAGCATCGGCCTGAGGAATTTCCATTTGCAAAGTAAGCAATAACAATTTATTCAAGTTTACCAGTAGAATGAGGTGGTGGGGTGGGGGATTGATAACTGGGCCAGTCATTCCAATGGCAAACTTTCGAAAACAGTCTTCTCTTGGTTTGCAAATGGTCATATTCTTAAGTGGAAATTGAAAGGGTTAATATCAATTATTGCATATTGTTATTTAACAGACATAATATAGCATTTAACTCTTTAGTTGTAGAAATTAATCGAGAAAAAATTAGTTTACTCATGTCCATTTGCAGGCAACTAAAGATTCTTCTGAAATTTTATCAGTGGAATAACTGGCATGGTTATCGAGCAAATTATTTCAAGAGGCCAGGTTTGGCTGTTTTGACCATTAAAGGTTGAAGTGATTTTTTAAAGTCAAAATTTCCTTACATTATCCTGAGAAGCACCTGTGGCTATCAGCATAGAAGGAATGCTGTCCATAATAAGCTGATAGTTCACTAGATCTGGTACACCGGGTGTAACCTCACTGACCAATACACTAGCATATTCAGTGGCTGTCCCTTCCTCCACTCTGACATCCAATGCAGGCATGTTTCCTGGAAATGGAATATAATTACAGTTGAATTTGATTGTTAGGGTGCATGGCTATTGGGTCAATGATAGATGTATCTTCAACTCATTAACACGCATGCCGACCAAAAACGGTGTTTGCAGTGGTCTTGATATAAATGTTCATTTTCGAGCCAAGAGAAGACTATTTAAAAAAAATGTACCACTAGAATGACTGACTCGAGCAAAATAATCTCTTGGTCTGCATATGGATATTTTTTGAGAAAATTGAAATTTTCTTGAATAAATAAGTGTTAAATGGTCAAGACAAGTGGCCAAAAGATATAATATATGGTCAAAATTAATGGGTCAAATGTTGCAAAGAAATAAACGAAATCTAGGATTTCTTTTTTCATGAGACAGTTGATACTTACCTCCCTAATACTTTTGATATTGCTAAATATTGGCGTTCACTCAATAAACACTCAGATTAAAAAGTTAGGTGCCCCTACTGGGCAGGTAGACAGAGGGCAGTCCGGCGGATGCCAGCCCCACCACCGCGCATGCGCCGACTACTACTGCCTCTGACTAATTTATTGGCTGACACACATGCAACTAATAAGAGCCTGAAGACCGAGCCTCTGTGGGGTGGAGAGGCCGGGTCCGTATCTAGGGAGGTAAGTATCAACTCTCTCATGAAAAAAGAAATCCTAGATTTCGTTTATTTCACATCAAGAGTATACTTACCTCCCTAATACTTTTGATATTGCCAGAATTCGACAGGGAATTCGGCAGGAGGGAGGCGAGGTCAAAAGACCAGCTCTTCCCTATGCGCTTTCACGCGTTCAAGGCACTTAAACGTCTGAAACTGTGTGAAACACAGTCAGGATTTGATGAACATCGGCTAACACCAACCGATGGATGAGATGACCGAATGTCATATGCGCTACACCCCCCCCCCCCTCCTTCTTTGGAGGAAGACTAGAATGACCTCAATGTCCTATACGCTCTCTAGGTACCAGTGCCATGTACTATAGGACAGAGACGAAAAGGCTCCATTTTTGTATACTCTCAATGATGAACCACATCAAAACACAAACCATCACCATATTAATAAACACAGGTAATGTGACAATACAATCAACAATGAACAACACATGAACAAGACTGACCTTGTTGAACTTGGCAGCTGTCATCCTCTTCCCAGTGGAGAAGACCGATGCAGTCCCAAAAAGTGGATGATTCCATTGATTAATTGTGAAGTATATAAGCAATGAGGAAACCCTCCTCAAAAACATATAAGCGATTATTTTTTCAAAATCGACAAGGCGAGAGGATTCGAGGTGTCACAGAGATAATGGTCTGTAAAACTTGACTCACAGTGCCACTGAGCCACGGACATAATATCATCCACAGGGACCCCATTAAATAGGGCAGTGGAAGTCACTACGCCGCGGACACTGTGAGCCTTGGCTATGTCAACCTGCTTACCAGTGGCGGATTTGTGACAAAATTGGATACACTCTACAATCCACCTGGAAATGGTGTCCTTAGACGCCCTGCCATGGGGTTCAATATATGACAACCATAACGCTGACTGATCGGTCCGCCACTCCGAAGTACGCTGTTTGTACCGAAGTAGCGCCCGAACGGGACACCATGCTTTAGAATTAGGATCATATCTAGTTAAAGCAGGCAAAAAAATAGGTTGACCTGGATATTTCAGACTGATTTTTAGCTAAGAAATTAATCCTAGGTAGTAACTTAAGGCCTTCCCCTGTAACCACAAAACGGTCATCCTCGGCTGATAAGGCATGAATCTCACTCCTACGCCTAGCCTAGGCCGCAGCAATTAAAAATACAGTTTTAAGAGTTAACATTTTCATAGAAATGGAACTAAGTGGTTCAAAAGGCTTATCTCCTAGTACTTGAAGCACTAGCGATAAACTCCAAGACGGAATCACCGGGGGATTCCTTGGTCTTAGATTGCCCATGCCTTTAATTAATACATTTAATGTACTTACTTCATCACTCCCCCTGTTAGCCAAGCAAGGAATAACAGTCATTAAAGCTGACTTATAACCAGCAATAGAGTTAGGCTTGAGGCTATAGGCATCATATAGGTGACAGAGGAAATCAGCTACTACCTGAATAGATGAATCCATTGGATCAATACATCTTTTTGAGCACCACTCTGCAAATCTGTTGATTTTATAGTTATATGCTCTGGAGGTTGACCCCCTCCTGGCTTTGGCCATAAACATGGCCGCTTGCTCAGAAAAGTCCTCCTTAATTCTAGATTCCTTGACAACATCCACGCAGTCAATCGGAACATTGACGGATTGTCGTGAAGGGCCTTGCCCTGGAAGATAAGGTCATCCATCAGAGGCAGAGGAACCGGACTGCAGACCAGAAGGTCCAGCAGATCCGTATACCACGATCGGCTTGGCCAATCCGGGGCGATCAGAAGCACTTGGTACTCCTGCTGCCTGATTTTCTGAAGCACCTTTGGAATCAGGATTGCTGGAGGGAATGCGTATGCATACATTCCCGCCCAGCTGATAGCTAACGCATCTGTTGCGAAAGCGCTTGGGTCTGGAATCGTCATCTTCGCATTCTTCTTTGTTGCGAACAAATCGATGTTGGGCTTCCCCCAATGGTCGAACAGACGATCCGCCACACATTGATTTAGTTGCCATTCCGTGGGTAAAATACTCATCCTTCGGCTCAATGAGTCTGCTAGCAGATTTAGCCTTCCCGGAATATGAACTGCTCTCAAGGTAATCCTGTGATCCAGGCACCAACAAAGCAGTTTCCAAGTCATCATACAGAGACTGGGCGACTTCGTTCCGCCCTGGCGGTTTATGTAAGTCACTACTGTTGAGTTGTCTGAACGAATAAGAACAATCTTGCCCTGAACTTTCTGTAAGAAATATTCCAGGCCCAGGACTACTGCTCTTAGCTCCAGTAGATTGATATGTTCCTTTGACTGATCCAGATCCCAAAGCCCTGATATTGTGGACTCTTCCAGACAAGCTCCCCACCCCTCCATCGATGCATCTGTATACACAGTCACCTGAGGGTGGGGAGGGGTTAGCAAAACCCCCAGCAAGAGATTCTCTATATTCAACCACCATTGCAGGTGGTGAATTAGAGGCGCCAACACTGACACGTTCGAGTCCAGCGAACCTGAACTCTGGGTCCACTGTGTCATGAGAAACAACTGGATCGGGCGCCTGCGTAAGGCTGCCTGCAGAATGACTGGTTCCAATGAAACCATCAAACCCAGCATTCTCAAGTAAACCCGTGCCAGGACATGATGACTGTCGCACACCGACTATATTAAGGAGATGAGTCTCTGAACCCTCTCCTGAGTAGGATAAACATATCCCGTCTCCAGATCGAAGAACATGCCCAGGTAAACAAACTTCTGGGATGGAGTCAGCTCTGATTTTTGGAAATTGATTATCCAGCCCAAGTCCGTGAGAGTTTTCAAAACAATCTCCAGATTGGCCGATAACGTTTCCTGGGTGTGTGCTTTTAACAGCCAGTCGTCTATGTACGTGTGGACTGCTATGCTTCTCCTGCGGAGGTATGCCGTGATCGCGAGAACCACACGGGTGAAGACCCAAGGAGCCGTGGAAATTCCGAAGGGTAATACCCTGAATTCCCACTGTCTTCCCTGGAATGCAAATCTCAGGAAGCGACGGAAACTCCTCTCTATGGGAATGTGGAAATAAGCATCCTTCAAATCTATTGAAGCTGTCCACATTCCCTGCTCTAACCCCGCCAACACCGAGCGCACAGTCTCCATCTTGAAACTGGGCGTCTCTATGAACTTGTTCAATGGCTTGAGGTTGAGAATCGGCCTCCACCCTCCGGTGTTTTTTGTTACTAAGAACACGGTTGAATAGAAGCCCGGGCACCTCTGCGCCGGCTGAATAGCTCCTTTTTGTATGAGGGAATTTATCTCCTCCTCGATACACAACCTTTGATCTGGATCTCTCGGAATCGGAGTCCAGATCGGCACGAGAGACAGTCGCGATGGCGGGCCTGTCATCCAATCGGGATGATACCCGACAGAAAGCCATCGCAAGACTAAACGGTCCTGAGTCAACCGCTTCCACTCTGGCAAGTGGTCGGCCAATCGGCCGCCCACCGGTCCACCTAGGGAGAGAGGTGGACATAAGGAGTGCGAGAGTGGCACTGTCTTCTCGGCCAGAAACACCGGAGTGGTTCCCACCGTGGTAACCGGCCCATCAGGCCCGATTACCGCAACCAGATCCCCGCGCGCCACGCCCAGCACCGCGCGCACCTCGGTGCGCGGGTGGCTGCCTGACTGGCTGCGCCTGGGGAGCCTGCGCCCCCCTCGCTGTGGGCCGAATCGCACGCGGCCTAGGCCGTCGCTGCGATGGTGGCTGGCCTCTGACCTGGCCACCTCCACCTCGAGCCTGCAGGGGACGATACGCAGGGGGTGCTGCGCGAACGCTCGCCCGACGGAGCACTTCAAATTGCTCGCGCAGCGCCCTCTGGTGGTTGACCAGAGTCACCGTCTCCTGGAGGTGCTTGCATCCCTCACCTCCAAAGAGACCAGGACCTGTCATAGGTGTACGCAGTAGCCTATTGTACAGGTCCCGGGACGGGCACAGATTGTCCAAGGCAAACGTGCGCCTCGCCCGGACACTCCTGGTCACCGCCCGCGTCAAGCAGTCCAGAGCCAGGTTCATACCATCCTGGATGGCTCTCTGGACTGTGACCGGGCTTGGTTGGCGTGATGCGGATGCCGTTACCACCCCCTGTAACAGCTGGGAGACGTGGGACAGAGCAGCAATCGACGCTCTCCCACTCTCCTCCGCATCACGCAGTGCGGCATTTGCCGAACGCAACGCGTTCGAGCACAGGACACCCGTGTCACAACGGGAGCCTGGCCGCGCATCTTCGCCCAAAGCCGCGCGGTCATCGACGCTTGGCTTGGGCACCACACCGTACCGCTGGTAGTCCAGGGGCACGATGCGGCAACGTCTGGCCACCTCGCGAGGGGCCTTCGCGAGACGCCCATTCGCCTTAATGGACGTCTCCGCCGCCTCGAACATGTCCACGACATGCTCAGCCAGCGGCAGAGATGGCATAGCGTTTGCAGTCGGCTTACCAGCTAACCACGGCCTGTGATCTCGCTGGCTAGCCGACTGCTCCACGGGCAGGTCTGGCCGAACACTCACCAGCCACTGGCAAGCGTCCGACCAATCCTCCTCCGTGGCTAGCTGCGAGCGCTCTACAAGACGGGGGGCCTTCGTCTTCCTCCTGAGCGCACGCAGCAGAGCTTGACGGCGGGTATGCTGATACCGCTGGCAAGCCAGGGAAAACATGCGGCCCCGAAAGACCCGGCATGCTAAGCTCACTGGCTTGACCAAGAGCAGGCGCCGTGGTAGAGCGCGGGGCAGACACCGCCCCACCACGGCCCAGATCAGCACCAGCGACACTCTCGGCAAGCCGAGGTATGCGGTAACGCTGGCCTTCAGCACCGCCCAGGGTCACCTTCTGGACCGTGAATTCTACTCCTGCGTGAGTAGAACCATGGACCACGTCGCCTGCATTCCCCGCGAGGGGTGCACAGACGTCGTAGTCCATGGTCACGTCCCCAGACGGCAACCCTAGCAGGAAATCCTCTTCCTCCTGGCCAGAAAGGTTAGACTCCGGGTCAGCAAAGAGAGCTAACCCGGACTGGCCAGGGAAGGTGCCATAGGAGGCATTGGCACCCGCAGCGTGCGGATACCCAGGGTCTGATGAGCAGACCGCGGGTCCCTGCAACAACCGATGTCCACGGCCCCTCGGCGCGGCACCAAGCCTGCTGCCAGGGTCGTGGAACGCCCCCATCAACGGGGCCACCTCTGAATCGTTCTCAAACAACGGAATCGACCTACAGAAATTAGATTCAGAGGCGGGGATAACCTGCTCTGAAGCAGATGCTGAGGACAACAAAGGAGCTGGCCCAGGAAGCATGCTGCGAAGCCACGCTGGGACCAAATCCTTTATTGTCCTCTGCATCTCTCCCAACATTTCGGACCGGAAGGCCTCCATGTCCACCGCGGACGAGGCCTTCCTCTTACCCTTCTTCGAAACACTCTCTCTTCGCCTTCCTCTCCTCCTCCACGCCCTTCTCCTTTGCCTGCAACGACAAAAAGTCAGACATCAGTTACCCCCCCCCCCCCCCCATTGCTTACATACGTCGCACTTAAGCAGCGGTCCACAGGGACTGCAGCTGAAGCACAAATGGGGAACAAACCGATCCTTCAGAAACCGGCCACAGGACGGACAACCAGGTCTCTGAAACAGGACAAAGGACGAGGACAATGAGTAAGTTAGTTAAGGTTAGAAACTCAAAACCAAACTAAAAGAGAGGGACAAGATCATAAAGATCAGTAATCAAGAAAAACCAGCGTTGGACAAAACTTTAAATGTTAATAAAGAGCAAGGCTGATTATGACGTCATCAATCCCTTGACAGAAATTAAATCGGTCCGCAACAAGCATCCCAGTGCAAGGACGAATTGTATTCGCAACTAGAACAACCTCACATGGATATTCAGACTACACACCATCAGATACCCAATGATAACAATGGTATAAAACAGTCATTATTTTTTCAAATAATTCATATCACCTCATATCCTTAATTAGATACCTGACACCTGGTATAGACAAACCATCCAACGTGATGCACTGGAGCACTCCACCAAGACTACGCCTCTTAACTCTCTCCACCTAAGGGGAAGGAATTGGATCAAGAGGGCAAAGTGAGAAGACCTTTATATCAAGCCTCCAACTCACTGGGCATAGATCTTTTGGTTAGATAACCTAACAGTATTAGTAGGAAATGGAACCGTGGTGGAGAGAAACAAACCCTCCTGTGCTGAGATGTCCACTAATAATGCAAATCCATACCTGTGGACATAAACACAAAGAGAGATTAGACTTATATAGCACCGAGTTGAAAAAACCAACTCAAACCGGCGCTCATCACGGTAAATGCGAATCCCGGAAACACATTACACCGGGGAAAAACTCGCTAGAATATAGTTGAAATCACCTGATAAAGAGATCCAGCTCCCTCCTCCAGAGAAGTCGCCCTTTCTGACATCTTTCTCTTTCTTTCCAGGTATATTCAGACTATTTTACACAGGTAAACGAGTGAAAACTTTTTAACATGCACAAATGCATGTGAACTCTCTGCCAATAAATTAGCAAAGAGGAAGTAGTAGTCGGCGCATGCGCGGTGGTGGGGCCGGCATCCGCCTGACTACCTCTGTCTACCTGCCCAGTAGGGGCACCTAACTGTTTTTAATCTGAGTGTTTTATTGAGTGAACGCCAATATTTAGCAATATCAAAAGTATTAGGGAGGTAAGTATACTCTTGATGTGAAATGTGTGTGGCATAGCTAAAAATGTGTGTGGCATAGCTAGAAATGTGTGTGGCATAGCTAGAAGTGTATCACTCTATTCCTTACCAAGGCCTGCGTAGAATGTCACAGTGTAGCGGTTGCCATTAGTTATTGTTGTCATGGAAACAGTCACACCGTACACTGTGGGTACAGCTGATATTGCACTTTCTACCGCAGCTGCAGTCGCATCAGCACTGAGAATCTCTGAAGTCACATGAAATGTTAAACATTATAACCATTTTTATTAAGAAATGAAACTTACGTTCAATAGAATAAGCTATAAAAATGTCTAGATATATGCCTAACTATATGTCTGGGCTTGAGTATGTCGAGTCATCAGGGAATGGTGAAACCCTTTAACCTCCTTAATGGTCAAGCTGGCCAAAACTGGGCCTCTGCAGTGGTCTTAACGAATGTCCATTTGCCAACAGAAGACTATTTTTGAAAATTTACCACTGGAATGCCTGGCTCGATAACCGAGCCAGTCATTCCAGTGGTAAACTTTCAAAAATAGTCCTCCCTTGGCCTGCAAATGGATATTCAATAAGCAAACATTTGTATTTTCTTGACCAAAGTTGACTATTAAAGGGTTAACATGCTCCATAATGGAGGAATCCAGTCTTAGCTCTGCCCCACCCATCTTTAGCTAAGTTCCACCCAGACATCACCTGTGTTGAGAACGATCTATCCCTGAACTCTGTGACAATCAATTTCCAAACAAGAGCTCCGCAAACGGTGCATAATACCCCGCCATAATGACAAACCAATGAATGAGAGCTTTCAGAAAATATTTATTTCTTCCTCAGCCCCATTAGACCAGTAATCCTTATGAAGTGTCAAAGCGATCCGTTAACCGGTCAAGGAGGTATCGTCCGGAAACCAATTTTCAAGATGGCCGCCTCTTAGATTTCGGATTATCGTAAATTTCGATAAGTTTCTTCATCAGACATGTTCCAATGACCATATAGGAAGTGATCCAATAAATGAAATCCAGAAGTCAACTTTCAAGATGGCAGCCCATGGCTGGCGGCAATCTTGGATTTCACATCATCGTCAATTTCAAGAGGTTTCTTCTCCACACCTAGTCCAACCACCCTATGAAGTTTCAAAGGAATCCGATAAACGGTAACGGTGCTATCATTTGGAAAACAATTTTCAAGATGGCCACCGGTGGCTGGCAGCCACCTTGGAGTTCGTATCATTGTCAATCTTGATAGGTTTCTTCCACAGAGGTAGTCGAAACCCCCCTATGAAATTTCATAGCGATCCGATAAACGATAACAGTTATCATCTGGAAACCAATTTTCAAGATGGCCACCGGTGGCTGGCGGCCATCTTGGATTTAGGATCATTGTCGATTTTGATAGGTTTCATCTTCAGACCTAGTCCAACCACTCTATGAAGGTGCAAAGCGATCCGATAAACGGTAATGGAATTATTATCTGGAAACCAATTTTCAAGATGGCCACCAGTAGCTGGTGGCCATCTTGGACTTTGGATCATTGTCAATCGCGATAGGTTTCTTTCCCAGAGGTAGTCCAACCACCCTATGAAGTTTCATAGCGATCCAATAAACGATAACAGAGTTATCATCTGGAAACCAATTTTCAAGATGGCCACCGGTGGCTGATGGCTATATTGATTTCGGGTCATTGTCGATTTCGATAACTTTCTTCCTCAGACCTAGTCCAACCACTCTATGAAGTTTCAAAGCGATCCGATAAGCGGTAACGGAGTTATCATCCAGAAATTAATTTTCAAGATGGGTGCCTGTGGATGGCAGCCATCTTGGATTTCGGACCATCATCGATTTCGATAGGTTTCTTCCGCAGACCTAGTCCAACCACCCTATGAAGTTTCATAGCGATCCGATAAACGATAACGGAGTTATCATCTGGAAACCAATTTTCAAGACGGCCACCGGTGGCTGGCAGCTATCTTGATTTCGGACCATTGTCAATTTCAATAGGTTTCTTCCCCAGCCCTAGTCCAACCACTCTATGAAGTTTCAAAGCGATCCGATAAACGGTAACGGAGTTATCATCCAGAAACCAATTTTCAATATGGCCCCCGGTGGCTACTGGACATCTTGGATTTCAGATCATCGTCGATTTCGATAGGTTTCTTCCCAAGGCCTAGTCCAACCATCCTATGAAGTTTCAATGTGATCCGACAAACGGTAACGGAGTTATCATCCGGAAACCACTCTGCCGCCCGCATGCCCGCCCGGACGGACGGCGCCATTGCATAATACCACGCCAAATTTTTTGGCGGGGTATAAAAACTATACACGTAAGGTGTTGAATATTTTGAAACTAATTTGACTGGGTGCTGTTGATGCCTACGGCAGAGACAAATTAGTTTTGAAATATTCAATAGCATATTTATTAAATAGTAGACATACAATTCATACAACAACACTTAGTCCGTCATCAATTATGAGTTCGTGATGAACTACATCATTCATGTGACAAAAGTGAGTAAAATTTGAGCACGCCATACCCATAAACATCTATAAAAAGTGTTGCAAACAAAATCCACCAAATTAAAATATCAAATATGGCTACCAAATGCAAAGTCATGATTGGTCCATGGCCGTCAGCTTTTTTGACAAATCAGCTTCCCTTGAACAAAGTTTAATGGGTAGCAGACCCTAAGCATCTTTCCCAGGTTTTGACCCAATATATTAAACACAATGGAAATGGAAATCTGTTTTGCATAAACTAGGTCACCCAACAAAGCCACGAGACAAATTGATTAATCATGATCTTGTAAACAAACTTGCTCCAACCTTTGACCTAGATGAAGTTTCTTGAGTTTCATATTAATCGGCCAAGTTATTTCGGAGACATTTATGTGTTTGTAAAAATAGCACAAAGCTGCCAAATGAAGAAAATGTCCATTTGTAGACCAAGAGAAAACACTATCGAGCCAGTCATTTCAGTGGTAAATTTTCAAAAATAATCTTCTCTTGGTCTGCAAATGAACATTTCTCAAAACCACCACAGAAGCAATTTTTGGCTGATATGAGTGTTACAGGGTTCAAATAACCTTGAATCTCTGTGCCATATGGATGTGTCCTGACAAATCTACTTGAAATTAGACCACTAGTTCTTGAGAAGTTCTTTGACGCTTCCTACTCTTTTCTAGAGTTTTGTCTAGAAAATTTGACATTACCATATCCATAAACATATTGGCCTATAAAGCAATTTTCGACATCAAAATCCATGTATATAAAGTCAACTACATTTGAACAGATGGACCGGTCCTCAGTCAGAATCTGTTCCATCAGATTCAACCTTTGGAATTTCCCGTCCGCAAATTTTGGTTTTACAATGAAAATCTGTTAGAGACTTGAATACAATGTTAAGAACTAAATAATACAAAGTATATACTTTGTCCATATTTTATATTCATGTCTTGATAATTCTATCAAATTGTTTATCATTCAGTTCACTATAAGTAAGTATTAGATGACATTTGGCATGATAATTAATGGCTCCTAACCTGAATAGACACCATAAAATCCCAATCGATATCGACCCGTAGATAGGGGATCAGATGTCATAGTAACATCCACAGTTTGCACTTCATCTGTTGAACTTGAAGGTGTAAAGCCAGAGATACTAATTTTCTGTGAAAATAATAATAATAATAATAATAATAATAAAAATAATAGTAATAATAATAATAACGACAATCAGAGATTGCTAAAGTAGGTCCCCCCATTCCACCAAGCACAACCTCCCACCAAGATTGGTCACCGTAACCGTGACTTTTGACACTAAATCGATAGGGTTCTTCGAAACACCAAGGACACCCTCCCACCCAAGATTAGTAATGATCACTTCAATAAAACTCAAGTTATCATTCTGAAACGCAATATTACAACATTAATTAGGTCACAGTGACCTTGACCCTTGATGGCAAACTCGATAGGCTTCTTCGGACCACCAAGGACAAGCTCCTACGCCAGCTTGGTAATGATCCCTTCAATAGAACTCGAGTTATCACCCGGAAACGCAATATTGCCCAATTAATTAGGTCACAGTGACCTTGACCATTGACGCCAAAATGGATAGAGTTCTTTGGACCACTAAGGACAACATCTCCCACACCAGATTGGCAATGATCCCTTTTATGGATCTCGAGTTATCATGCGGAAATGAAAGCCAGAACGGACGGACAGACAGACGGACGGACGGATGGACAAAGCAAACGCTATATATCCTCCCTATATTTAATAATAATAATAATAATAATAATAATAATAATAATATTAAAGCAGATTTGTTCGAAAGTTTTTCATGTTGCTAATTTTTGCAAACATGGGCTGCTTTGTGACATCCGAGTTGAACTCCTGAAACAAGGCATTGATACATACAATTTGATGTGAATCCACACACGTGTCCCGGGTCAAGTTTGACTCCAAACCATAGTTAGCTATAGCTAACTAGATTCCCAGTCGAACTTCAAATAGTTAACTATCTAGTCAACTATAGTCAACTGAGCTCGGCTCCAAATGATTAGTGCGAAATTGTCATAAAATCCAAAATAGCTTGCCATGGTAAAATGCACCTAAACATGTTAATATTTCCCTAACCTATGTAGGTTTGATGGAATTATGATGCGCTACAGGAAATCAATGTTCCCAAGGCCCATTTCTTTCCCGCTTTTTTAGTATTTGGACGCTTTTTGACATCTTAGTGGACAAAAGTAACCCATTTTCGTAGGCCATCAAAACAGACAACAGAAAGGGTTAATCAAGACTGGTACCTGGCTCCAAATTCAGTGGGGAACCGGGCACCAATGAACTACAGTTAACTATTTAGCGTGCGACTGGGCATAGCAACTGCATATATTCAGTAAACCAGCAAACTGACTATAGTTAGCTAGTCGAACTTGACCCAGGGTGCATGATGTGAACATAGATAGACAGATGCCTGTACAGACAATGGTTATTATTGTATGTCCCCCATTACTGGCATCGGGTGATAATATCAAGATGCTCAAGGGGTATGTATCACTCCGCTGTGATACGTGAGTACAGCTTATAAATAAGTTAACATGTTTCTAAAACAAAAACAGAAACAAGACAAATTATTTGTGAGCTGTACTGTATTTCTGTTTCTGATAGGTTAATCACTGACTCACCTGTACTTCTGGGTTTACAACTGAAGCCACACAGATACGTTGAATTGCTTGTTTAGCAGCACCAGTCATACTGCTAGTAAGGTCTGTACTAAATAGTCGTGCAGCGACAGTGACTTGTGAGGGGGGTCCATCCGTTGCGCCATGTAGAACTTCAATGTAATAGCTGATCAAATGAATAACAGATACGTAACGATTAAAAGTACTTCATCAGGTCGAACTAGAAATGTGGTTACAATGCAAATTTTATGGAGCTTGCATCACTTACCTAATTCTAACTATTAAGATGATTTGAAGGAGATTAAATATAATGGTCACCATTCACCCGTAACACTCATATCAGCCAAAAATGGCTTCTGCAGTGGTCTTAAGAAATGTCCATTTGCAGACCAAGAGAAAACTATTTTTGAAAATTTACCACTGGAATAAATGGCTCGATAACTTGCTTTATGGGAGCATAACTAGACATAGACATCTATGTTCAACACTACCACTGTACCCAATGTGATGTATTATGACACAAATGGAACTTCATTTAACTTTATAAAATAGTTTATTTACTATCAGTTTAAGTAACGGCCTTGAGAAGAGAAGGCTATTTTATAATTTACAAGTAGAAGGTCTGGCTCGATAACTGAGCCAGTCGTTCCAGTTGTAATTTTGTAAAATACCCTTCACTAAGCAAATATCTTAATTATCTTGCCCAGTCATACAATTTTATTGCTTTGTTGGTTAAAACGACGTAAATAGAGAATCTGGAATGAGGTAACTTTTCATATCACTATTATGGACCGGGTTGAAAATTATCAATTTGCACGAGCTTTAGCGAGTGCAAAATTGATAATTTTCAACGAGGTTCATAATAGTGATATGAAAAGTGACCGAGTTTGAGATTTTATTTATCATATAAACTGTAATTTTGAAATATTTGCCAATAGTTTCTGATGTGACTTTTATCTGATTTCTCATTGTTGATTTTCGTGAAATTGATACCGCCGCTGTGATGCACCCCTACTTGATAACAGATACTGAATGCAAAATATAGTGACAAACACAAAATCTGGCGATGTCAGCCGTAAACTACACTTTTCTTCTAAGACTATCACAGAGCCACTGCCATCAATCGTTACTTCTGCCGACTGATAAACTGTCAAACGATGACATTTTGCAATGACATTTCATGAATGACAAATCGTAGTAAACAAATCATAGTAAAACAGTACCATGTAGTAATCCCTACGCATCACGCTCACATAAATCGATGTTTTACTTGGTCGATTTAAATGGGTTGCGCACCCAACAGCCAATGAAAATACTCCGTTGAATATGGCACGTGTGCTCATAGCTAAAAATATGGAACGGGCTAGAAGGCTTGTTTATATGATAAATTAGATTTAATTAATATATTATTACCTCCTCTTAAACAAAATATTAATACATCCACTTAACCCTTTCATTGATGAATTCCCAATATCTCGATTTCATGACAATAAAAATACAAGGAAGCTGTTTTTGAATATTTTGAATATGATTGAGCAACGGCTTCCAAATATTAAGTTGGAAAGAATGTACTTTTTCTGGGATTTGTCAGTGAAAGGGTTAATCAATATATCATACATGTTATATATAGTCTTATCATTACATTATTACGTGCTCAAAATCAATATATTTTTACCTCCACTTAATCACTATTATTGCCCACTCATAATTGATATTATTATTTACCTCCCTTACCTGCTCATAATCAATATATTATTATCCGTTCTAAATCAATATATAATTACCTCCCCGTAATCAAAATATTATTACCTGCTCACAATCACTACATTATTACCTTTTCCGAGCTTCCAGTTGTATCTCTGTAGACTTTTGCTGAGAAGAGCTGAAATAGCTGGAGGTAGATGAACTGCAACTCGCTATCTCTTGCTGATAATCAAGAGATTAATTTTAATTAATACATAAGCTTATATTAACTGTCTCGATGTTGCAAGACACATGATGAACCAAAACTCTTAACTTGCTGAATATTTTAGAAACAATTTGATTGGGTGGGTTAGCCACCAAAAACTTTCAGTCAAATTGTTTCAAAATATTCAACAGGTTCAGACATATAACCCTTGGAATATGTTGTCTGCCAAAACACAGCACTTAGATGGTTAAAAAGGCATCAATTTATATACCTTGACCTCTACATGTAGATTACCAGAATCCAAATTTCAAGGTAACTATACAGGTAAACTGGTAAAACGTGATAAGCCACGTCGCAGAAGCATACCTGACGCTTGTCTTCGGTTGCTGTTAGTTTCAAAATATTCAACTGAATGTTTATTAAATTGTAAATCCATCAAAAAGATACAATTCGCAAACTTGACAGATTTTTTAATGTTCACGATGTAGCTAGATACGTCATTGTGACCTCGGCTAACTAGTAACATGTTTGATTATGGCGTCAGATACTTGAGTGACAGATCAGCTCCCTCTATTAATTCAACTGGTCAAAGCTAGATATTATTTCACACAAATTCATTTTACAAATGGTCTCCTGGTGGTCAGATTGGATTTCACATTTGGTTCAATCTTCAGAGGGATCCGCCCTATTTTATCACACAATGAGTACGCAATGTTTTAAAATAATTGGTCAATGCTACAAAGTGATGTCATGGAAACTGATATTCCAAATGGGCTTCTGGTGGATAAATTATATTTTGTAATTGAACTAATATTTACATGGATCCTTCCTTCATGTCAAGAAATAGGAATTTCTTCAAAGAGCATAAGCCCTTGAAGAATCAAATTCCTATTGAAAAACTAACATTCTTCTAATTCTTGAAATGGAGACAATTCAGCCAGAAATAGTCCAATCCAGGGAAAAGTCTTGAAAAAAATTTGAAAATTGTTTTCATTATGATGCAAACTAAATGTAATGAATATATAGAACTTGTGTAAGTTTTATTGAGTTCGGATAAGCCCTTGACGCATTAAAAACAAATTAAAAATGTTAAATTAACATTCTTCTAATTCTTGGTGCATGCCAGGCATCGGACGGTGAACATCGGATGGCAGATGTCATTTGGATCACTATAATTTGATAAGGAATTAACAAAAATCTCATCCAGAAATATTAATTTTCATGTAATCTTTTATAAACAAACCAAACCAACAAGAACAACACACAGAGATAGCTGAAATGAATGGCCCCATGCAAACCAACACAATTTCCGTAACTGGACCACCATGACTTTTGACCGTTTGATGTCAAATTCAATATGGGTGCTTGGACAACCAAGATGAATGTTAACCCTTTAACACTCTTATCAGCCAAAAGCGGCTTCTGCAGTACCCTTGAAAAATGCCCATTTGCAGACCAAAAGAACTGTTTTTGAAAATTTATTACTGGAATGACTGGCTCGGTAATCATGTCAGTAGAATTTGAGTTACCATCCAGAAAAGTAAAGAAATTTCCTTTTAATCTTTGGGCTTTATGACACCGAAATATATAGGAATGTTCAGCTCCTAAGGGCATCTTCTCACAAAAATTGAACAAGAGCCCTCCAGTCAAAATGGAGAGCACTCCAATGCACAGACACACAAAACGCAAATGCTATACATACTCCCTATACTTACAGGTGTGTGTGCGTGCGTGCGTGCGTGCGTGCGTGCGTGCGTGCGTGCGTGCGTGCGAATGAAAATCAAATCTTTAGGTTCAAATCAACAGTAAGCTTGATTGGTTTAAAACCTGCCATGATAGTTACAAATGTTATGTAGTATGGATAATAGGCAATAAGAAGGCCACATTTGTGGGCCACAGATTCGAGTGGACACTATTTGAGGTTCGAATGTTAGACACATGTTAAGACAAAATATACAGCACTTTCCATAAACACGCATGCACACATCTTGTGCTGCTACTCATTGAAAACACCCGCCCACCCACCCACCCACCCGCCAGCCCACCCACACACACATGCGCATAAACATATGCTTTGATGAATGTAACAAACATATACATCTAACTTCCATACTACCTTTAAACTTGGATCATTTGGATCAGTGCTGAAGAATAAACGTGCTACACTGCGAGACTTGATAAAAAATTGGTATTTTCCATCTTTGCTCGGAGTAAAATAACCTTGAAATCGGCTGACAAAGTTATTCAATACATCACTGGAAAACTGAAGACTGTCTTGAATGCTTATCCCTTGGTAGCCCGCATCAGTTCTGCTCAGGGTTGCCACACTAGCGAGTTCAGCAAAGGATTTTATAACATTCCAGGACTCAAATATTATCCCTCGATTACCTGAAACAATAACATCAGTGTTACATTGACGGGATATTGGCGAAAAGCTTGGCATTATGCATTTCTAAATACAAATCTAGATTTATATTAAAATCACAATTACCTTGACCTCAGATGCCTGAATGTCTTTGTGCTGCTCCTACTGGTTGAGGTATTTGTATGACCATGCTTAGTTCCAATAATTCGACCGATTCTGAAAGAATGGCAAAATGAGCTAAGCAGAGGAATCTACCGGTACCTGTTAAAGTCTGCATTCTATACAAGTCAAATGGTACAATGACCATGACCGTTGATCTCAATATCATTGTGCTTCATCCATTTGATATAAGGAAGCATGTGTCCAAGTTCAGTCCCAATAAGGTGAAGCCATACCCAAATATAAGACGATATGTTGAACTAAACCAAAATTTTAACCGTAAAAATAGTTTAATTCCAAGCTAACAGTGACCTTGAATGTTGACCTCATGACCTCAATATCATTGTGCTTCACCCCTTTGATATAAGGAAGCATGTGTCCAAGTTCAGTCCCAATAAGGTGAAGCCATACCCAAATATAAGACGATATGTTGAACTAAACCAAAATTTTAACCGTAAAAATAGTTTAATTCCAAGCTAACAGTGACCTTGAATGTTGACCTCATGACCTCAATATCATTGTGCTTCACCCCTTTGATATAAGGAAGCATGTGTCCAAGTTCAGTCCCAATAAGGTGAAGCCATACCCAAATATAAGACGATATGTTGAACTAAACCAAAATTTTAACCGTAAAAATAGTTTAATTCCAAGCTAACAGTGACCTTGAATGTTGACCTCATGACCTCAATATCATTGTGCTTCACCCCTTTGATATAAGGAAGCATGTGTCCAAGTTCAGTCCCAATAAGGTGAAGCCATACCCAAATATAAGACGATATGTTGAACTAAACCAAAATTTTAACCGTAAAAATAGTTTAATTCCAAGCTAACAGTGACCTTGAATGTTGACCTCATGACCTCAATATCATTGTGCTTCACCCCTTTGATATAAGGAAGCATGTGTCCAAGTTCAGTCCCAATAAGGTGAAGCCATACCCAAATATAAGACGATATGTTGAACTAAACCAAAATTTTAACCGTAAAAATAGTTTAATTCCAAGCTAACAGTGACCTTGAATGTTGACCTCATGACCTCAATATCATTGTGCTTCACCCCTTTGATATAAGGAAGCATGTGTCCAAGTTTAGTCCCGATAGAGTGAAGCCATGCGGCGATATGAGATGATATGTTAAAATAAATGCTTAACTTAACCGTAAAAAGTAGTGTTTTGTACCATGGTCACAGTGACCTTGAACTTTGACCTCAATATCATAGGGCTCCATCCGCTTGACATAAGGAAGCAGGTGTTCAAGTTTAGTCCCAATAAAGTCGCTAAGCTGAAAATATATCTATGGACGGGATAAATACATTGTCGTTTTGATATGAATGCAGTAATGAATATATGTATGAAATCTGCTTACAATAATCCTGATAGCTTAACCTTTTAACACTCATATCAGCCAAAAATGGCTTCACCAGTAGTCTTGAGAAATGTCCATTTGCAGACAGAGATTATTTTTTGAAAATTTACCACTGGAATGACTGGCTCAATAACCGAGCCAGTCATTCCAGTGGTAAATTTTCAAAAACAGTCTTCTCTTGGTCTGCAAATGGACATTTTCTATGAGAGAGCGAAATTTTCTTGAACAAATTCGAAGGTTCAATGGTTAACTATAGCAGAGCTAACTAGAAAAGTTAACCCAACCTGCCAATGACATGGATCAAGAAGATACCGTGTCCAAAGACGCTGCCACCATCCAGATGACATAAGCTGTTCTGTTCTTCAAACAGGCGAGCTAAAAAGGGTTTTTATTCACAAAACCACATGGGTAACTACTTTGATATTAAATGATGATAACATGAGTCTACAATGCATTCGTTTAGACCATCAAGTTTTATTATTGCATTCAAATGGCATGAAATTAGACCCGACAAGAATTATCTATGTAGTTTATTGAAACAAGAAAAGTTGGTCATCATCACCCACATTTGATATACAATCTATGACATACTATTAGGCTATATACACAGTTTGGTGACTATACATGTATGTGACAAAGTCTTGAAACTATGATTTGGTAAAAAAAATCATGGATGGAAACATGGAATTTTCTATGATGCTCAGTGACCAGTGAAAGGTCACGCTGCCCTACTTAACACACAACCCAGCTTTAGGCTATAATGCATCCATTCTCTAAATTTGGTTAGTCTATAGGGAACAGTACTGAAGCAACAGCAAAAAAAAGAGTATTTTATGATGCTCAATGACATATAAAAAATAGGTCAAGCTGAAATACTTTTGCTACATGCCACACTTTTTGGCTATAATGCATCCATGTACCAGTCTTGATGACTATGAGAAATACATTAAAATTATGGTTCGGACAAAAATTTGTGGATGCACAAACCTTCACGCAGCCACAAACACACATGCACGGATGCATGCATGTGCATTAAACGAAATCACGGATTTCTTTTTTCATGAGAGAGTTGATACTTACCTCCCTAATACTCTTTGATATTGCTAAATATCAGCTTTCACTCAATAAAACACTCAGATTAAAAAAGTTAGTGCCCCTACTGGGCAGGTAGTCAGAAGACAGTCTGGCGGATGCTAGCCCCACCACCGCGCATGCGCAGACTAGTACTTCCTCTGGCTAATTTATTGGCTGACACTATGCAACTTTACAAGAGCCTGAAGACCGAGCCTCTGTGGGGCGGAGAGGCTGGGTCCGTATTAGGGAGGTAAGTATCAACTCTCTCGTGAAAAAAGAAATCCGTGATTTCATTTATTTCACTTCAAGAGTATACTCACCTCCCTAATACTCTTTGATATTGCCAGAATTTGTCAGGGAATTCGGCGGGAGGGAGGCGAGGTCAAAAGACCAGCTCTTCCCTATGCGCTTTTCTGTGATTAAGGCACTTAAACTTCTGAAATTGTGTGGAAACACAATCAGGAATAGATTGAAAACATCGGCTAACACAAACCGATGGCTGAGAGATGACCAAATGTCATACGCGCCCCCCCCCCCCCCCCTCTTGGGAGGAAGACCGAATGACCTCAATGTCCCATACGCTCTCTACGTACAAGTGCCATGTACTATAGGACATTAAACGATAAAGCTTCATTTTCGTATACTCTCAATAATAAACCACATAAAAACACGTACCATCACCATATTAATAACGACGGGTCACATGACATTACAAAAAACCATGGAGAACACACACACACACACAAGACTAACCTTGTGGAAGATTGGTGCTGTCATCATCTCCCCATTGGTGAAGACTGATGCAGCCCATAAAGTAGATGTTTCCATTGATTAAATGTGAAAATATATAAAAATGTACACCTAGACTAGCTTTTCAAAATCGATAAGGCGAGAGGATTCGAGGTGTCACGGAGATACATGTAATGGTCGGTAAAACTTGACTCACAGTGCCACTGAGCTACTGACATAATGTCATCCACAGGTACCCCATTAAATAGGGCAGTGGAGGCCACTACACCTCGGACACTGTGAGCCTTGGCCATGTCAACTTGTTTACCTGTGGCAGATTTATGGCAAAATTGAATACACTCTACAATCCACCTGGAAATGGTGTCCTTTGACGCCCTGCCATGGGGTTCAATATATGACAACCATAACGCTGATGGGCTCGTCCGCCATTCCTGAGTACGTTGTTTGTACCGGATTAATGCTCGGACTGGACACCATAGTTTTGAATTAGGATCATACCTGGTCAAAGCTGGTAAAATTATAGGTTGACCCGGATATTTCAAAGACTATTTTTTGCCATGAAATTTATCCTAGGTAGAAGCCTAAGGCCTTCCCCTGTAACCACAAAACGGTCTGCCTCGGATGATAAGGCATGAATCTCACTTCTACGCCCAGCCGAGGCCGCAGCAATTAAAAATACAGTTTTAAGCGTCAACATTTTCATAGAAATTGAGCTTAGTGGTTCAAATGGCCTATCAGCTAGCACCTGAAGCACTAGTGATAAACTCCGAGATGGAATCACTGGGGGATTCCTTGGTCTTAGATTGCCCATGCCTTTGATTAAAGTATTTAATGTATTTACTTCATCACTTCTCCTATTAGCCAAGCAAGGGATAACTGTCATTAAAGCTGACTTATAGCCAGCAATAGAGTTAGGCTTGAGGCTATAGGCATCATACAGGTGACAGAGGAAATCGGCTACTACCTGAATAGATGAATCCATTGGATTAATACATCTTTTTGAGCACCATTCTGCAAATCTGTTGATTTTATAATTATATGCTCTGGAGGTTTACCCCCTCCTGGCATTTGCCATGAACATGGCTGCTTGCTCAGAAAAGCCCTCCTTAATTCTAGATTCCTTGACAACATCCACGCAGTCGATTGGAACATTGACGGATTGTTGTGAAGGTTCTTGCCCTGATAATATTGTCCATCATAGGCAGAGGAACCGGATTGCAGACCAGAAGGTCCAGCAGATCCGTATACCATGATCGGCTTGGCCAATTTGGGGCGATCAGAAGCACTTGGCATTCCTCCTGTCTGATTTTCTGAAGAATTTTTGGAATCAGGATTGCTGGAGGGAATGCGTATGCATACATTCCCACCCAGCTGATAGCTAACGCATCTGTTGCGATAGCGCTCGGATCTGGAATCGGAGAGACGTACGTCGTCATCTTCGCATTCTTCTTCGTTGCGAATAAATCTATGTTGGCTTTCCCCCAGTTGTCGAACAGACGATCTGCCACACATTGATTTAGTTGCCACTCCGTAGGTAAAACACTCATCCTTCGGCTCAATGAGACTGCTAGCAGATTTAACCTTCCCGGAATATGAACTGCTTTCAAGGTAATCCTGTGATCCAGGCACCAGCAAAGCAGTTTCCATGTCATCATACAGAGACTGGGTGACTTCGTTCCGCCCTGGCGGTTTATGTAAGTCACTACTGTTGAGTTGTCTCATCGAATTAGAACACCCTTGCCCTGAACTTTCTGTAAGAAATGTTCCAGGCCCAGGACTACTGCTCGTAATTCCAGTAGATTGATATGTTCCTTTGACTGTTCCAGATTCCAAAGCCCTGATATCGTGGATTCTTCCAGGCAAGCTCCCCACCCCTCCATCGATGCATCTGTATACATCGTTAACTGAGGGTGAGGAGGGGTTAACATCACCCCCACCAGGAGATTCTCTGTCTTCAACCACCATTGAAGGTGATGAATTAGAGGCTCCAACACTGACACGCTTGAGTCCAGTGAACCTGTACTCTGGGTACATTGTGTCATGAGAAATAACTGGATCGGCCGCCTGCGTAAGGCCGCCTGAGGAATGACTGGTTCCAGAGAAACCATCAATCCCAGCATTCTCAGATAAACCCGTGCCAGGACATGATGACTGTTGCACACTGACTGTATTACTGAGATGAGTATCTGTACCCTCTCCTGAGTAGGATAAACATATCCTATCTCCAGATCGAAGAACATTCCCAGGTAAACAAACTTCTGGGATGGGGTCAGCTCTGATTTTTGAAAATTTATTATCCAGCCTAAATCTCCAGATATGCTGATAAACTTTCCTGGTTGTGTGCTTTTAACAGCCAGTCATCTATGTACGTGTGGACTGCTATGCTTTTCCTGCGGAGGTATGCTGTTATTGCAAGAACCACCCTGGTGAAGACCCGAGGAGCCGTAGAAATTCCGAAGGGTAACACCCTGAATTCCCACTGTCTGCCCTGGAATGCAAACCTCAGGAAGCGACGGAAACTCCTCGCTATTGGAATGTGAAAATAAGCATCCTTCAAATCTATTGAAGCTGTCCACATTCCCTTCTCCAACCCTGCCAACACCGATTTCAGTGTTTCCATTTTGAAACTGGGTGTGCCTATGAACATGTTCAATGGCTTGAGGTTGAGAATTGGTCTCCACCCTCCAGTGCTTTTCGTTACCAAGAACACGGTTGAATAGAAGCCCGGGCAATTGTGTGCCGGTTGAATTGCTCCCTTGAGTATGAGGGAATTTATTTCCTCCTCTATACACAACCGTTGATCTGGATCTCTTGGAATTTGAGTCCAGACCGGCACCAGAGACAGTCGTGATGGCGGGCCTGTTATCCAGTCTGGCGCTCCCTTGAGTATGAGGGAATTTATTTCCTCCTCTATACACAACCGTTGATCTGGATCTCTTGGAATTTGAGTCCAGACCGGCACCAGAGACAGTCGTGATGGTGGGCCTGTTATCCAGTCGGGATGATACCCGACTGAAAGCCATCGCAAGACTAAACAGTCCTGAGTCAACCGTTCCCACTCTTGCATGTGGTTGGCCAATCGGCCTCCCACTGGTCCATCTAGGGAGAGAGGTGGACATAAGGAGCACAAGAGTGGTACTGTCTCCTGGTGCAGATGCACTGGGGTAGCTCTTACTGTGGTAATCACCCTGTCAGGTACGATTACCACGACCAGATCCTCGCGCACCACGGCCCGCACCGTGCGCGGGTAGCTGCCTGGCTGGCTGCGCCAGAGAAGCCTGCGCACCCCTCGCTGCTGGCCGAAGCGCACGCGGCCATGGCCGACGCTGCGCTGGTGGCTGGCCTCTGACCTGGCCACTGCCACCTCGAGCCTGCAGGGGATGATACACAGGGGGAGCTGCGCGAACGCGCTCTCTACGGAGCACTTCAAATTGCTCACGTAATGCCCTCTCGTTATTGACCAGGGTAACCGTCTCCTGGAGATGCTTACATCCCTCACCTCCAAAGAGACCAGGACCTGTCATAGGCGTACGCAGCAGCCTATTATATAAATCCTGGGATGGGCACAAGTTATCAAGAGCAAACGTGCGCCTCGCTCGGACACTCCTGGTTACAGACCGGGTTAAACAGTCCAAAGCTTTCTTGGATGGCTCTCTGGACAGTCACCGGACTAGGCTGACGTAATGCGGATGCCGTTACTACCTCCTGTAACAACTGTGAGACGTGCGAAAGCGCTGAGATAGATGCCCTCAAACTCTCTTCCGCATCACGTAACGTGGTGTTAGCCGAACGCAAAACGTTCGAACACAGTGCTCCCGTGTCAGACCGGGAACCTGGCCGCGTATCTTCACCCAGCGCAGCACGGTCATCCATGTTTGGCTTAGGTACTACACAGTATAGCTGATATTGATCAGCTATAATACGGCACCGCTTTGCCACTTCACGGGGGGCCTTCGCTAAACGTCCATAATGGACGTCTCCGCCGCAGTGAATATATCAACAACATGATCAGCTAACGGCAAAGATGGCATAGCGGTAAACAGTCGGTTTTCCTGCCAGCCATGGGCGCAGGTCCTGTTGACTGGCCGACTGATCCACAGCAAGATCTGGTCTGACGTTGATTAGCCACTGACAAGCGTCAGACCAGTCTTCCTCCGTGGCCACCTGCGAATGCGCTACAAGACGAGGGCCTTCGTCATCCTCCTGAGCAATCACAGGTGTGTATGTGGCTGGAGGAACTGATATGCCTGGCAAGCCAGAGAAAGCATGCGGGCCTGAAAGAACAGGCATACTAACTGACTGGCTTGACCAGGAGCAGGCGCCGTGGTATTGCGTGGGGAAAATTTCGCCACACCACGGCCCTGGACAGCACCTGCTACACCATCGGCAAGCCGAGGTATGCGGTAAAACTGGCCATCAGATCCAGCCTGGGCTACCTTCTGCGCCGTGGATGCTACTCCTGCGTGAGTAGTATGATGGACAATGTCGCCCGTATTCCCCGCAAGGGGTGCACATACGTCAATGTCCATGGCCACGGCGCCAGAAGGAGAACCCAGCAGATAATCCTCTTCTTCCTGGCCAGAAAGATTAGACTCCAGGTCAGCAAAGAATGCTAACCCGGACTGGCCAAGAGAGGTACGATAGGAGCAACTGGTACCTGCAGGGTGCGGATAATCCTGGCCTGATAAGCAGGCAGGTTCCAGCGACACCTGACCACGAACAACCGGCGCGGCAAGCCTGCTGCCAGTGTTCTTATAGTGGATTTCACCCTCTATTAGGGCCACCTCTGAATCATGGTCGAAAACTGGTATGTCCCTAAATAGTACCGATTCAGAGGCGGGGATTATCTGCTCCGGAGCAGATGAGGACAACGAAAGATTTTGACCAGGAAGTATGCCACGAAGCAACTCTGGAACCAAATCTTTAATTGTCCTCTTCATCTCTCCCATCATCTCAATATGGAAGGTCCGCATCCATAGCGGATGAGGTCTTCCTCTTACCCTTCTTACCAGAAGCCTCTTTCTTAATTTTCCTCTCCCCCTCTGGAGCCTTCTCCCTGGTCTGCAATGATAGAAATTCAGACATTAGCTCTCCCCCCCCCCCCACCTTTTACAGATCTCACATTTAAGCAATGGCCCACATAGGCTGCACTGGGAGCATAAATGGGGGAAGAATCTATCCATTATAAACCTTCCACATGAAGGACAACCAGGCCTCTGAAACACACCAGAGGACAAAGACAATGAGTATTACAGATATTGAATTAGAACTCAACATGAAATAAACAAGGAGGAAGGGGCCATAAAGACCCAAGCTAATAATAATAAATCAGCGTTGGACAAAACTTTTAACTGATAGTAAGGCGCAAGGCTGATTATGACATCATAACTTCAAAAATATGAAGTTAAATCGATCCGAAACAAACATCCAGGTGTAAGGACGAATTGTAATCATATCCAGAACATCCTAACTACACAGGATAGTTTATACAGACTATACAAACATCAGATAAACAATGCTAAATGGCAGTAAGATTTTATAAATATTGTCAAATATAATTGAAATGCCTCATATCATAACTAGAGTACCCCAGTCTTTAGCATAGACAAACCATCTGATCTGATGTACCGGACGCTCCACCAATCATTATGACCTCTTAACTCTCTCCACCTTATAGGGGAAGGAAGTGGACCAAGAGGAAAAAGTGAGAAGACCTTCATCCGAGGCCTCCAACTCACTGGGAAAAGATTTTTGGTTAGATAACCTAACAAAGTTAGTAGGAAATGGAACCTTGGTGGAGAGAAAAACAAACTCTCTGATGATGTGATGTCCTAACATTCCTAGGTAGATACCTGTGGACATAAACACAAAGAGAGATTAGCATTTCATAGCGCCATTTTGAAATAAACTATTTATTTTAGGTGCTTATCACGATAAACGCGAGTCCCGGAAACACATTACAACGGGATAAACTCGCTAAAATATACTAGAAGCCACCAGGTGGCTAGGTCCTGGGTGCTCCTCTGGAGTAGTAGCACATTCTGCCATATTAATCCAGGTGAAATAGAACTTCTACACAGACAAAACATTCAGAAATTAAGGAAAAGCCTATGAGCATAGAAAACATGAGTTGTCTCTCAGCCAATAAATTAGCAAAGAGGAAGTACTAGTCTGCGCATGCGCGGTGGCGGGGCTAGCATCCGCCACACTGTCTTCTGACTACCTGCCCAGTAGGGGCACCTAACCTTTTTAATCTGAGTGTTTTATTGAGTGAAAGCTGATATTTAGCAATATCAAAGAGTATTAGGGAGGTAAGTATACTCTTGAAGTGAAAACACTCACATGCATGTGCGTGCATACACGCACGCACAGGCACTAATGGAGTGTTTACTATATAGATGTGTTTTTGCTGGGCTATACAACATGGAAAATTATGAATAATTTACAGATACATGCTGAATATTTTGAAATTAATTTGAATGGAAGCTGTTGCTGCCAACAGCTTCCTGACGACATAATTTCAAACAAGAACAAATAGAGATTGCGAACCTCACAAATCAGATAACTTGATGAACTTTCTCACCTGGGTAGGATGTTGTTGCACTTGGAGCAGCTGAAACTGTACACTGTATTGACGTTTCTGTCCATGTTCCCACATCACAAGGTACACCTGAAAGACAACACACACACACCTATGGAGGGATCTGATCTGTCACTGAAGTTCAGGATGTTATAATCAATTATGTCACATGTAGGCTGAAATCACAATACATCATGGTATATTTAGCTACATTATGAACATTGAAAAGTCTGTCAAGTGTACAAATTGTTTGTCTTTGATAGATTTACTAGGGGTTAACAGCCTTTAGCCAAATTTGTTTCGGAATAGTCAACAGGCTACCTGTACAATTATGCTAAAATTGGGATCCAGTGAATTCAGGATTCAATGTATTTAAACCAATCCCAACACATGCAAAACACGGGAAGAGCTTAGCTAGAAATGGGTTGGGCATCCCTAGAAATGGATCCATCAATTACTAACTACCTTACAATGTATTTCTAGTGTGTAAGAGGCAGTTTCCACTCAATTTACAATTTCAAAGAAGGGGGGAGCATCCTATGCATGAGTTGAAAGTTTTGATTGGATAATTCTCCTAGCATGGCAGCTAATAGAAGAAAGCTGCTAGGCACAGCAAATTTTTATCAGTAATTGTCAACTTTGTGACATTATGAAATTATAATGAATGTGTTTATCAGCCAAAGATGGTTTTACATGTATTTTCATGAAAGCTGTGTGGAGTCAATTGGATTATATTCTGAAAATATGCAACAATGTTCACGGCTAGAGCAGGGCCGGTATGTTAGTTAGTAATTTTATCTTACCAGTTGTCATTCTCGTTAAAATTACATTTTCTAAATTTCACAGCATCTTATCCACAAGTACTGGACATTTCAGGACAGATTTTGGGTCTGCGTCGTATACAGGAGGGCGGTCAATACACGCGCAAAATTTTCATTAATCGTGTTTTGATTTAAGTGATGCAGTGTTTCTTTTGGGATCTATATAAGATATGTGGCCCCCCCCCCCCCCCAAGGACCTGTGTCATTCTACAATGCGGAGATTGCCAAAATGTTAGTAGCACGAAAGTTAAACGTAAACATACATCTATGAGAAGCCTACGAATGCTTGAGAGATGTACACTATACATCACACTTATAATGTAAACAAGAGGCCCAAGAACATAACACTCAAGCCCTTGGGAATATATGCTCTATAGCTCTACTAAGAGAATATTTTGTCTAAATAACTCCAAACTTGCTGCCTTAAAACCTTAATGGTCAAATGATCAAAATATTCGGTTATTGAATGTCCATTTGTAAGCCAACAGAGGACTATTTTTGAAAATTAACCATTGGAATGACTGACTCAGTTATCGATCCAGGCATTCCAATGGTAAATTTTCAGAAACACTCTTCTCTTGGCCTGCAAATTGACATTACCCAAGACCACTGTAGAGGCTAGTTTGGTCGACTTGAGCATTAAAGGGTTAAACAGTGATTTCCAGCCTAATTACAGTCCCAATGGTCATCATGAGCTAGTATTCAAAGGATTACACTATTAGTTTGAAAGCAATATATATATATATATGGTGACTCTTCCTATGCATAAATATATAATTTGCAAATAACATAGTTATTACCTCCGACAAAAACAGCAATTGGAGCCTTGGTATCATCAAAGTTATTGCCGCTGATGGTCAACATGGTGCCACCTACGATACTGCCAATTTGTGGACTTATAGACGTAATCTCTGGAAACAGAAACAGTATATAGTCTCAAGTGACAGTATTTCAGCGATATTAAAAAAGCAATGAGGAGGTACCGAATAAACCATCAATATTTATTAATTGTAGAGCATATATCCTTTAGTATGCAATCATAACCTGGTTAATCAATATGTTAATGTAAATAATTAACCCTTAATTAATAGTCAAGATTGGTCAAGAATTTAGCTACTTAATCTCTATTTGCCTTGGCCCAGAGAAGACTATTTTTGAAGGCTTACCACTGGAAAGAGTGGCTGTGTTATCTAGCCAGTCATTCCTGTGGTAAATCATAAAAATAGTCATCTTTTCCGCTACACATGGACAATCCTCACCTGCACAGGCTGGCTTGATCATTGAAGAATCAAGGAAAGGACCAACAACCACATATATTCAGATTACATTAAGAAAATGTAACTATATACAATGCATTCAGAAACAAATTAGTAAGAAATATAACTCCAATATTAAGTGATAACAAAGTGGTTGACATATTGACCAGACACGCAATAGATGGTTAATATTATGTGACAAATAGAATACACACATGATGGTATGCCACTGCAAATCCCCACCCTTTCATATTTGACATTTTGCCACCACCACTGACCCATCATAGGGAAGTCCAGTATAAATGTTATCTCACAATCTACAATCATATGCCTGGGTAACTCAAATTCACAAATTTGCTTGAACCCCACCAAATGGTTTCAGAAAAGAACGCATAATGAACAGATAGATGGACGCAATCACAATATTTTTTTTAAAACGCCTGCATTAAATGTGCAATAGTTATGTTACATTCCTTAGAAAAGTGACAAGAATCATGCAAATTATTATTTATACCACAAGTATTCCAAAGGATTTCCAGTCTCATCATCCCACGCTATACATTGACTGACTTTGGACCTCAAAATCAATACAGTTCTTTGAGCGCCCAAGGGCAAACCAGCCATCCTGGTTTGGTGAAGATCCAGTTACTAGAAGGTCAGTTATTGTGTCGAACACACATATACACATGCACTCACACATGCACAAACTCATGTACAAACTCACGCAGACAGACACATGCACGCACGCACGCACGCAGACAGACAGACAGACAGACAGACAGACAGACAGACAGACAGACAGACAGACACACACACACAGCCTATGGAGGGATCCAATTGATCACTCAAGTATCTGACATCACATCATAAACAAATACATGACAGGTTAGCTGATATCACAATCAAAATGGCATAGCTCCATCACAAAAATAATAAAAGTCAATCAATGAAGTAAATGTATTGTGTCTCTGATAAATTTACAATTTAAGAAACATTCTGTTTAATATTTTGAAATTAATTTGACTCAGCCTCAATCAAATTAGTTTCAAAATATTCAATAGGTTACGTGTATAGTTATCTTGAAATTTAGACACTGAGAATTCAGGTTTCAAAGTTTTGATTCCAACACACGTAAAAAGTTGTCAGCACTTCTAAACTAGAAATGGATGGAGCCATAGCTAGAAATGGATCCCTGTATTGCAGGTCACATGCCATTTTGTAACGAGACTAATCATCTGACATGCTTTATAAAAATCATGCAGCATTAAATAGACAGTTATATACGTAACACAAACCTGCATAGGACTGGTACAAATAGATAATGCCATCAGCCGTCGCCTTCAGTGCAGGGAGATCTATACGCGACCTAATTAATATATACGGTAGATATGGACTAGTTAATCTATCAAAAATGATTTTATAAATCTTAGGGAGCATTAATTAACAAATGAAAACCACTATCGTTGCAACATAGGCAGCTTTGTCAGAAATCTGACCACCGCACCCAAACGCTTCAGAGAAAGAGTAATAAATAGCTAACCATCTCGAAGCTCCTAACCATTTCATCAATGAAGTCTGATATCTCAATTTCATGACAATAACACAGGAATGCTGCTGAATATTTAGAAATTAATATGAGTGGGAAGCTGTTGCTGACTTAGGCTGCAATGGCTTTCAGTCATATTACCTTCAAAATATTAAAGAGATATATGCTACTTTGTTGGTGAAAGGGTTAAATGTCTTAACTATTTAACATAGTTGGATCAGAATTTGTAGGAGATTGTGTCTTTGACAGGAAATCCAATTTAGATCATAAATTTAAAACATTAAATATCTCAAAAAACATTTTTATATATCATGTTTTTTATTCATCCCCATTGTTTCTAGCTAAAGAACAACTGAAGACAAACGTGATAGGTTTGAATAATAACGGATGGATCTTATCTGTCCCTCAAGTATATGACATCATAGTCAATAATGTTACCTCTAGGCTGACATCACAATCAAAATGCATAATGAATGACACATAAAGCAACATCAAGGACATTTAAATGTCTGTCAAGTGTACAGAATCAGAATAGAATGTATGCCTTTCATGGATTTACTATTAAATAAACATTCTGTTGAATATTTTGAAACTAATTCGACTGGATGCTCCATCAAATTAGTTTCAAAATATTCAACACCTTAACTGTATCATTGCCTTGAAAATGGGATGATTATGAGGATTCAGGGTTCGAAGTATATAAATCGATCTCAACACCTGCAAAGTATGGGCGGAGCTTACTTAGAAATGGGTGGAGCTTAGCTAGAAATGGCTTCTGGACTTCTGATCTGAAAAGCTTGCGAAGATATTTAGCCTGGACAGTTGATGAATGAAGTAAGGCTGAATGCACAACATTATCTCTTTAACACTCAAATTTATTCAAGAAAATTTAAATTTTCACATAGAAAATGTCCATTTGCAGACCAAGAGAAGACTATTTTGGAAAATTTACGACTGGCTCTGTTATCGAGCCAGTCATTCTAGTGCCAAATTTTCAAAAATAGTCTTCTCTTTGTCTGCAAATTGACATTTCTCAAGACTACTGTAGAAGCCATTTTTGGCTGATATGAGTGTTAAAGAGTTAATGGTAATATTGGTTATGGAAATCAAAATCTTTGCTAACTGCTAAGTAAATGTCCATATCCAGGGCAAGAGAATACTATTTTTGACAATCTGCGACTGGAATGACTGCCTCATACATCAAGCCATTCCAACCTCTATGAATATGCTATAAATCAGCTAAAACTTAATGCTAAATACCTGCCGAAATCCTCATTTAAAATGATGCTGTCATTCATGTAATCTGAAGAGAAAAATAATATAAAGAATTACAAAAAACAACCAAAAACTTTCCATTTCCAATTAAAGTACAAATAACGTAACATGTTCCCAAAACAAAATAAAACATACTGTTGAATATTTTGAACATAATTGGATTGGAAGACACTGTTACCTTAAGAAACAATATTTGCAGACCAAGAGAAGACTATTTTTGAAAATTTAACACTGGAATGACTGGCTCGATAACTGTTTTCTGAGAAAATTGACATTTTTAAAAACAAATTTGAGGGTTGAACAAACATGTTTCTGTTCTGGAAACATGTTCACTTATTTATGAGCTGCACTATAGCGTGTATGCCAGGAATGATGTATGTTAAATCTTTTTGTTATTGTACTGTCATTCTGAGAGCAAGATACAATTCTAAGGTTTCTCTTGCATGGGGACTATAAAAGCATGGGGAGCATGAAAATGTAACACTTTTGTCATCATGATTTACCAAGAAAATTAAAATCTCTTCCTTTGAAGGCAGAGAAGACTAATTTTTAAATATCTACCACTGGAGTGACAGGCTTGATAGCTGAGCCAGTCTTTCCAGTGATAAATATTTAGAAATTACTCAGTCTTGGCCTACTATATTAGGCATTACTCAAGAATGCTGCAAAGGACCAGTTTTAGCTGGCTTGGCCATTAAAGGGTGAAATCCAGATATGAAAGTAGGGCGCATAAAATAATGTATTAGCTACTATAAAGATATTAAACAGATTAAGATATTGTGTGCATTGATTGTTCTTGCATGTTTTTCAACCATCACCCCAACAAATAACACCTTTTGATGCATAGGATTAGGATAGATTAATTATGAGACCAAATCAGTGAATTAATCCATTAATAGTCACCGACTGGATCAATAATCTACTAATTTAAATAAATTTCATAATCACAAATTATGATTTGATTGACAACTCTTGATAATTAAAGGCGTAACCATTTAATGAACAAATTAATTCAAGAAAATCAAAATTAATACCGAGCCAGTCATTCAAGTGGGAAATTTTCAAATACAGTCTTCTCTTGACCTGCAACTGGACATTCCTCATGACCACTGTAGAGGAACGTTAAAGAAAATCCCATTCTCTACTCACCGTTCAGGTGGTCTGCAAATGGACATTTTTCAAGACCACTGCAAAGAGCGCCTCTAGACATGCTGGTTGGCTTGATCATTAACCTTATAACACTCAAATAAGCCAAAAACTGCTTCAGCAGTGGTCTTGAGAAATGTCCATTTGCAGACCAAGAGAAGACTATTTTTGAAAATTTACCACTGGAATGACTGGCTCGATAACAGAGCCATGAGGAATTTGACATTCTCTTGAGGGTTCCAGCATTAAATAGCTAATTCATCTTTCCAGAGTACCCACCCATCATATGACGTCATAATGAACTGCGTAATGTGTACAATGACATCATAATGAATGACATCGATAAGTACATCACGAACGCATATTTGAAGACGGCCTATGCGTTGTTGTACAAATTGTTTGCTTTTACTATTTAATAAATATTCTGTTGAATATTTTGTAACTAATTTGACTGGGTGCTGTTGCTGCCATAGGCAGCAACAGCACCCAGTCAAATTAGTTACAAAATATTCAACAGCTTCCCTGTATAGTTTTCAGGAAATTGATAGCTAGGGAATTTGGGGATCGATCAATCCCAACACGGCGAGGTGTGGGTGGAGCTTAGCTAGTGATGGGCGGGGCATGGGTAAAAATGGAAAGGTCCATTAGTCGCTAAGCTATGACATTGGAACTTACAGACAAACTTGTGAGTAGGCTTGCACATGATATGGCCATAATCACCACTCAACTCTATACCATAGCTAGGAGAGAAAGTATGCATTAATACACTATATCAAACAACAACCGGAAATCTGGTTCCATGCAAACATGAAGTTCGATTTTACGTTACAATGAACTTCAAAGCCTAACTCCAAATATAGGTCTACTTACATAGACTACCAAAATTCAATACACCTATCTATGATGATGGCACTTGACCTTTAGTCTCCGAAGTCATTGAACTTCTAATAAACACAAAATGTTAATGTTGAACAGAAGTAAATGGCCCAATAGCTGATGAGGTTCAATAGTTTAGTCTTAATGAAACCATAGTTATGGCCATTGTTTAACGGTGTGGTCTCTATATATACAGTTAAAATAAATATTTGGCTGAAGGAAGATATCTGCTAAACTTGGTTTTAATCCATCAACAATTGACAAAACATACCACAAACATATTTTCCCCATAGGCTTCAATTCTTTGAAAATCTAATAAGGGGCAGAACCTTGTTATTTATTTAATTATTTTCACTTCATATTCATAGTCCAAATGCATTGGATGTGGCCTAAAGGAACATATCTGTCAAGTTTGGTTTTAATCCATCAAGAAATGGTAAAATGTGACAACTGTTGACAGACAGACCGACAGAGAGACAGCATGACAGACAGACAGACAGGCAGAGAGACAAACAAATTCTGATTGAATAAGCTCACCCAGGTGACCTCGCAAAGATCACAATGACCTTGACCTTTGACCGTTTGATAGCATAGTCATTAGATTAAACCCTCTTCTTATACAAAAGCATGTGTCTAAGCTTGGGTCCAGTATCATTAACCAAACATGAGATATAAACCACTTAACACAAAATGATATTAGTGAAAAGAAAAAACCCTGTTAGTTTTGTCATTATTACACCGACATTGACCTTTGCCATTTTGATGCCTAAGTGATTGTGCCACACCAGTTCTCTATCAGAGAGCAATTTCAATTTGGGCTCTGTATCATGCATAACCAAACGTGATATAAGCTCACTCCTAGGTCTACATAAATGGCAAATGTCAATGCTGAAAAAAACCCAAAGTATGAAGGTAACAATGACGTGGACCTTTTGACCACATGTGGCTGTGTAATGCCCTCCTATTATAAGGAACTATATGTGTACAGTTGGGTACACTATGTCTATGCCTAAGCATGAGCTATAAATGGCAAAGATAAACTAAACATAAAATATTAATCTTGACAAAACAAGTTTTTACCGTGCTCATGTCTTAGTATTATCTTGGTATTAGTGTTCCACTAACACTAATACTCAGAGACTGTACCTCAGCAATAGAATTTTGATTGGCCTTACTAAACCTGGCCAGTACAAGCTGTCAGGTCATATCTCAGAGCAAGAGATGCCTAAAGCAAATATAAACACATATATGCAGTGTCTGGCCTAAAGCATGAAGGTCGTCCTGAAACATCAGCAGAGATATAATTAGATTCAGATGGTCAGTTAGTGCCATGATCTGGCATAATATAATTATTAATGTCCCAGACTGACCAATGACCATGCAGGCAGACATCCTATAGGATTATGCTCAAGTAGTCTGACCACATAGATTGTCATTAATTATTAATTAGAAGAATATATGTGGTAATATGTCATGGGAAAGCCATCCAAAACCAGCCTCTACAGTGCTCTAGGGGGGATGTCCATTTGCAAACCTAGAGAAGACTATTCTTGAAAATCTTATACTAGAATGACTGGCTCGATAACTGAGCCAATCATTCCAGTGGTATATTTTCAAAAATAATCCTTTCTTGGTCTGCAAATGGACATTCAATAAGCAAATATGACAATTTTGATCAAATTTAGCCATTAAAGGGTTAACCTTACAATATATCTGTTGGATCTCGAACATCACAGCTTCCTGGTCCATCATACACTCTGTAACATACAGAATATGACATACATCACCATGAGTACACATACAGTTATAAACTGTTAGCCAGGCCACCAAGGGCTCAATCAGTATGCACAACATAAGAAGCCAGGTACCAGCTTACATCAAACTTAATCCCATCAACCTAATTGAACCTTTCTAATTTTAGCTAAGCCTAGCCCATCTCTAGCTAATCTTCACCCACACCTCGGTCGTGTTGGGATCGATCGATCTCTGAATTCCCTGACTATCTATTTCCAGAAAACTATACAGGTAAGCTATTGAATATTTTGGAACTAATTTGACTGGCAGCAACAGCATCCAGTCAAATTAGTTTCAAAATTATTTGACAGAATGTTTATTAAGTAGTAGAGACATACAAGTCGTACAACGTGTCGGACTATTAAGAGCTAAAGACGGGCCAAATAGAATAATTTATGATGTAATGATTATGACATCATCCTACACGCCGCGTAGCTGATTATGACATCATATCACGTCAGATGATAGATGGATATTCTGGAAAGGTGAATTAGGTCTCCTATCGTGAGCAACTTCCAAAATTGGCATACCTTTCTAGATGAAGGGCAAATGCTGCTCATATGAAAGTGACAAGAATTAAATTTGACAAAATTGACATTTAAGTTAGTACAGTAGAACAGAATTAACCATTTTAATATCAAAATTATATTATTTAGTGAAACATCTGTGCCTACAGGCACTTAATTTGGGAACACTATGTGCCACTTTGAACCTGACAAAAATGTTCTAATAACTTGCAATTGTACCAAAACCTTGGAGGCTAGTTCACTACTTACAACAGTCAGCTACTATATGTTCACCATGCAAATAGTCAACTATATTCAACTATATTTGACAACTTGAATATAGCTCTGTATAGGTAAGCATAGTTTTTCTATAATTCAACCTGTCTAACACTCATATCAGCCATAAATGGCTTCTGCAGTGGTCTTGAGAAATGTCCATTTGCAGACCAACAGAAGCCTATTTTTTTTAATTGACCACTGGAATGACTGGCTCGTCATTCCAGTGGTAAATCTTCAAAACTAGTATTCTCTTGGTCCGCAAATGGACATTTTCTATGAGAAGATTGGTATTTTCTTGAATAAATTCAATGGTTAAAGGATTAAGGCTCACCGGAGTATTTTTGTATATCTGCCATTTGAACTCACTGCAATTTCTGAACCAGAACGATCAGTGTAAATCCTTCCTATCAATGTCTTTATGGTTTCTAAACAAAGAAAGTGTGTTATCAGTTATTGCTTGTAAATACGAACAAGGTTTCAAAATTAACAGTACAGTACAGCTAACAAACACTTAACGTGTTTCCAAAACAATACAAATTATTTTCTGTTGAATATTTTTAAACATAATTGGATTGGAAAATACTATTGCAATGTAATTAATGTCTTCCAATTCAATTATTTTCAAAATATTCAACAGAACATTTCTTACTAATTATAACTAACATGATATGCTTCTATCTTTGTTTTAGAAACATTCTAACTTATTTATGATCTAAACTGTAGCATAACTAGAAACCAATATAATCAAATAAGATATGATTACCATCAGGCAACATCTGTGCATGCACGTGTGCATAAACACACACACATGCATGCACTCATGCACGCACACACACACACACACGCACGCATGCAATCTTTCACACATGCATGCATGCACGCACGCACGCATGTACACACACACACATTCCTATGTTTGAATTTTCAAGTGACAAGATGACAGCTTAGGTAATGGGGGTAAGGAGGTAGATGGGTGTGGGGTGGGTAGGTGTGTCTAATGTTGGAGTAGAGATGGGAGTTGTAGTTGATGAAAAATTAAACATTCTGGTAGGATAAGAGTTTTTTGACAATAAAAAAATGCCATAATATAATATTGCCCACATGGGCTAAACTGAGCTGTAATAATAGCAAACGCAGTGAGCGATGGCTTCGCGCTTCGTGAACGAAGTGAGCGTATATAGATAACATGTACGTACGTATAATGAGGAAAAATTCAACAGAAAATGAGACAGGGAACCAGGCTAAAATACATATACTATGCGACTGAGAAAGCCTCGTTTCCGGTCACGAGCTTTTTTTGGTTCCGGTTTTGGCTTATGATGTAGCTTTTGTGGATTCTTCATTGGCCCCCGTTGCACTATGGGATATGATTCTTCATTATGCGTATGTTCCTCTCATTGTTTTAGGGCAACCTACTGCGCATGTTCAATGTCCAAAATTTGTGTGATATTGTTATCACAAAATAGTGTACATTTACTTTAGAATGTAAAGCGATTAAATAGCTTTATTTATTCTTATTTATGAGTCTTGTAAATGCAATATGAGGTTTAGTTGACTGTCTCGTATTATTTTTAACACTTATGGCCGTGGCAAGTCGTTGTTGTCAATGTGGTATGTATTTAGCGCCGATAGCAAGACATTTAAGGCCTGGTACCACGCGATTCGCATCCGGATGTATTGTACATTCATGTATTTACTCGCAGACATGCATTAATTCCCGTTTTTTGTAGCTTATGTCTGGTTAAACGCGATCTAAAAATTCTAGCGGACGACATTTCATTATGATGTCATAGTTACTATGAACTTGTTTGTTTTTCCCCAAATAGCAAGGAGCACCGAGATACATCGGTACAAATTTTACAACATCATTGGACTGGCGTAACAGCGACCAGTCAAATTAGTTTCAAAATATTCAAAAGCATGTTTATTAAATAGCAAAGACATACAATTCGTACAACGTGTCAGACTATTAAGCATTACAGACGGACTATATTGTATCATTCATGATGTCATAATTATGACATCAGCCTACAAGTCACTTAGTGGATTATGATGTCATATTATGAGTGGATAAACTGGAAAGGTGAATTGGCATTAGTATTGTTAATGGAAGAATTCAGTTTTAGCTTTGCCCCACCCATTTCTAGCCAAGCTCCACCTACGCTTTATCCGTGTTGGGATCAATCGATCCATGCACTCTCTGAATCTCAATTTCCAGAAAACTATACAGGTAAGCTGCTGAATATTTTGAAACCAAATTGACTGGGTGCTGCCTATTGCAGCAACAGTGACCAGTCAAATTAGTTTCAAAATATTCAACAGAATGTTTATAAGTTGTAAAGACATACAATTGTTAGACTATTAAGCATTTACGTGGGACTATATCGCGTCATTCATGATGTAATTGATTATGATGTCAGCCTACATGTGAACTTGATTCCTCATTCTGAATCCTAATTTCAAGGTAATTTTTACAGGTAGGTATTGGATTCCTTTTTTAATTTGAATGTAAGCTGTTGCTGCCACTCCCAAATATTCACCAGAATATTTATTAAATTGCAAAATGTTAACAGTTTGCTGGCTACAGATGGAAAGTTTAGTATATTGTCATCTAATGTCATGCTGATGACATAAAACAGCTTTACCTGGTGGTCCAGACGTTGGCTGAATTTCTTGAATGAGGGGTGTATGCGTCTCAGATGCCTGAAGAAAAGCATGACAGAAACCATCTTGTATTCATTTTACAGATACCAATATGGAATAGTTAACCCTTTAATGGGTTTTCCATAATGTAGATACATGTAACTCATCTATTTATATTATTATTAAATAGCTAGTTCTGTAAAGGAAAAATAAATTATCTTTAATAAACGAAATCTAGGATTTCTTTTTTCACGAGAGTTGATACTTACCTCCCTAATACTTTTGATATTGCTAAATATTGGCGTTCACTCAATAAACACTCAGATTAAAAACAGTTAGGTGCCCCTACTGGGCAGGTAGACAGAGGGTAGTCCGGCGGATGCCAGCCCCACCACCGCGCATGCGCCGACTACTACTGCCTCTGACTAATTTATTGGCTGACACACATGCGACTAATAAGAGCCTGAAGACCGCGCCTCTGTGGGGTGGAGAGGCCGGGTCCATATCTAGGGAGGTAAGTATCAACTCTCTCGTGAAAAAAGAAATCCTAGATTTTGTTTATTTCACATCAAGAGTATACTTACCTCCCTAATACTTTTGATATTGCCAGAATTCGACAGGGAATTCGGCAGGAGGGAGGCGAGGTCAAAAGACCAGCTCTTCCCTATGTGCTTTCACGCGTTCAAGGCACTTAAACATCTGAAACTGTGTGAAAACACAGTCAGGATTTGAAGAAACATCGGCTAACACCAACCGATGGATGAGATGACCGATGTCATATGCGCTCCCCCCCCCCCCCCCCCCCCCCCCTCCTTCCTGGGAGGAAGACTAGCATGACCTCAATGTCCTATACGCTCTCTAGGTACCAGTGCCATGTACTATAGGACAGAGACGAAAAGGCTCCATTTTCGTATACTCTCAATGATGAACCACATCAAAACACAAACCATCACCATATTAATAAAAACAGGTAACGTGACAATACAATCAACAATGAACAACACATGAACAAGACTGACCTTGTTGAACTTGGCAGCTGTCATCCTCTTCCCAGTGGAGAAGACCGATGCAGTCCCAAAAAGTGGATGTTTCCATTGATTAATTGTGAAGTATATAAGCAATGAGGAAACCCTCCTCAAAAACATATAAGCGATTATTTTTTCAAAATCGACAAGGCGAGAGGATTCGAGGTGTCACGGAGATAATGGCCTGTAAAACTTGACTCACAGTGCCACTGAGCCACGGACATAATGTCATCCACAGGGACCCCATTAAATAGGGCAGTGGAAGTCACTACGCCGCGGACACTGAGCCTTGGCTATGTCAACCTGCTTACCAGTGGCGGATTTGTGACAAAATTGGATACACTCTACAATCCACCTGGAAATGGTATCCTTAGACGCCCTGCCATGGGGTTCAATATATGACAACCATAACGCTGACTGATCGGTCCGCCACTCCGAAGTACGCTGTTTGTACCGAAGTAGCGCCCGAACGGGACACCATGCTTTAGAATTAGGATCATATCTAGTTAAAGCAGGCAAAATAATAGGTTGACCTGGATATTTCAAAGACTGATTTTTAGCTAAGAAATTAATCCTAGGCAGTAACTTAAGGCCTTCCCCTGTAACCACAAAACGGTCATCCTCGGCTGATATGGCATGAATCTCGCTCCTACGCCTAGCCGAGGCCGCAGCAATTAAAAATACAGTTTTAAGCGTTAACATTTTCATAGAAATGGAACTAAGTGGTTCAAAAGGCTTATCTCCTAGTACTTGAAGCACTAGCGATAAACTCCAAGACGGAATCACCGGGGGATTCCTTGGTCTTAGATTGCCAATGCCTTTAATTAATACATTTAATGTACTTACTTCATCACTTCCCCTCCTAGCCAAGCAAGGAATAACAGTCATTAAAGCTGATTTATAACCAGCAATAGAGTTAGGCTTGAGGCTATAGGCATCATACAGGTGACAGAGGAAATCAGCTACTACCTGAATAGATGAATCCATTGGATTAATACATCTTTTTGAGCACCACTCTGCAAATCTGTTGATTTTATAGTTATATGCTCTGGGGGTTGACCCCCTCCTGGCTTTGGCCATAAACATGGCTGCTTGCTCAGAAAAGCCCTCCTTAATTCTAGATTCCTTGACAACATCCACGCAGTCAATCTGAACATTGACGGATTGTTGTGAAGGGCCTTGCCCTGGAAGATAATGTCTTCCATCAGAGGTAGAGGAACCGGATTGCAGACCAGAAGGTCCAGCAGATCCGTATACCATGATCGGCTTGGCCAATCCGGGGTGATCAGAAGCACTTGGCATTCCTCCTGTCTGATTTTCTGAAGAATTTTTGGAATCAGGATTGCTGGAGGGAATGCGTATGCATACATTCTCCCCGAGCTGATAGCTAACGCATCTGTTGCGAAAGCGCTTGGATCTGGAATCGGAGAGACGTACGTCGTCATCTTCGCATTCTTCTTCGTTGCGAACAAATTGATGTTGGGTTTCCCCCAATGGTCGAACAGACGATCCGCCACACATTGATTTAGTTGCCATTCCGTTGGTAAAACACTCATCATTCGGCTCAATGAGTCTGCTAGCAGATTCAACCTTCCCGGAATATGAACTGCTTTCAAGGTAATCCTGTGATCCAGGCACCAACAAAGCAGTCTCCATGTCATCATACAGAGACTGGGCGACTTCGTTCCGCCCTGGCGGTTTATGTAAGTCACAACTGTTGAGTTGTCTGAACGAATAAGAACAATCTTGCCCTGAACTTTCTGTAAGAAATGTTCCAGGCCCAGAGCTACTGCTCTTAGCTCGAGTAGATTGATATGTTCTTTTGACTGTTCCAGATTCCAAAGCCCTGATATTGTGGATTCTTCCAGGCAAGCTCCCTACCCCTCCATCGATGCATCTGTATACACAGTCACCTGAGGGTGGGGACGGGTTAGCATAACCCCCAACAAGAGATTCTCTGTGTTCAACCACCATTGTAGGTGGTGAATCAGAGGCGCCAACACTGACACGTTCGAGTCCAGCGAACCTGTACTCTGGGTCCATTGTATCATGAGAAATAACTGGATCGGCCGCCTGCGTAAGGTGGCCTGAGGAATGACTGGTTCCAATGAAACCATCAACCCCAGCATTCTCAAGTAAACCCGTGCCAGGACATGACGACTGTCGCACACTGACTGAATTACTGAGATGAGTTTCTGAACTCTCTCCTGAGTAGGATAAACATATCCTGTCTCTAGATCGAAGAACATCCCCAGGTAAACAAACTTCTGGGATGGAGTCAGCTCTGATTTTTGATAATTGATTATCCAGCCCAAGTCTGTGAGAGTCTTCAAAACAATCTCCAGATTGGCCAATAAACTTTCCTGGGTGTGTGCTTTTAACAGCCAGTCGTCTATGTACGTGTGGACTGCTATGCTTCTCCTGCGGAGGTATGCGGTGATCGCAAGAACCACACGGGTGAAAACCCGAGGAGCCGTGAAAATTCTGAAGGGTAACACCCTGAATTCCCACTGTCTGCCCTGGAATGCAAATCTCAGGAAGCGACGGAAACTCCTGGCTATGGGGATATGGAAATAAGCATCCTTCAAATCTATCGACGCTGTCCACATTCCCCTCTCTAACCCCGCCAACACCGAGCGCACAGTCTCCATCTGGAAACTGGGCATCTCTATGAACTTGTTCAATGGCTTGAGGTTGAGAATTGGTCTCCACCCTCCGGTGTTTTTTGTTACTAAGAACACGGTTGAATAGAAGCACGGACACCTTTGTGCCGGCTGAATAGCTCCTTTTTGTATGAGGGAAGTTATCTCCTCCTCGATACACAACCTTTGATCTGGATCTCTCGGATTCGGAGTCCAGATCGGCACGAGAGACAGTCGCGACGGCGGGCCTGTCATCCAATCGGGATGATACCCGACTGAAAGCCATCGCAAGACTAAACGGTCCTGAGTCAACCGTTCCCACTCTTGCATGTGGGCGGCCAGCCGGCCTCCCACCGGTCCACCTAGGGAGAGAGGTGGACATAAGGAGTGCAAGAGTGGCACTGTTTCCTCCACCAGAAACACCAGAGTGGTTCTCACCGTGGCAATCGGCCCATCAGGCACGATTACCACGACCAGATCCCCGCGCGCCACGCCCAGCACCACACGCACCTCGGTGCGCGGGTGGCTGCCTGGCTGGCTGCGCCTGGGGAGCCTGCGCCCCCCCTCACTGCTGGCCGAAGCGCACGCGGCCTAGGCCGACGCTGCGATGGCTGGTGGCCTCTGACTTGGCCACCTCCACCTCGAGCCTGCAGGAGACGATACGCAGGGGGTGCGGCGCGAACGCTCGCAAGGCGGAGCACTTCAAACTGCTCGCGCAGCGCCCTCTGGTTATTGACCAGGATCACCGTCTCCTGGAGGTGCCTGCATCCCTCACCTCCAAAGAGACCAGGACCTGTCATAGGCGTATGCAGTAGCCTATTGTACAGGTCCTGGGACGGGCACAGATTGTCCAAGGCAAACGTGCGTCTCGCCCGGACACTCCTGGTCCACCGCCCGCGTTATGCAGTCCAGAGCCAGGTTGATACCATCCTGGATGGCTCTCTGGACTGTGGCCGGGCTCGGCTGGCGCAATGCGGATGCTGTTACCACTGCTTGTAACAGCTGGGAGACGTGGGACAGAGCAGCAATCGAAGCCCTCCCACTCTCCTCCGCATCATGCAGCGTGGTATTTGCCGAATGCAACGCATTCGAACACAGAACACCCGTGTCAGAACGGGCGCCTGGCCGCGCCTCTTCACCCAAAGCCGCGCGGTCATCCACGCTCGGCTTGGGTACCACACCGTACCGCTGGTAGTCCAGGGGCACGATGCGGCAACGCCTGGCCACCTCGCGAGGGACCTTCGCGAGACGCCCATTCGCCTTAATGGACGACTCCGCGGCCTCGAACATGTCAACGACATGTTCAGCCAGCGGCAGAGATGGCATGGCGTTAGCAGTAGCCTTACCAGCTAACCACGGCCTGTGGTCACGCTGGCTAGCTGACTGCTCCACGGGCAGATCTGGCCGAACACTTACCAGCCATTGGCAAGCGTCCTCCGTGGCTAGCTGCGAGCGCTCTACAAGACGGGGGCCTTCGTCTTCCTCCTGAGCGCACGCAGCAGAGCTTGACGGCGGATATGCTGATACCCCTGGCAAGCCAGGGAAAGCATGCGGGCCCGAAAGAACAGGCATACTAAACTCCCTGGCTTGACCAGGAGCAGGCGCCGTGGTAGAGCGCGGGGCAGACACCGCCCCACCACGGTCCCGGCCAGCACCAGCGACACGCTCGGCAAGCCGAGGTATGCGGTAACCCTGGCCATCAGCACCGCCCAGGGCCACCTTCTGGACCGTGAATTCTACTTCTGCGTGAGTAGATCCCTGGAATACGTCGCCCGTATACCCCGCGAGGGGTGCACAGACATCGTACTCCATGGTCACGTCCCCAGACGGCGACCCTAGCAGGAAATCCTCTTCCTCCTGGCCAGAAAGATTAGACTCCGGGTCAGCAAAGAGAGCTAACCCGGACTGGCCAGGGAAGGTGCCATAGGAGGTACTGGCACCCGCGGCGTGCGGATGCCCCTGGACTGATAAGCAGCCCACGGGTTCCTGCGACAGCCGTCCACGGCCCCTCGGCGCGGCACCAAGCCTGCTGCCAGGGTCGAGGATCGCCCCCACTAATGGGGCCACCTCTGAATCGTCGAACAACGTAACCGACCTATGGAAAAGTGACTCAGAGGTGGGGATCACCTGCTCTGAAGCAGACGCCGAGGACAACAAAGGATCTGGTCCAGGAAGCATGCTACGAAGCAACTCTGGGACCAAATCCTTTATTGTCCTCTTCATCTCTCCCAACATTTCGGACCGGAAGGCCTCCATATCCACCGTGGACGAGGCCTTCCTCTTACCCTTCTTACTGACACCCTCTCTCTTCTGCTTCCTCTCCTCCTCCACCACCTTGTCCTTAGCCTGTAAACACAAACTCAGACATTAGCTCCCCCCCCCCCCCCCCCACCCCCACCCCCACCCCCCATTGCTTACAGACCTCACACTTAAGCAGTGGTCCACAGGGACTACAGCTAAAGCATAAGTGGGGGACGAAACAATCCTTTAGGAACCAGCCACAGGGCGGACAACCAGGTCTCTGAAACAGGACACAGGACGAGGACAATGAGCAAGTTAGTCAAGGTTAGAAAAAACTCAAAACCAACTAAAGAGAGGGAAAAGATCATAAAGATCAGTAACCATAAGAAAACCAGCGTTGGACAAAACTTTAAATGTAAATAAAGAGCAAGGCTGATTATGATGTCATCAATCCCATGACAGAAATTAAATCGGACCGCAACAAGCATCTAAGTGCAAGAACGAATTGTATTCCTAACATAACGTCCTCACCTGGATATTCCGACTACACACCATCAGATACACAATGATAACAATGGTAAATAGTCATTATTTTTTCAAATAATTAACATCACCTCATATCATCAGTTAGATACCTGATACCTGGTATAGACAAACCATCCACCTGATGCACTGTATCACTCCACCAAGACCACGCCTCTTAACTCTCTCCACCTTAGGGGAAGGAATTGGATCAAGAGGGCAAAGTGAGAAGACCTTTATACTAGGCCTCCGACTCACTGGACATAGACTTTTTGGTTAGATAACCTAACAGTATTAGTAGGAAATGGAACCAAGGTGGAGAAAAACAAACTCTCTGATGCTGTGATGTCCATTACATATCCTCACCTAGACCTGTGGACATAAACACAAAGAGAGATTAGTATTATATAGCACCTAGTTGAAATAAACCAACTAAACTGCGAGTCCCGGAAACACATTACAACGGGAAAAACTCGCTAGAATATATTTGAAATCACCTGATATAAGGATCCTGCGCCTTCCTCCGGCGAAGTAGCTCTCTCAGACATAATCCAGGTGATATACTCCCACACAACAAGACTAAATAAGCCCAGAACGAGTGAAAACTTTGCACAAGCACAAAAAGCATGTGAACCCTCTGCCAATAAATTAGCAAAGAGGCAGTAGTAGTCGGCGCATGCGCGGTGGTGGGGCTGGCATCCGCCGGACTACTCTCTGTCTACCTGCCCAGTAAGGGCACCTAACTGTTTTTAATCTGAGTGTTTATTGAGTGAACGCCAATATTTAGCAATATCAAAAGTATTAGGGGAGTAAGTATACTCTTGATGTGAAAACCGTTCACCGCTATGACGGGTATTTATTATACTGATGTGTGCACTAACTTTAGCTGAGCGATTACTCGCTTCAGAAATGAAGCCATGAGACAGCCTACTGGTCATTATGGCTCTTTAAACATATGGGTTCCCTCTTAGAACTTTGGTAATGCAGTAAGAAGATTTCTCCATCCTAAGGTTAGGTAGTGCTGAATTGCTCTGGAATCCACAGTTTGAAAGAGTCCTTTTGTTTCCCCTATACATAAGCCTTGGGAAAGTAAAGTGCTGAGCTAAGCGCCAGCCTTTTAGGAGATCCCTGTAGTTCTCCTGACTACTTAGTTTGAAGTCTTGTTTCCCATATATGTAACCCTTAGCACACGTCAATATTCTATCTTTTACTGTGTCAATAGCACAGAAACTAGTGTACATTTTTCAACAATTTTGGTGGAAGACGTTGCTGTCTATGACAGCACCATCTTCCACCAAATTTGTTGAAATATAAATACCAGTCCATCTTGTAATTTAATTTGAAAATTTAAAATTTTGACATCAGAGTGGTAAGGGTTAAATAAAGGTGCATGTACACATAATGGTGTCAATAACCTGTCCAATCTCTGATGTGCATTGCAGGAAATGTCAATTTCCCTTTCTCCGAGATCTAACAATACTCACCATTCTGTTACTTCTGATATACAGCTGGCCTTGACAGCGGCTCTAGGATTATAGACTTAGAAAGCTTTACCGACTCCTGGGAACCGGGTACCCGGCTCCCCACTGCCGAGTACCCGTTTACCATAGAGCTCATATTGTTTGCATAGCCACCAAACAAGAGAAAACTATGGCTTGCCTCCGTGGGGCTGGGAGGCTGGGTCCGTAACAGAATGGTGAGTATTGTTAGATCTCGGAGAAAGGGAAATTGACATTTCCTGCATTCTCCTTCGATCAATACTCACCATTCTGTTACTTCTGATATACACCAGATTTGATCAGTAACCTGGTGGGAAGGGGCAAGCCATACATGCTAATTTTGCCCCTTGGAGAAAGATTTTAGACTTCAAACTTGACTAACGGAGACCTAAAAGGACCGTCAAGTTTACGGAACCGAATCACATTCGCGTCACAGCCCCCCCCCCCCTTTTTCCTCCTAAGAAAAGGGAGAGAACTAACGAACATGTATCTCGCCTGAAAACACCAATATGCCAAGAGGGCTAACTACTCCCTGCATATCGCTTGTATTAGCCTGAGAATGAGCATGAATATATAAGATGAATGAACATGATACATATACATAATACAAAAAACTCTCACTTGTTGAATTACCTTATGATAACAGGACTTCAGACGTACCGCCTACAACCATACACCGGTTCGGCCATCAGTGACACAATCTGGTTGACATCCTCTCGCTTGACCATGTCTGCTTTAGGTTCTTCTTTTACCAAAGTGAAAAAAGGGGAAAAGCAGTGTGGTCACTAACTATCGTTTCAAAACAGCTAAAGCGAGTGGATTGGCTGAGTCTGACACATCCCTCATATAGTAATCCGTAAATGAGGACTCACAGTGCCATTGTGCAACGGCCATGATGTCCTCTAACGGAACACCATTGTAAAGGGCGGTCGAGGCGGCTATTCCTCTAACATCGTGTGCCCTTACGCCCTGCACCTGGTGCCCAGTCGCCATCTCATGAGTAGTCTGAATGCATTCGACCACCCAACGAGAGATAGTATCCATGGATGCGGCGCCATAAGGCTTTTTATGGCAGATCCACAAATGTCTATCGTTCGACCGTAACGAGTCAGTCCGTTTCTTGTACTTAGTCAAAGCACGGACCGGGCACCAGACACTGGCATCACGATCAAACCTGGTTAACTTCGGTATAATGATCGGTTTGCCGGGATATCTCAAAGATTGGTTCTTTGACATAAATTCTGCTCTTGGCAGAAGACGCAGACCTTCTCCAGAAACAATAAATCGGTTCCTCTCTGCCGAAAGCGCATGGATCTCACTGCGCCTTCTAGCTGAGGAAGCTGCCAATAGAAAGACCGCCTTTAGAGTCAAATGCTTTAGACTAGCCGAACGCAACGGTTCGAATGGGTGCTTGGCCAGTACATTAAGCACTAAAGATAGACTCCAGGCTGGAATGACTACCGGTTGTCTCGGTCGGAGATTGCTCATTCCCTTCAGCATCACGTTTAACTGGGCCACCTCTGGACTATCCCTGTTGGCTAGACAAGGGATAACTGATGCCAGAGCTGACTTGTATCCAGCAATTGTGACGGGAGCTAGTCCTGTAAAGAACAGCTCACAGAGAAAATCTGCTATTTGCTGAATAGTGGATTGAAAGGTATCAATACCCTTTTCTTCACACCAGTCTGCAAATCTGTTAACCTTGTTGTTATATGACTTGAAGGTTGACCTCCTTCTCGCAGCTGCGATGAAATCAGCAGCCTGTCGAGAAAAGCCTTCCGACGTGGAACGTTGTTTGACAACATCCACGCAGTCAATTTGAACATTTCGGGACGCTCGTGTAGGAAGCGTCCCTTCGCCTGGGAGATTATGTTCGGAATCTCGGGCAACTGCACAGGATTTTCCACCAGCAGATCTAGAAGATCCGTGAACCACGCCCTGCTTGGCCAATACGGCGCTATTAACAGGACCAGACACGGTTCCTCCCTGACCTTCACCAATACCTTCGGTAGAAGAATGGTGGGTGGATACGCGTAAGCGTGCATCCCTCTCCAGCTTATCGCCAGAGCGTCTGTATCGACGGCATTTGGATCTGGAATCGGCGAGACATATGTCATGATTTGAGCATTTTCCTTTGTGGCGAACAAGTCCACGTTGGGTTTGCCCCAATGCTCGAAGATCCGTCGTAGAACTGGAGGGTTGAGGGACCATTCTGTTGGCAGAATTCTCTGTCTGCGAGACAAAGCATCCGCCAGAATGTTCAATCGGCCAGGAATATGAGCTGCTTTCAAAACAACCGAGTAATTCCTGCACCATTGAATCAAGTGCCACACCCTGATGCACAGGGTGGGCGACCTGGTCCCTCCTTGGCGATTTATATATGATACTACTGTCGAATTGTCCGACCGTATCAATATCACCTTGCCCCTGATCATCGGAAGGAATTCTTCCAACGCCAGTTCCACTGCCATCATTTCCAACAGATTGATATGCAGCTGACTCTCCGGGAGAGTCCATGTGCCCGAGACTTGGTGTTCTCCCAAGCAGGCACCCCACCCTTCCAGCGATGCGTCCGTGTAGACGGACAGCTGGGGGTGGGGTAGGTGCAGCGAAACCCCTATTAGGAGATTCTGACGCTGTTTCCACCATAGAAGATGCGATATTATCGGCTCCAAAACTGGCACCAGTTTTGACAGGGGTTCTGTTCTCTGTTTCCACAGAGACATCAGATACAACTGGATAGGTCTTCGCATTAGAGCAGCGTACGGGATAACCTGCTCCATGGAGACCATCATGCCCAGCATCTGAAGGAACCGCCTCGCCTGAATGTGGTTTCCCACTCGAAAACTCCCGAGGATGGCTAACAGAGACACCACTCTGGGCTCTGACGGGTAAACCCTGCCCTCCTCGAGGTCGAATCGCATTCCCAAATAAACGAAATGTTGAGTGGGTGTCAACTCGGATTTCTCCTTGTTGACTATCCAGCCTAGATCTGAAAGTAACTTCAGAGTCAGAGCAGTATCCACGTTCAACCTGGCTGCCGAGTCTGCCTTGAGCAGCCAGTCGTCTATGTAGGTGTGTAGCGCCACGTTCTCTTTTCTGAGAAACGCTGTCACCGCAAGGACCACTCTTGTGAAAACCCTCGGAGCTGTCGACAGGCCAAACGGGAGAACTGTAAACTCCCATACTTGATTCTGAAACGCAAATCTCAGAAACCTGTGCCAACTCCGATTGATCGGAATGTGGAAATATGCATCTTTCAGATCGATCGATACACACCACATTCCTTTCCTCAATCCCGCCATTACCGACCTCGGTGTTTCCATCTGGAACCGAGGCGTATGGATAAACCAATTTAATGGCCTGAGATTGAGTATGGGTCTCCATCCCCCCGTGCTCTTGGGGACAAGGAACATGTTTGAATAGAAGCCTGGAGTGTTCCGGTTTGCTGGTATTATTGCTCCCTTCAGAAGCAAACCCGACACTTCCTTTTGAACGGCTTCTAACTTGTCTGGCTCCCTTGGTACGGGTGTCCAGACTGGTGCCAAAGACAGATTTTGTGGCGGAAAGTCCCACCACTCCGGCATGTAACCCTGGGATAACCATCCCAGGACCAGACTGTCTGACGTCACACCTCGCCAAACCTCGACGAAACGCATGAGCCTTCCACCCACCATAGACGCCTCGACGTCTAACGGGGTTGTCCGGCTCGCAGTCCGCCCCCCCCCCCCTTTCTTAACGAGAGAGAGTGAGAACCATTTCGTTCTAGGTACGACGGGTATAACTGGCACCGCTGTTCCTGTCGCACAGGTGCGGTCCAGGCGGATATGAAGGGAGCTTGCGTACCCTCAGGTACGCTTCGGCCCCTTCTGTCCGCCCTTTGAGGCCTTACCCTTACCCTTCCCCTTGCCCTTACCACCTCTAGGGCGGTCAGGAGCAACATTGGGGAGGGTAGGCGCCTCTACAGCCTTCCTGGGTTTCTTTGCCGGCGGCGGCTCAGAAAACCCAGCCGAAACAGAAGTCGCAATAGGCCTGGCTTTCGCCTTGCCCTTATGCTTCTTCTGTTTCTTCGAAGGCTGTCCGGTTAGCGGCTTGCCCACAGCCCCTAGTGCGTGCGCTTGCCGCACCAGCTCTAGCTGGAGATTCACCGCTAACCGATTCTGCGCAATACTGGCGGTGTCCTCTAAGATGGCCCGCGCCTGGCCACCAAAGATGCTAGGCCCTGTCAGGGGCGTCCCAAGAAGACGCTCCCTGACTGCCGTAGCCGGACGCATATGGTCAATGACCATTTGCCTCCTGGACTTCGTCACACGCGCTTGCACCCTTGCCAATGCGTCCATTGACAGCACCAAGCCGTCATTAACGCACGATAGCGCCACAGGTGGCACAGGGTGGCCTGCCCCCGCTTCAGCCCACACCGACTGAAGTAGACGATAGGAGTGATTGACAGCGCTCATGGCTGCCCTCACACCCTCATCGCATAGGGCCAGGACTTCTTCCTGGTGTACCTGGGCTTTATCCACTAGTGCCGGACCAGGACCACCCGACCCCGCACTCTGGACGCCCAGTACCCATCGGTCATCCTCAGTGACCGACGGGACTACACCATACCTGTCGTATTCACCCCTCGGAATACGGCACCTTGCCCGCACCTCCCTGGAGGCCGCAGGGAGCTGACCCTTGGTCATCAGTTGTTTACTATAAATAGCATCCAACAAATCAATGAACCGTGGATCCAGTCCCACTGACTGGATCCGGGCCGCGGGCAAAATCCCCGTCCTAATCGACGCAACCGACGGACGGGGCGCATCTTCATCGGCCGTGGCCGAAACCACAGACGGGTCAACTCTGGCTAGCCACGCCAGAGCATCAGACCAGTCTATCTCCGAAGAAGATACCCCCGCAAACACGTCACCCGTTGACATGCTTACGGGTCTGCCAGCCATGGCCTCCCGGCCAGGAGCCACGGCTGACACGCCAGGCACTCCGCTACCACATGGTTCCGCCGCCACCCCATGAAACACTCCGGTCCATGGGGTAGGTCCGCACGGAAAACCGTACGGACCCGTAACCGTCGCGGAACCATAGCCAGCCACGGGCGCCAACGGCACCCCATGTCCGGCTGCCAGACCAGGCGAGATAGGTGAGTACCACGCCTGGCCCGGCACACCGGTTCCCCTGACGGCTGGTGACAAACCAAGCCGCGTGGAACCGGTGCACGGTAACGGATTGGCCTCAGCCGCAGGCGGAGCCGCTGACCTGGCTTGCGCCAAACCAGACAAATGGAGGCCGGTTCCGTCCAGGACGGAATCAACCTCCATATTCTCCACCTGCGGCTTCACGGGCCGCAGCAACTTCTCCTCCTCGGCCTCATCGTCTTCAGACTCCGAAGAGCCGTCACTAGACGAATAAACCGTGGAGCCGTCCTGGCGGACGGCTCCCACACCTGACGGACCGGCCACCGCTACTGGACCACCCGGAGGTGGCCGCAGAGAGACAGAACCCGTCTGGCCGAAGCCAGACGGACCCGCCAGGGGGCCGTACGAGACGGCCCCCTCGGTAACCAGTCCAGAATCCTGTCCGAAGACAGGATCCGTACCAGGCATGGGGAGAAACTGCCCCCCAACCTTTGGTAGCAGGGACGACACCAGCGTGGGCAGAACGCTATGCAGAAAACCCTGCATAGCCGGACCAAACCACGCCGGCGGTGCCATCTCCGCCACCTCCAGCTGGGGACGTGGAGCACCCCCACCGGCCGAACCGGGCGCTCCACGATTTCCTCTCGGACCGCCTGACCCCGCGTCAGACCCAGCCAAGTCCTTCTGGGCAAGGAACTTAACCATCGTTTCGACGGACCACACTGCACAAACATTACACCTATGATCTATATTACACAGGGCACACCTAAAACAGACATGGTCCTTGAACATAACACGGACAAACTTATGGCAGTCGTCACATGATGGCGGGGCTGGCTTGGCCTATAAAATAAGCACAAACCTACAATAAACAAGCGGAACGAGACACGGATGGAAGGCAGACAATTAATTTTCAAATATTTTGACTCATAAATTAACCGTAACCTCCCGCACCCCACCCCGCCACGTTACAACAACGATCGCATTGATTATGACGACAAGAACGCGGCGGGCACAACACACCCATAATAGATCCTACAGGATGTGTAACGGCTCCAGGAATCATATCGCATAGCATTCAGGGTATATTTACTAATCAATATAAATTATACTCCTAACGAACGCAGCACGATATGTGAAGAAAACAACAAAATGTATAACAACTGCTGTCTCACACGGTAAAACCGCAGACCACGCATCTACTCAAGAATTTTGAAACCAACGATCATTGCAAACCGATCGTGATCACACGAAAAAACTTGATCATTCTAAAGTTTCCGGTACCATTTTTTAGTACGCAGCACCCAGAACAAGATGCGCGAATTAATGAAAAAAATTTTCTTCACATAAACATCCGAGCGACCGGGTGTGACGTCACCCGCTCGGATTCTACGGAGAACGACGTCAGCCGATATTCGTGTTAGAAATACCGTAGCAAACACCTATTTTCATATCTGCCGATCGCCTGTTGGGGTTTAAAGAAGGCGATCGTCTGGCATATATCGTTGCTAGCACACGTCCCAGATTCTATGGGGTTAGAAATTGGAACATGCGACACAACGAAATTTAGAGACCTAAGTCTTTTAACTATGGATATAAAGAACAATACAACCTGGTTATCTTGGGCGGTATTCTCCATAGTCCTTAGTTATTCCTTTAGCGCACAAACTATCACCGATTAAAGACTTAGAATCTTTTTAAAAAAACACTAAAATCCCTAATGCGAAAAGCATGTATTGCACTTGTTGCTATGCAAACAAGAATGAGCTCTATGGTAAACGGGTACTCGGCAGTGGGGAGCCGGGTACCCGGTTCCCAGGAGTCGGTAAAGCTTTCTAAGTCTATAATCCTAGAGCCGCTGTCAAGGCCAGCTGTATATCAGAAGTAACAGAATGGTGAGTATTGATCGAAGGAGAATGATGTGTTATTAGTATTCCCAGGCAGTACAGCTATTGGACAAATTATGGTTGGATATTAGCTTACAAGTTTTCTATGAAAATGTCTCATGTTCTGGAGGAAATGGCCGTAACCCGTTAATTTCCACTTGAATATCAGTTTCAATCTACAAATGTTTTTCAGAGAAATGTGATCTTCCATTTATCTCCGTTTGAATATCACTTTTCCGTTTCAATTTACCATTTCCGTGAATATCATTCATTATCCGTTATTGTGGAAAACCGTTTCCCCTAGTATCCTCCCAATGGATTCTGTTAATTAATGTTTATTGTGGCAATGGGTGTGATTGTTTGACAGGTTAAACCAGACACCACGGACAATGGAGGGATCTGATCTGTCACTCAAGTATACCAGGGCGTAATCAATTACATCATATGTAGGCTGACATCGCAATACATCGTGACATAGCTAGCTCTGTCAAGAACATTGAATATTCTGTCAAGTATACGAATTGTATGCCTTTAATATTTACTAAACATTCTATTGAATATTTAGAAACTAATTGGCTGGGAGCTGTTGCCCCCACAGTTTCAAAATATTCAGCATCTCACCTGCATAGTTAAATTGTGATTCTGGGAATTCAGGATTGAGAGTATATAAACCGAATTGATTCCAAAAACACGTAAAAATGTGGGTGGAGCTTAGCTAGAAATGGGTGGGGGCATAGCTATAAATGGATCCCTCTATGGGATTTCTTACCACGATTCTGTGACATCACACATCAATTTCATTACAGCATAACGTATAAATTAGCTAACGTGTTTAAAAAAACCCTGTGAATTATGTTAGTTAGTAATAAATGATCTGTTGAATATTTTCAACATAATTGGATAGGAAGGTATCAATGTCTTCTAATCCAATTATCTTCAAAATATTCAACAGTGCATTTAATTTTTATTTTGGAAACATAGTACCATATTTCGCTTATTTGAAGCCTAAGGCTTCTATTAGGACTAGAGGCATGGTAGTTTTCAAGAAAAAGTTGAAATCCATTTTCTAAAACATTTAAAACTGATACCACAAAAATTGAATTCAATTTCCTGGTACAAATTCTCACTGCATTACGACTATGTTTAATGCATACCTAAAAATATCATGGCGGAAGTGAAATTATTAAACATTGTGTATTCTTTAATAAAGATCATTTATTACATCAATATTAATCCTGAATATGACATAAAATGTTGTTGCGAAAAAATTAAAATCATGTGATTAGCCTCCAACTACAAAAGAAGTTTACTTAGAGCGAGTACTCGGATACAAATATCCTGGACTCAGAACTCATCACATATTATCATTGCATGACAGTAACCGTATATGTATATTGTACTTTAGGTCTGATCTGAATAATGTGTACACATTTGATAACAAACTCCCATTAACGTATGAGATCTCACGAGAAGACCACACCTCCAATCACAAAAGAGCCAGCGGCTCGTCAACATAAGAAGCAGTCTATCTCATTTTAATTCTCAAGCAATTTTTGTCGTATGTCTTCATTCTGTTTTGGATCATTTGATGTTGGTCGGCATTAGAAAATTAATGCGCGATATGGGAGACTGCTTGATTGGTAGATAAATTTGGTCTTAAAATATTTTTATAAGGAAGGGATTTATCACTCCAAGACTGTTTTATGTATATTTTGACTACAAAAGTGTGGAATAAACGTTATTATGTCTTGAACATACATAGCCTACTACCATTAGTAATAATCAAATAGGTGGTCGAGATCTACAAATCCAAGGCCTGTATTGATTTCTAGGGGGCCGAGAATGTATCAGGGCAGAGACCAGCGTAAAGTACAGTGATCCTTTGACATGATTGTTACTATTATAAACACCATTCTTACAAATTTGCTCTAAAATATTTTTCTTGATTCAAACTGCTGAATTAGGGTGGCCTTCTATAACACAGTTTTACCATTTTGAAACTGCTAAGAAATCATTGGAGCTCATATATCAAAGAAGTGGGCTTCTATAAGAGTATGGGCTTCAAATACATTTGTAGGTGAAATATCGTAAGTTATTTCCCAGCTATACTGTATATCATGTCACGTTTATATTATGACCTTGCAGTCCACAAAATTTGCACAAAGGTGACAAAGCTGTACATTTTTAAAAACTGAAACGGATGTGTGTTCACAGTTTCACAAAGGAAACTGGTTAGTTTGAAAGGCAAGAATTTGTGTAAAAGCCTAATACTTACAGTGAATACACATTCAGGCTTATAGAGATCACCCCCACAGATGTTAGCATCGGGTACTCTTTCAGAATCAACATACACTTCAAGCGTATATTGGCTAGCAGGGAGACCACTGAAAAAAACATAAAGAGCAATGAAGTCTACACAAATTAGATCTATCCCAAATCTCAATCCTTACAATAGAATAAAATGTCTCAAATTAAATTTAATATGTAAAATAGAAAATAAGCAATGCATTGTAATAAATATAAAATTAATACAAATCCTTTCTGGCTATAGACAAAAATGTATGGAACACAAACGAATGGTCTTTGCTCTATTACCATAAAGAAATATTAAACTTAAAATTTGATTTACTAAGTCTGACATGTCTTAAGACAGAAATTATCAGATGAATAACTTTTGTATATTTAAAGCACTTAATGTTACAGTACAGTTGAGAAACAACTTTAAATGTTTCCAAGACAAAATAGAAATAATGTTGAATATTTTGAATATAATTGGATTGGAAGATAAAATAAAAAGTACCATTTAATATTTTACATAATTGGATTGAAAGGTATTGCTGACTAAGGCAGCAAGTTCTTCCAATCCAATTATGGTCAAAATTTACAACAGTACATTACGTACTAACTTGTTTCCTTTTGTTTTGGAAACATGGTAGCTTATTTATGAGCTGTATTGTAACTTCTCCAGCTATCAGCAAAAAAATAATGCAAGATCATTGCAGAATTGATTTTTTGGAGAGCTTGCTTGTTAGATGTAGATGGTTATCCATTTAACGGTCAAGCTGGCCAAAACCAGCCGCTTTAGTGCTCCTGAGGAATGTCCATTTGCAGGACAATAGAAGACAATTTTTGACAATTTATCACTGGAATGCCTGGCTCGATAACCGAGCCAGTCATTCCAGTGGTAAATTTTCAAAAATAGTCTTCTCTTGTCCTGCAAATGAACATTCAATAAGCAAATATTTTGAATTTCTTAAGAGAATTTGGCCATTAAAGTGTTGAAGTCTTGAAAATGGTTTCTTAAATTTCCATACTTTGGCAAGACTTTCAAACTGGAATGTACATGTATGTCTGTATGACACTTGTTCGTTCATTGAAAAATGGAAAGATTGAGCACATACTTTGGTGTGTAACACTGGATCTGTGTTACGTGACTTCCATCCACATGAGGCCGACATATGTAACTATGAGTCTTTGATTGTAAGTTAACAATGTTTCCAAGACCCTCGTTTCCGACTCCATAGCTGAACTGGTTTTCAGCAAAATCTGTCAAATAAGATACAGCACTTAGCCTTATGTTTAACAGTTTAAACACTTTAATGTTCAAATTTGCTAAAATTTTTTAACCATTTTCTTATTGAATGCCCATTTACTGGCTAAGAGAATAGAATTTTTGAAAATTTATCACTGGAATGACTGGCTCGGTTATCATGCCAGTCATTCCAGTGGTAAACTTTCAAAAATTCTATTCTTTTGGCCTGTAAATGGACAGTCCACAAGATCGCAACTGGCCGGTATGACCATTAAATGGTTAAATAGTGCAGACCAGAAATGACAAAGTCACATTGAAGTAACAAATATTCTATTGAATATTTTGCAACTAATTTGACTGAGTAGCAGAGAATATAAAAAAAATGGGACAGTCGTTTGATTAATAATATCACAATATAAATTTATCCAAGAGATGATAAAGAACACAAAAAGATGATATTATGTCAGTCATTGCTAACGATGACACAATACGTGTGTGTGTGTGTGCATGCGTGCGTGCGTGCGCGCATGCATGCGTGCATGACTGCGTAATAGTTTGACGCAATAATGTATATATGGCATGCCGTAACACCGAACAATGGGAGTCAATCCTCCCAAAGACAAGCTTTCCCAACTGTTCGGTGGGCATTACTTCTGATGTTTGTTATATGTGCTTGTCGCATATTTAACAATTTTGCCGAGAAATCACCGAAAAAGTATTTCCTTTACGATGTAAAACATATTTTGTTGAATATTTTGAAATTCATTTCAAAATATTTGACAGTTTCCCTGTATGGTTACCTTGAAAACTAGATGTGGTGAATTCATCGGTAAAAGGTTTATGCCTACAACTCAAGAGCGCTCTACTCCAATAAATGGGTCTAATAATGTCTTGTATTAATCTAATGTTTGGCCACTCATGGTGTATGTGCTACTCATGCTAGACTTTCGGTGTGTGATTTTGCGAATGTTGCATTTTGCCAAATTAAATTTCATTTACCAGCTTTTTGTCCACGCTATGAGAGTGTCAAAGTCATTCTGTAGTTTTTTGGTCTTATTTTGAGTCAATGGAATGTTCCAGTTTTAGCTATGCATGCCCATCTCTAGCTAAGCTCCACCCACACCTCGCTTGTGTTCGGATCAATCGATCTCTTAACACCCTGACTATCAATTTCCAAGAAAATATACAGGTAAGCTGTTGAAAATTTTGAAACTAATTTGACTGGGTGCTGTTGCTGCCTAAGGCAATATAGTACAATCACAACATTTACATATGAAATTTATCAAACACCATACAATCACTACATTTATACAATTACCTCAAAACGTGTTACAATCAACACATAAACACTACTATGACATAACCAGTCCTAATACTATACAATATAGATTGTTTTGTACATGATCGATTATTACTAGGAAGCAGAAGGGTACTAATACTGATTCTTGTGGAACTCCCGACAAGACAAGTGTTTGATTAGATGACATCCCTTCATGTACACTTCTCTGCTGTCTATTGGTGAGAAAGGACTCTATCCACCATAGAATTTCTCCTTGGATCCCATAATGATAGAGCTGTAACTGTAGGCGCGTATGTGATACTTTGTCGAATAATGCTTTTATAAAGTCTAGGACAGCCACATTTGTCTGTTTCTGTTGGTTCAAAGATTGCGAGGTCATGTGTTGTTAGAATGAGTTGCGACTTGCATGATAGTGAAACAAAATTGCTGGTTGGCGATTATGGTATCATGTGTGCTGAAACCTGTTGTTATTTAGGGTTGGCTGATTTATCGATACTAACATCTTATATTACTCTTAGTATATGTCAGAATATGGGAAATGTACCAGAAATCTTTCAAACTTTATATAAATCTCTTTTCAATAGCATTGGGTAAATTATTTTAGAATTTATACATACATCATACAAATTCCTGACATGTACTAGGGATGCAACATCCAACATGTTTCATGTTAATACTATAGCTAGATCATGGATTTTAGCAGATCAGAGGTCAGTGCACAATCAGGTGGGTATCTTTGTAAGGTATATCGCTATACCATAGTACATCATAAATTTGACTATGAGTAAAGGTCAGGATAACGTTTTAAGTGCCATAGGGACTGGCTAAAGGCCTGCACACATTTTAAATTGCATTGACATATTTATTTTTATTAGTAATTTGGTATATTTTGCTATAACGCATTATGGCGTTTTATTCATATTTTGCATACATTCGGATGCTGTTATTAAAAAGCTAGGTGTTTACCAGGGCTGGGGTATCTGTAACTTGTAACTGTAACTGACTATAACTTAGTTAAATTTTTCATGTAACTAAAGTAACTTGTAACTGAAGAATTTTGTTAGTTACAGTAACTGAAATGTAACCAGTTACATTGCAAAAGTAACTGAAATTTCAGTTACTTTTCAGTTACAATTCAGTTACAATTCAAACTTTTTTAATAGATTTATTACAATTTTCTCATTAAAGTAAGCTGTTGAATATATTGAAACTAATTTCACTGGAAGATGTTGATGCTTTGGGCAGCAACTTTATTTCCAGGTATCAGGGATATTTATTTTTGAAATTTACCATTGGAATAATTGGCATGAATATTAGGCCAGTCATTCCAGTGGTAAATTTTCAAATATTAATCCTGTAGCCTGCAAAATAGATTTGCTAGGCCAAAGGTTTGATTTTCTTGACCAATCTTGACCATTGAAGGGTTATTCTATATCTGCATGTGATATTTACAACATGCTATTATTCTCAAAATATGCTTGTTAGATATGATAATCTGACTGAATGGTATTGCTTCATCAGGCAGTGATAACTTTAATCAAATTCTTATACAGCTTTTACATTAGGCTACCATAGAAACAGGTTGTTTACTAAATCATTAGAGAATTAAGTTACCTTTTAAGGCTTACATTTGTTAAAGAAAATTGTATTTTTCTAATAGTAAATATCCATTTGTAGACAATGAGATTATTTTAGAAAATTTACCACTGGAATGACTGGCTTGGTTATTGAGCCAGTCATTCCAGTGGTAAATTTTCAAAAGCAATCCTATATTTATCCGGAAATGGACATTTCTCAACACCACTGCAAAAGTTGTTTGTCCAGCTTTAGTGTTAAAGGGTTAAAAGGATTAAAAACAGCAAATGTTGAATTGTAAAGAAAGTTAAAATCTGTCACAATAGGTGTTAACAGCATGTCCTGTTCTTTTCTTTATACACTATTGATTAGGCCAGCTTAGGACATCATTGCTCAGCAACTATACTCAAGCTAGGGTCAATTCACATATGTGTGGTGATAAACAACAAAGGACAATGCCATTGATAAAAGTCAAGCCATCAACCATTTTGGTATAGCAGACAAATTTATAAAGGCTGTGGAATGAAACTAGTGTACTGGAAAGCTGTTGAATATTTTGAATCTAATTTGACCTAAAAAAAGCTGTTTTTGCCATATGAAGCAACATCTTTTGAAAGTAAAATTTTTCTAAAGTACTCAGCAGACATATTTAAATTGCTACTTTAAATTATGCATACAATAAAGCTGATGGAGATTTTGAAGCTAATTTCACTGGAAACTTATATTGCCCATGGTAAATGGTGGATTATCATACTGAAGAAAGTCCATGCTCCAAGGATAATATGTTGAACATACTGAAACTAATTTCACTGAAAAATGTTGATACCTATCAATCCTTTCAGTCAGATTAGTTTCAAAACATCAGCCAAATATTTCTTACAATAAAATTAATGTTTGTTATTTGGCTTGCATGGCTGAAAGGGTTAGAGGAGGAAATATGTATGCACATTTTTACAATGAAAGCATCTTATTATTTTGGAAACAGATTGAATGAAATTTGTTATTGCATATGGCAACAATAAAATTCAGTCAAATTCATTGAACAAATTTCAGCAGGTTTTATATTTTATATCTGAAATAAATTCAGTTCTGTCAGTACCATATTATAGTGGTATTTTGTTCCTACTATATATCTCAAATTGGTTGACTACATTACACTTTGTATGATGACTTTCATGTTCACGTAGTTCTTCATAGTAATTATCAGACAAAGTAACTAATGTAACTGAAATGTAACTTTAGTTACATTATGCAAAGTAACTGAAATGTAAGTAGTTACATTGCTCAACCAATGTAACTTTAACTGTAACTGTAACTGACATAGTCCAATGTAACTGTAACTAGTTACATTTAAATGTAACTGACCCCAGGCCTGGTGTTTATATCACCAATGAATATCATATTATTTCATTTGTAGCTAATCATATTTCATATTATTTTTTATTTTTCATTCATCCATCCTAGAGTCCAGATTATGATTTTAGTAATCTTTGAATATTTCACTGACTAGCTAAATGACACATATCTTTGGGTGAATTGACTTGGGTTTAGGATAGAATCTTGTACTCCATACATTGTACATTTAGCTACAGATATAATTAATATTATGTGAGATTCTATCTGAAGCTATACAAGTTAGTGCAAGTGGGTATTTGAACCAGCTAAAATACACATTGTTAGAGTAGCTCCAAAATGGTGTCAAGCAATCATGTCCCCAGTGCATTAGAGCACATTAATGATGATACAGCTGCACATCTTGATAAACCAACACACCCATTAGGAATGGAGCTTTCAAGAGCATCCATCTATCAATTTGATGTCATATGAGGCCTGAAAACAATGTAAGCACCCCATGACTCTTCGCCGCATCCATAGAACAGAATTATTTTTAGATTGGTGAAATCAATATGCTGTGTTTGACAGCAACTGGCAGATGTCATCTGATGCGAAAACTGGACCAGGTCGTTTCATTTCTTTACCAGTTATGACCATTTTTATGGACCCTGAAAAATTTAATAGTGAAAGCACATGTTTTGCACACGTCAAATAACAAGGCAGGGGGTGTAAGATAATTACTTATTTTTGCTGCATTTTGATACAATCCTCAAATGTTGTGTAAAAATGATGTATCTATTGAAAAACATGTATTGACGATGCAACCAAAACAATGAGTGCAGGGGAACCCATAAAGGAGCAATTGTTAGAAATAGAACCCTGTTAGAAACATGTACCCTGACCACGCAATGGTTTGGAATGGAAGCCAAGCTTAATTATTTGGATGTAAGATGTTGCTTCTGTCCAGGTGCTGCATAATTTGGCTAATGATAATGTGTTCAAGTAATTTGCATGTAAATGATGTTAGTGAGACTCCAGCTGGCACATAATGTTGTACCAATGTTGAAATGTTGCATTGACGTAATTTCAACATTGAAACAACATCATGTGCCCACTGGGACAGGTTTATATAGCTTGATGCCTGTTCTGTCTTTTTTTTTAATTGGTGTTATGTTCATCTGATTTCTCCAGTCTCAAGGTATGATAGATTGCTTAAGTGTCTGTTGGAATAGTGATCCAAGGATCAGTGCTATCTTGCTTGCTATTGCCCTAAGTAGGCCCCCTGATAACATGTAGACATTGGGCCAATGTTGGCAACAGGTCGGCAGATCGCAGTTGGCATTACAACGTTGTTTGCTTGCTATCGGGGGTGGGGTGGGGTGGGGGGGGGGAGGGGGAGCTACTCACTATTCTTGCTAGAATTTGATCTAGACCTGTTGATGTTGACAGATTTAGTCTCACAGATAAACATATGCACTCATCCTCATAGTGTGTACCGTTTTCATATTGGGCTTTACATATTTCGTATTATTAATCTAGGCAATCTAGGTAATAATTCCGAGTAAAATAAACGAAAATAATTTTTTAATGCAAATTCGAAAACCGGTTCCGATCAAAGCATTATGATTAGCAATTGCTATGAGATTTATGTCAGCTTATTTTACACATCGACTGAGGCAACCATAACAGACACGCTTAAGTACTTGTCAAAGATAATTATCTACCTGTATTCTTTCTTCCCTTTTAATTTAAATTGTAAATTTCTTAGAAAATGAAAGCGAAAGTAAAAGTTGTGTTGCCAGATGGGTGCACCTGCCAGATGAATTCTGCTGATGATGATGTATATTCCTCCACTGTCCGGAGACGGCTGAAACAGCGTAATTGTTCTTCTATGATCGGCACACGTTCGGTGATATTGCTCCTGTAGATCGACGACACACGTATATATCGGGATTGCACTGTAAGGTTTACTTTATTATTGCATATATGGTAATGTCTTCGTGGCCAAGATGCCAGTAAATGTATAAGATAAGGTGCAGGCCTACTGGGAACTGACTAGATCCAACACGGTAGTAATAATAGTAGTAGTAGTAGGAGGAGGAGGTATTTCAGTACTCAGTTGTTTCTGCAGTAACGTACGTTCACGGTGCAAAGCATAGCAGAAGCCCCCCCACCCAGGCTTTCTAGATGTGTTATGAGAGGCTGAGGTAAATAGGAAACTCCAGAGCAGTCCAGTACGAGTTGTGTGAACATTGTTCCATTTGATGTAGCATCATTGATAGTTCTTTTGTCTACTCCAGTGTCCTTAAGCAGTCTTTTCATGTCTGAGGTGAAGGGCTTCCTAATGTGTTCGAGGCATGAACATCTAGAGATGAAATGTATTCGATCTTCTGCGCCATCTTTACACAATGGGCAATCCGCATCCACATTGTGTTGGTTAAATCTGCTTTTATTTGCTTCTAGGGTGTATATGCCGAGGAGCAATCTGCATTTGATTGATGCTTTGGTGATGGAGAGGCATTCGTAACCAGCACTGTCCCATATGGGGTGCACTTTTCTTACTGACAGGTTTTTAATGTTCAGAAACTTTAGAGAAGTCATTGGCAGCACATCAGCTTTAAGTTTATTTTCCAAGTAGATATTGATGGCACATGTTACTGCTCCTTTCCATGATTGCTTACTCATTGGTTGCTCATGGAGATCGTATGCATCTGGAAGATTGTACAACTGAATGATTCCGGCGATGGCTCTGAACCAGCTGTGGGATGTCTTTGTTTTCATGGCGAGTTGCCTTACCGCGATGTTATATTCAATGGATCCATGGTCCCTGATGATGTTACCAAAAGCAGTGAGCGTGCATTTATGTACTTCTCCCTGGCCTGGGATTTGTCCGAGCATCAAGTATACTGCAGCATCTACTGTTCTATCCTGAAGGTGCTGGATTTGCCTTAACAGTTGTTTATGGAGCATGTCCGCTTGGGCCAAGTCCTTCGGTGTTAGTCGTATTGTATCAAGACCATAGATAAGGTGTGGAATGACATAAATATTTAGGTTGTTCGAGACTTTTGGGTTACGTCCATTTTCCCCATGAAGGCCTGCACCCATAAGTGCATATATTGTTTTACGTGCCACGGTTATTCGTTCCCTGATGACTTTTACTGTCCTATATTTAGAGGGGCTGTCCCTGGTAATTCCTAAGTGTGTTACAGTATTTTCAATTGGTATAGGTGAACCATTGAACTGAAGGTAGTAAAGTTGTTGGCGTTACTTTTTACTTGTTGTGTAGATCACTCCCCGTTCCACGCGACATCTGACCTCAATGTCGATTGTCCATCAGGAACATCTGACCCGCACAGTGAAACATTCCTGAGTATGTTCTAAGACAACTTCCTACAGCAAATGGTCTGTGGGCCAACTCACCACAGTGAAAATCAAACAGTAAATACTTTGGACCATGTATTAACCAATAACACAAACATATAGTTACAGCTATCATACACGAATTAGCACCTCTAGTTCAAGCTCAAATTCAATATTAATTATTACACATTTATTTATTATTTATTACACTTCTATGTAAGAGCGACAACATTTTAATAACCCAGTTACACCCATCGATCCTAAAGGACAGCACACATCAGGATCACACAGTGGATGCCATCGTTATTCGTTATTTGTGGATCATAGCTTCCTCCCTTATATGGAATCACTGCCCAGACTGACAGCGCCGCATGCCTACAAACCCACTGGCCACATATCCCACACAGAGCGTGTCATGTGTGTTTACAGTGAATTATCAACGTATTTACAAGGTTTTAACTTCTACATCTATTTGGACTTTAAAAGGCGTTCAACACAGTGCCATACGGGAGGCTTTTGGATAATATAAAAGAAAGGCTTATAATATAGGCAACCCAATTCATGGGTGGATTAGGGAATTTCTCAGTAATAGAAAGCAACAGGTTACCATAAATGGGGAAGGATCAAATTGGATGGAAGTCACCAGTGGGATAACACAAGGCGGTGTGCTAGGCACCCGGCTCTTCATGATATACATTAATGCTCTACCAGAAGGTGAATGACTCTGCGGCCCTGCAGACAGACCTGGATGCACTAGCTGAGTGGTCTAATACATGGCTACTCCGGTTTCACCCAGACAAGTGTATCAATATGCTTTGGAAAAAAGCAGAGAACCCCCAATCTAAGGAAGAAAATGACATTGGTGTAATAATCGATGAAGGATTAAATTTTGAGAGACACATTAATGAAAGGTAAACAGATCATCAGACGTGCACACCTAGATTTAAATGAAAAGACTGTCGTACAGCTATAGAAAGCTATGGCAATGAGTCACTTGAATTATGTGGCATTTGTGTTGAGTCATTTCAAAAAGTCCCAGATAGCGCTGCTAGAGAATGTGCAGAGATGAGCTACCAAACAATTGGCTGAATTTAAGGAATCGACCTACAAGGAAAGGCCCAGAAGGTTCAAGTCACCAACACGTAGAATCATAGGGGGTATGATTGAAGTGTTTAAAATACTGCATGGTGTGTATGACACCAGAACTGGAAACCTCTTCAGGCTATGGAAGGATGTGGCTGCACCTCAGAGAGGAGAGGCTAGAGGCCATAGCAAAATGTTGTTTATGCCTAGAGCTAGGTTGGAGATCCAGAAAAACTCATTTTCAGTTAGAGTGGTGAAAACATGGAACAGCTTGCCATCGCACCTTGTTACCGCCCCATCAGTGAATGCCTTTAAGACTTGATAAATATTGGACGAATCAGCCACTGATGCATAATTATACTGCGCCACTGGAGACTGGCAGTCACAGCAGTGTACATCAGTATGAAGATGAAGATCTGACCATAGAGGCATAAGCCTGTGGTCAGAAACAACATAAGTAAACATAAGTAAGTAAATAAACCTTGAAGACTTCTTTTAAAATTGTGTTTTTTAAAAGACAATCTTGTACAATCGAAATGGTTCAGCGCAGAGTCACTAAACTTGTTCCCCATTTCAAAAACTACTGCTGCACAGACAGATTAACGGCTTTGAACCTCATGTCACTGAAATACAGAAGGCTTAGAGGAGACTTAATCGAAACATTAAAATTTATCCATGATGATTAAAAAATTGACAAGAATACATTTTTTTTACTGATCAAGTGGTACACATACTGGAGGTCACACGTTCAAACTCAACACTAAATGCAGCAGGAAAGAAATTCGTAGGCATTTTCCCCAAACCGAATTATTAACACATGGAACTGACTCCCTGCTGCTCTGGTTGAGGCACCACACTAGACGTGTTTAAATCAAAACTAGATACACACCTAAAAGACATAATATACGATCATGACATAACCAACTAATAGATATATAAGACAAATTTAGAAATATACCCAAATGCTAGGCACATCAGTGTGTAACCATGAGCATAGACGGCATACCGCAGATAATGCGGGGAACACCCATCTGCACCACAGCACTTCCCCAAGTCAATCAGCGTCGTGAATAATGCCAACCAAACAAATAAACAATTTTAACTACACAAAGTACAATCACTAATAATACAACACCACACAGTTTCCTGAGGCAATAACAAGACAAGGGCTTATGCCTCGTAAAATGATGATGATGATGATGATGATGATGATGATGATGATGATGATGATGATGATGATGATGATTCTGCTGCTAAACAAAGGCATTATGCCAACCTGAGAAAAGAGCCCAATGATACTGACTGGGTGAAATGAATGTCTTTAACAATGGAAGCAGGTAACTTTCTCTAGCAGAAATGATTGGAAGGTATACTGCATAATATCTCTGAATCGAGGCCGGGTAGGGTGCCTAAGAAAACGAAACAAATCTGGACAAACAAGGGTGTTCATGACTTAATAAAGGAAAAGCCCAAGGCCTACAATTTCGGGATAGCGTAATTGTAAGGACTGATATAAAATATAAAAATATAACGTGAATGTTGATGCTGGACCAATTGAATTGCGTGTCGAATCAAGTCAGTTCACATTGTGATAGCGCAATTGGTAAGACTGCAATAAAATAATTATATTTAATGCAAATGTTGAAGCAGGATCAATTGGATTGGGTGTGTTATCATGTCAGTTCACATTGTAATGACAAGGTGCTCCTCCACCACACCGTGGAAGGACTGCAGGTGAGCCGTAGCCCATCCTCTTTCCATGCTAATAAAGAACGGTATGTGAACCGCATCTTGAAGAGCCAGATGATGATATTTAACAACAAAGTCTCAGAATTCTCCCCCACCCACTGATTGCTCAATGACCAGAAGATGGATGTTGCTACAGAATGTAAGCACTTGGGCCTGATGCGAGTGAGTGGAAGCTTTTATGCTGCAAATGAGTGACCCAGAGGGCTCGGTCAACAGCACATGCGCTGATGGGTTCAGGCTTCCATGGAGTAAACAGCATTAACACAATTGTCAGCTGGCAATTCTGGTCAGTATATGTCACCCCCAGATGTGCGTATGGGCTGGAAAACGTGAACATAATGAATTATATATGTTCCCCCACCACAAAATAATGCTGGAAAATGCAGATTACGAATGCAACCAACCAGGCTTTGGTACAAGTGCAAATATATTTGCATTTGCATTTGAATGCATTTGCACTTACACTTGCATTTGCATTTAAATGCAATTATGACATTTCTGACGCATTTGCATTTGCACTTACATTTGAATCTTATGTATTTGCATTTGCATTTGAGCTTTCAAATGCATTTGATTTTTTTCAAAAGCACTACTTTTCTCATTTTGCAATTCTTTCAAAATTGGTTGGAACTTGCTGCTGCTGTAAATAGCAGCCACAGCACCCAGCCAGATTAATTTTTTTAAATTCAACCAAATTATTTGCTAAATCATAAGAGCTCCGTAAATGGCGCATAATACCCCGCCATAATGACAAACCAATGAATGAGAGCAATCATCAGCCCCATCATACCAGTCACCCTTATGAAGTGTCAAAGCGATCCGTTAAATGGTCAAGGAGGTATCGTACGGAAACCAATTTTCAAGATGGCTGCCACTGACTGGCGGCCATATTAGATTTCGGATTTTCGTAAATTTCGATACGTTTCTTCACCAGACATATTACAACGACCGTAGGAAGTGATCCAATAAATGAAATCCAGAAACCAACTTTCAAGATGGCAGCCCATGGTTGGCGGCCATCTTGGAGTTCGGATCGTCGTCAATTTCGATAGGTTTCTTCTCCACACCTAGTCCAACCACCCTTTGAAGTTTCAAAAGGATACGATAAAAGGTAACGGAGTTATCAAACCAATTTTCAAGATGGGCACCAGTGGCTGGCAGCCATCTTGGAGTTCGTATCATTGTCAATCTCGATAGGTTTCTTCCCCAGAGGTAGTTGAACCACCCTATGAAATTTCATAGCGATCCGATAAACGATAACGGAGTTATCATCTGGAAACCAATTTTCAAGATGGCCCCTGGTGGCTGGCGGCCATCTTGGATTTCGGATCATTGTCGATTTCGATAGGTTTCTTCCTCAGACCTAGTCCAACCACTCTGAAGGTTCAAAGCGATCCGATAAACGGTAACTGAGTTATCATCTGGAAACCAATTTTCAAGAGGGCCACCGTTGGCTGGTGGCCATCTTGGATTTCAGATCATTGTCAATCTCGATAGGTATCTTCCCCATAGGTAGTCCAACCACCCTATGAAGTTTCAAAGCGATCCGATAAACGGTAACGGAGTTATCATCCAGAAACAAATTTTCAAGATGGCCGCCTGTGGCTGGCGGCCATCTTGGATTTGGGATCATCATTGATTTCGATACGTTTCTTCCCCAGGCATAGTCCAACCACCCTATGAAGTTTCAATGCGATCCGACAAACGGTAACAGAGTTATCATCAGGAAAGCAATTTTCAAGATGGCCGCCAGTTGACCCTTTAACACATACGTATAAGACCACTGAAATAATTAGCTCAGTGATTGTCTTCTCTTGGTCTTCAAATGGGTATTTGTAAAGACCACGACAAAGGCTGGTTTTGGCCGGTTTTGGCCGGTTTTGGCACAGAAAAGTTAATAAAACAATTGGACCAAACGTTGTTGCTGCTTTAGTCAATACGTTGATTTTAAGGAAAGTTTATAATATTCACATGATCATCTGCACCGCAATATTTTAGCGCCAAAACACAGGTGGTCACTCGAGCACTTTTGACTACATTACAATCTACTCAACAAGTACTTGCTATATTCTTCGTCACGATCCTTTCAAAGTAATTAGTGTGAGCTTAGTAATACATCTCTGGTTGCCCAATCTATGAATAGGGTAGCGTGTTTTTAACTTCATTCGTTCAGAACTCTCTTAATCCATTAGTTGTCAAGATTGGCTTTTTGAATGTCCATTTGCATTATAAGAGAATACAATTTTTGAAAATGTATGACTGAAATGACTGGCTTGGTAATCGAGTCAGTCATTCCAGTGGTAACATTTCAAAGCCTATCTTCTTGGAGTGCAAATAGACAATTAACAAGATCAATAAATAATTGATGCTGATAATTCTGTTAACGTGGGTTAATTTACTGTTCGCCCATTGTGATTAGAATCGCCTGTCATTCAGTCTGACTATAAGCCATGTGTGACTAGGATGATCGCAGACAAAGTTAACATCTAAACATTTTAATCTAGAAGTGCCAGAATCTTAGTTCAGGTCTTGAATAAGCTGATAAACATTTTGAAACAAATTTGACTGGAAACTTTGACCCACAGCTGCCAGTCAAATTATCTTCAAAATATTCAGCCGAATATGTGTTAAATTCATACAGATATTGCATACGCTGATAATTGTTTTGAATGTATTTTGATTGGAACCCGTTGCTGCTATAGGCGCAGTAGCAAAGTATCAATAAAATTCCTTTCAAAATATTTAACCTAATATTTCATATTTATTTTGAAAGTAATTTGACTGACACAGGTTGCTTCCATAGTGTGCAATGACTATCAATGGAATTACCCTTCAAAATAGTCAAAATAATATTTAGGAATCGGACAATTTAATGGTTACCCCTTAACCCTTTAACCCTCATATCAGCCAAAAACGGCTTCTGCAGTGGTCTTGAGATATGCCCATTTGCAGATCAAGGGAAGATTATTTTTGAAAATTTACCATTGGAATGACTGTCGCCTTCAGTCATCCCAGTGGTAAGTTTTTCAAAAATGGTCTTCTCGCGGTCTGCAAATAGACATATTCTTTGAGAAAATTTAAATTTTTTTGAACAAATTCGAGGGTTAAAGTGTTAATGGTGAAAAAGTATTATTTTTTCATAGTACGGTTCAATGTGCAGATAAAGAGAAGACTATTTTAGAAAATTGTACACTGGAATAACTGGTTCAATAAGCGAGACAGTCATTCCAGTGGTTAAATTAAAAAAATAGTCTTCTCTTGGTCTGCAAAAAGTTTTACAAACATAGTCACTACCAGCAGATACATAGAGGGCAGATGCATAGTCAGAATGTCAGGACCAGACGTGTGCCCAAATATTCAAATGCATTTGCAAATGCATTTGCATTTGCACTTGCATTTGAATAAGTTGCACACATTTACATTTGCATTTAAATGCAATGGCGCCAGGCTGCATTTGCACTTGCATTTGCATTTGAGTCATTTACAAATATTTGCATTTGAGTCATTTACAAATATTTGCATTTGCAATACCCTGCACTTGGACCCAGGCTGCAATCAACAGCAAACTGTTTGAAGACCAGAAAGCGAAGTTGGCAACTAAAACATCGACACATTATGTCAATATGGTAAACATGAAATTAGGCAACCCTCACCTATTCTGGTCCATCGTAAGTCCTAACACCTTTGACGTTAAAAGAGCCACAGTCAAGGTGAACTTACTTGCAGGCACCTATTACCTTCAAGGACTTCATGCCAAATTTAGCCAACCTGACAACAGTGCCTGTCCAATCTGCAGGCATGGCATGGAGGAAAGACTTAACTTTCTCGTTCAATGTCCGGGTTTCGCAACTGTACAATCTCAACTACTAGACCAATTGGAGGGCCTGATTGAAAACAGAACACCTGGCAGATTATAGTAACAGACGATGAGCGATTGCGCTAACTGATTTTGAATGCAACAGGTCTCTCCTGGCTCATTGGGAGACAGTTTGCCTGTGCTGAGCAGATATATCCCCAGAACATATTGCTACCGCCTCCATTTGAAGCATTGTGGGCTGATCAACAACCTGAACAGAACAGGTCTTAGAAGAAACATGGATTCCAAGAAGCAGTAGAAACTTACTTCGATACGTATATAAACCGTGTTTTTGTGCTAGTACTACTTTTATCAGCATGGGGTCAGGCCTTGTAAATAATACTTCTTTCATTTTCATGATTATGTGTGGAATCACGTCAGTCCAGATTGTGAAAGCTTAATTGTAAGGGCTAACGTGGAACTGCGCCAGTCTTCATTCTGTATGTATTATTGCGGAACCACATTAACCATGGTGTCATTGTTTAGAACCTGCTATTATGTTAGTTAGAGTGGGAAATAATAAGTTCCCTGACAGCGTGCATTGATGAGGCAGTGATGGACCACTACCGGGCCAATATGTCCAGGCAGGCCCAATAGCCTGTGTTGCCAGGGTTGATTGTACAGACATGCACTGTAGATATAGTGTACAAATGAAAAATTAACCAGAGAAAGTCAGCTGCATAATAATAATAATAATAATAATAATAATAATAATAATAATAATAATAATAATAATAATAATAATAAGAATAATAATAATAATAATAATAATAATAATAATAATAATACACGTCCCCAACATGTGTACATCCCCAATGCCGTTCATATAGTAAAAGCATCATGTATGGATTTTGGGTTGGGGGTGTGGGAGAGTCTAAAAATGTTGCAACAGATTCAGCTATTTTACCATTGTTAGATGATAAAAGGACTTGGCAAATATTGTGATGTAATAATAGTTTCTCTATCCGGAAATTCCGTTGTAGAATCTGTATATGCATATGCATACTGTAAATAGAATGTATATACAATTATGAAACATATCATAGTATGTCATTGATTAAGTTTTGAATCACTAAGACTGATTGACAGGCATTACGGCCTAAAACTCCCCACAGCTGAAACAGATATCATCATCAAATGATATTCAGTTATTACGATAAATAGCCAATGTAAATTGTAAATTTATAAGAATGAACAAAGAAGGATCCTGGTAACTATAGGCACAGCTAGCCCGACCTGTATTTTATGCATGGTACGAGAACTGTTTGTACTCGGCGCCATTATGGATCATGTCGAATTGACTGATCTATTATCTAAGTGACAACATGGATTCAGAACTAATGGATTGTGTAAGACCCAGCTGTTAGAATACCTGCAAGTAGTAACCCAATTATCGGATGCCAATGGACCAGTAGATATGATCTATCTTGACTTTAAAAAGGCATTCGACACGGTTCCATATGAAAGATTTCTCATTAAACTACACTCATACGGCATCAGCAAGAAAATAAGCAACTGTATCCGTAGCTTCGTAAATAATCATCAGCGACAAAGAGATCAGGTTAATAATGCAGTGTCAGAATACAAAGATGCAACCAGTAAAGTGTCGCATGGCAGAGTCTTACGTTCAGCCTTATTCATGACTTACCCGACCGTATTGAATGTATCTGTAAGATATTTGCAGATGACACTAAACCAATAGGGAACCCAGAAACAACTGGTATACAGAAGATCATCGACTCAACTTGCAAATGGTCATAAGATTGCCAACTTAGGTTCAAGTCAACCTGGATACATATATTCCATCTCGAAAAAAAATAACATTGAACTGCAATATGTTATGACAGACACTGACAGGACAATATGCAAGAATATCTTGGGGTCTACATTGATGAGACATTACTCTTTGATAAGCATATGACCACTATTGTCAGCAAAGCAACAAATTACTGGGCATCTTAAAGAGAACATTCGGTCACATGAATATAACTACTTTCCTGTTACTGTACAAAACATTAATCAGACCCATCCTGGCGTATTGTAACTCTGTCTGGTCACCACATCTTGTAAGACAGTCAAAGGCAATCTAAAATGTCCAAAGATGAGATACCAGGTTGCTTGCAGCAATAAATAGATTCCGCTACGAAGATAGACTCCAAGATCTCAACTTGTTTCCCCTAAAGTATCGTCAGACTCAAGGGAATTTAATTGAAGTCTATGTACTCACACATAGTATGTATACCATCGATCCAGAAAATCTCCTTGGGAAACCTACCACCAGCATAAACATGGGCTACAAATAGAAAATAAGAGTAGACCACAGCAACATAAGCACACGCACATTTTTCTTCAACCAGCGCGTATTACCATTATGGAATGCTCTACCATCACACATAGTGTAAGCAGAGAACATGGATGGGTTTAAAGTGTAAGTACAAAGCTGACCCAACTTACTGCGTTAGTGTATGGAAATAACGCAGCGTATACCAACACAATGATATTGGTATATACTATTTTTTATACAATTAGTATTTAAAATAAATCAGAATAATATCTTCTAATAACACATTTTATTTCTTCCTTTAGTGCCCAATATTGTATATGAAAGCCACTTTCAATGCCATTGTACTTCTTCTTTAAAATATATTGTAATAGCAAATTCAATTATATGTTCATAGCTAATCATACTAGAAGGGGTTGGTCCGCCAGTTTTTCTGGTAGGCGACACACCACATCTCATCTAGGGCTGGCCAGGTGTCTTGGGTGTAGGCGGCACACAGTAGCTAACGACCATGCCTCTGGCAACGTGGCTGTCAAAAACCTTGTACATATTGTAAATCTTGTAGCATAACTGAATGCAGCATATCACACTTTCTTCCTCACACCTTCTCTTTTACGCATGTAGTATGTAAAGTAGTACTGAATCAAACTGGACAAAAAGAAGCTACTGGTTGATTAGCCTTTGAAATGATGATGATGATGATGATGAATGAAAATACTAGGACATACAAACCCCATTACAGTTTTGCTTTACGTGACATATGTCACTTCGCATTGCGGTCGGTCTAATGACAGAAGTCATCGCTGAAGTCAAATCTCGTAACCTCCCACTGTATGTCACATTTTAGACACCCAGAATGCCTGCGACGTTGTCTACCACTGATCACGTCTTAGATGACTAAGCACTGGCTGCATGAATAAATAGTATTTGTCTTATACCAAAGCAAATATAGCAATGGACCACTGCCAGTGTGATGTCTCAAAGCGACCTTTCACTACAAGTAACACTGAGGAAGGGAGTACTACAGTGAGAGATCTCAGCTGACGTTAATAAAATGTATGAAGACCCACTTCTTCATCGTCTAGAGCACACTGGCACACGCCTACATGTAAGATCTCAGGGCATTAGCACAGTAAGGATATTTGATGATAATACCATATTGACAAACTCTCCTTGCGACCTAAAGGCTAAAGCGTTTCATTGATATGGCAGCCACACACGACAAAATGGAAGGCTACATAAACAGATTATCAAAGATCCAAATAGTCGTATTCGGTCGTATGTAGACTCTCCTCGATTTACCATGAATGGACATGGAATGGACATTTTTAACGAGTATGCACATTTGTGGATCAAGAGAAGCACGATCAACAACAGCTACGATACCAATGCAATAACAAAAACTGGGAATACTGTTCACGCTCTGTTCAGTGGTAATTTACATTGTGCAAAGAATCTCAACCTGATAGTTTCATACATAATATAGACACAGTGCATCATTAATTAGTAAGCTTATCTATACAGAACTTCACATTATAATTAGATACTTTAGACTGTAACCTACCACTCTACCATTAATCCATTAGTGACCGAACTATACTATACCTCTTCCTAGCTTCTGTGGAAGTGAGGCTAAATGACATTTTTCTTTCTCTTTAGTTATTATTATGCAAACGAAAAAAAATTGTGATATAAATAACGAGGTGCTAACGAGGGGTGGTGTGGGGCGTGGTGGGAGGGGGTGGGTGCGGGGGAGTTTAATCTCAGAGTCAATTATCTATGCCACTGGGTCACTAAATGCATACCGGAAAACACATTTTTACCATTACCCGCGAATGCAAGAAGGCAGAATGACCAAAATTGGCACGTTCACTCCAATGGAGGAATCCAGTTTTTGCTATGCCCAGCCCATCTCTTTAGCTAAGCTTCACCGGGCACATTTTGCCGTGTTGAGATCGGCCGATCACTAAACTGCCTAATTATCAATTTTCAGAACACTATACAGGTAGGTGTTGAATAGTTTAAGACTAATTTGACTTGTTGCTGTTTTTGCCTAGATGCCCAGTGAAATTAGTTTCAAAATATTCAACATCATCTTTATTAAATAATAAAGACATACAATTAGTACAACAACGCTTAGTCCGTCATCAATTACGCGTTCGTGACGAACTATTCTACGTCATTCATGACGTCATTGATTATGACGTCATCACACAAGTCACGTAGTTGCTTATGACGTCATATGATTGATGGATGATTGATGGATAAACGGGAAAGGTCCAATATAATGGGATAGAGGTAATTTGAGTTTTAGCTGAAAGGCTCAGCATCTTGGTCACTAAGTGCATTGGAAACATAGAGCATATATAATGGCGTGAATCTGTGCCGCCTTTGAGTGCAGTCTAGTTAACATTTGTAACATGTTATACTTGCGATAGCTGTGTCAGAAATGTCAGTTTTGAGAAACGGGCTTCTATACTTGTTACGAGTCACAAGCAAAACTGATATACAATTTTAGTACAAGAGCGAGTCAGAGACTGCAAACCCACAGCCTATACCATTTTTGTCACATTGTAAAGATTTCTCGGTATTTCAGATTTTATGGGATGTTTCATAGTTTGCAGATCTTTCGGATTAGGCCTATTTAGATCACGCGCAATGTTGTAGAATCGTGATGTAGAAACACACCCTATCTTGGGCTATAATCTGGAACCAAACTGGACCAGTAGTTTCGGGATATCTATAAATCCTGAATTTGATTCGATCCGGATCCGGGTTGTTTTATATATGTATCACGGCCAATGTCTGAAAATTCTCGGTACGTTCTTCTGTTGTGTTAAAATTTTAATCAAATCAGACAAGTACCTTAGTTTTTTTTAATGGGCTACAACTCCGGGAAAATGCGCGTACGCATGTACATACGGGGGCACATACGCGCGCACATACATGCACGCACGCACGCACTCACACACGCGCGCGCGCATAGACAAATCCGAATACACTCTTCCACTTACGGGGCGAGGGTAAAAATTAATGATACATAATTAAAACCTACTTAGTCCGGTAATGGTCAGCTTTGTTTCACCAGCCAAACTTCCTATATGTGGCGTCACGCCGGAAACTACTGTATCTTCTGAAATAATAATAATAATAATAATAATAATAATAATAATAATAATAATTGCAAACAAGTGCAAACTCACTATAAGTACTATAAGTACTAAGCATCAATATGTAAAGGTAGGCCATATGTACATTTAGCCAAAAGGTACTAAATCCTCGCACAATGTGGGCCGTACTGTATCAATTGCCATGTCTTCACGATTGGAGGGCAGACTCACCCAAGCACCAACGTTGCGCCAGTTGCCACTATTAGTACGCACTGTCATCGTAAAACGGGGAATCTATCGTAATACCACACATGCTACGAGACATGACATTCAAATACCAATACGCACAGACCTGTTTGTTGCTGATTAATGGGTATAAGACGGCCAAAAAGAACGAGATCAGACAGAAGAGAAGAGATCATCCTATTTAAGACCGGTGGATATCACATCAGAAACGAAAACTGGATTTCCCAATAGTTTGCTTTGGACACCACTCCATAATAGTTACGAAGTCAGTGATTCTGTAAGATACTTATGGTACTAGTCGTTGGTCATTGCGGCACAGGCCAACATCATCACCGAGTAGTCGTAGAACCGTAAGAGTCTTAAGAAAGAAAACAAACCCAGTTGTTATTGCTAACCGGTGGGTCGGTCAGTTGGTTGCCCAGTCGGTCTGTCGGCCAGTGCAATCAAATATCACAGCTATTGTTAATGGAGGAATCCAGTTTTAGCCATGCCCCGCCCATTTTAGCTAAGCTCCACACGCACTTCGCCAGTGTTGGTTTTCGAAATTTCTTGACCATCACTTTCCAGAAAACTATACAGGTAAGTTGTTGAATACCTTGAAACTAATTTGACAGGGTGTTGTTGCTGCCTATGTTTATTAAATAGTAAAGACACACAATCAAACATCGAAAGTATCTACCTACATCATTCATTACGTTATTTATTATGACGTCATCCCACATGTCACGTAGTTGATTATGATATGATTGATGAACAAACTGGAAAGGTTCATTAATAAGCCACACACAATTTCTTGTCTAGTGAAATATATTTAATAAATTTGGTACCGTACTAAACCTTAACAAACGGTATGCAGTGACACGATTGTTCACGGACAGCGAGCGATGTGTCAAAGCAAATCACAATTATATAAGTCACCCAGGTGCGCAACTATTATTAATATTTCATTAGATGTCAATAACGCGTGGTCGCATAGATTACAGTTTGACGAACTAGGAGGAGCGGGAGGGAAGTTCGATATTGTATTCACTTTGTACACGTCAAGAAAACATGGGCTCGGATTAAGATTAATTACAGTGCAATGGTCTGTGGGTCATTATATCCCTTATCCGATGATTATGAGGTTTGTGGTGTATATATGCCAATCTGGCGATCATGAACCTGTGCTCGAATAATATCGTACAAAACCATAGTTATTGGTTGTCCGTGCTCTCCTCGAAACCGTAAGAATATACTATAATATTGTCCAGCTGGGTCTATGAACAAAAGTATATAAAGAAACAATCGAAAGCTATATGCCCGCCAACAAAGCCTGTTTTGTGGCCATTGTGGCTGACGTACTGCTGCTGAATTACCGCGCCCGTATAGAATCATTGGATACATAAATGGTGAATTATCAGATATAATGGTTTAGTTCTGGCCAGCTTGTGTTAATCCAGACAGGGGATAGTGTTTCTAGATATGGCGGCCTATGATAACAACAGGCTCCAATAACCATGTTTCCAAAATTAACGCATTGACCCGTTCGATTTAATTCAATCAATTCGATTTACTGCAATAAAAACCATGCAATACGGTGTCGGCATAGCTCGACACCCACAATATATAGAGATTCATTAACAATTTATCCCGAATAACGGAGTATGTGTGCAAAGCGCTGGTTGGCTTGGAGAATATGTATGAATGTATGGCCATAGAGACATTAGACGCAGGTGGTCTTTTTATGTAGGCCTACAAAACCCTGATAACGCAGCTTACTGGGCCAATGCTGTGCGATATTGAGTGGCCCGGTATCGGCCCAACAAGCTGGTTATCAGGGAAGGTTAATATACCGGGTTTAATATTTCGGTACCACTATAGCTACAGGACCTCACACAGTCGTTTAATGACAAACAGTCACTAAATGAACCGATCCTATTGACGAGCGTATGCATTTCGACATCACAAGGTGAGCAATGAAGAATTTAAATTTTCCATAATCTTCATTACGCTCTTGAAATAACCATACCCAATTGCTGACCCAAGCCCATTCCTTTGATCCAGATTTTGATCCGGAGAATAATGGACCTTTCTAGTTTTAGCAACTCCCCGCCCATCTCTAGCTAAGCTCTACCACACTTTGTCCGTATAGTGATTGATCGATCCCTGAGCTCACTAACTATTAATTTTCAGAAAACTATAAAGGTAAGTTGTTGAATATTTTGAAACTTATTTGACCGGCTGCCGTTGCTGCCAATGGTAGTAACAACGTACAGTCAAATTATTTTCAAAATATTCAACAGCATGTTTATTAAATAGTAAAGACATACAATTCATACAACCTGACTGACTATTAAGTGTTTAAGACAGACTAAATCGAGTCATTCATAGCGTAATGATTATGACGTCAGCCTTATACCTCACGTCATTGATTATGACGTCATATAATTGACTGATGAAATGGATTCATGAATTATATCTTGTCTTGAACAATATAGCCGAATCAAGTCCAGAGACGTTATGGGAGGGGAATCCTTGTATTAAGCTTTGGGTTAAATCAAATCGAGAGTTTCTGCATGAGAAATCGCCCCGGGCGGGCAGCCATAACGAGGCAATAGCTTCCATCTTTCTACACTCAGGAAAATATTTAATACGGCGAACCCCGAATTCACAGAATCTCAATTTCAATGTAACTACACAGGTAAGTTGTAGGCGTGTCCGATTATTACGTTGAGTGATCGCGATCGATTATAAAAATTTATAGTGATTACTCGATTAATCAGCTTGAATACAAATTACCAAGACACAGCAACAAAAGAATATCAATGACGAAAATTGCAATGTTTTTTTTTAGAAAAGTTCATTTGCGGGGCAAGAGAAGACCAATTTTGAAAATGTATCACTGGAATGTCTGGCTCGATTCTCGAGCCAGGCATTCCAGTAATACATTTCCAAAAATAGGATTCTCTTGCCCTACACATAGCCATACATTCACTAAGCAAAATGCCATTTTAATGACAGATAGTATTAAAAAGTAATTTAAAGTTAGGTTTTGAAATATTTTATGCAATAGAAAATATTCACGACTATTCGATTATCTAATTTTTAATCACATAAATTCACGATTTAAAACATAATCGCGATTTTCGATTTAATCACCCCGATCGCGCCAGCAAGCCTAGTAAGTTGTTTAACATTTTGAAACTAATTTGACAGGAACCTGTTTCTGCCAGTCAAATTACTTTCAAAATACGCAACATAGGCCTACTAGTTATTAAATTCTAAATGAGTGTTCGAATTGACATTGCGCGTTCAGATGGTTAATGAAATGGTGAATATAACCTGATCAGGCCTAATACTGTGTCAAATGGCTTAAAGTGCTATGTGATTATCTCATCTCCCCTCGCGGATAATGTCAGCATCGGGTTTATACACCAATTATGACTATATAGGCCTAAGTCTAATGCTATAGATCACACCATCGACTGACTCTTTGAGCCCAAAAGACACAATGCGAAAATCTCTTTTTTAGGGCTTGTTCCGTTGAATATGCACATGGAGTTGTTGCCCAGGTGTCAGTCAAATTAGTTTCAAAATAATCAAAAGCTTAGCCTGTCTGTGTGGGTGCCCTGAAATTGTTCAACGGTTGAATTTGTATAAAATGCTCTATAATGGATGAATCCACCTTCATCTATGACATGCCTATCACGAGCTAAACTCCGACCACGTTTTGATCGATCGAACCCTGAACTCGCATAATCTCAATTTCCAGAAAACTATGCAAGTAAACTGTTGAATATCTTGATACTAGATTGACTGGGTGATGTTGTCATATTAGTTTCAAAATATTCAACACAATATTTATTAAACAGTTTTATTTTAAAAGTTTATTGAGTTATAAAATGCCATTTCGCCGACGCAAGCGACATAATGCGTGTGGCCAATCTCGCTAGATGATTATCTATGATATTAAAGTCTCTTTATTTACCTTATGCAATTATGGACTTTTGTTAACCAACTTTCATTGCCTTCAGTAGCTGATGCACCTTTCCAGTTTTACCTAATCTCCGCCCACACTTCGCGGTGTTGGGATCGATCGATCGGTGAACTGTCTGACTATCAATTTCCAGAAAGCTATACTGGTAAGGTATTACATATTTTGAAACTAATTGGACTGGGTGATGTTGTTGCCTATGTCAGCGCCCAGTCAACATAGTTTCAACAGCATACTTATTAAATAGTACAGACATACAATTCATGCACCAACGTTGAGCCCGTCATCAATGGACCGTTCCATTTTAGCTATGCCCCGCACATCTCTAGCTAAGCTCCACCCACACCTTGCCCGTGTTGGGATCGATCGATCTCTGAACTCCCTGACTATCAATTTCCAGAAAACGATACAGGTAAGCTGTGGAATATTTTGAAACTAATTTGACTGGGCGCTGTTGTTGCCTATGGGAACAACAGCGTCCAGTCAAATTAGTTTCAAAATATTCAACAGCATGTTTATTAAATAGTAGAGCCATACAATTCGTACAACGTGTCGGACTATTAAGAGTTAAAGACGGGCTTAATAGACATTTATGACGTAATGATTACAACGTCATCCTACCCGCCGCTTAGCTGAGTATGACGTCATATGACGTCAAGTCATCTATGGATACTCTGGAAAGGCGAATTAAGATCTCGTGACGAACCTATATACGCCATTCATGACGTCATTGATTGTGACGTCATCTTACACGTCGTGTAGTTGATTATGGCGTCATATAATGGATGGATAAACTGGAAAGGTCCATTCAATTAATTCCCTTCAATAAAATATCGGCCATGTATAATTTGGTGAATGAAACTATTAATAACTAATGTAGTTCCAGTGTAATTTTATGTTGAATATTGGCAAACTAATTCAGCATGAATTTGTAGCTGCCATAAGCAGAAGTAGTAACAGATAGCAGTCAAATCAGTGTCACAATATTGTTTACATCAAAAGCAATTTGTTGTTTATGGTACGTAAGATTTACCTGGTTTTATCAATGGATGAATCCAATTTTAGCTAAGCCCCGCCTATATCTAGCTAAGCTCCACCCACGGTTTGCCCGTGTTGGCGCGCACGCTCAACTCACTGAATCCTAATTTCCTGAAAACTGTACATGTAAGCTATTGACTATTTCGAAACTAATGTTTATTAAATTATAAATTCATCAAAGACATACAATTAGTATACTATTAGATCTTGGCAACAGCGCTAAACGTCATTTTAACTAGTGACATAATTAATTATGACGTCAGATACATGAATGGCAGATGGAATTCTTCCATTTCGCTGGATTATGGATTAACATCGGTACTGGTGATAATCTTAAATTCGCTGATCACATATAGATCTACGATCCAACGATTTCTTCCACAGCTTTAGCATGCATAGCCCTGCCTTGCGTTCACTAGGGAACATGTTCTGCAAAATCTTCTTTTCCCGGTTTATATATCTTATGATGTAATTAATGCGAACACAGCAGATTGTCAATATTTTGCAGATTTAGTGAAATTTTCCTTCTTTTTGACATTATGTGTTATCATATAAAGTAAATAAGCACAAACAATGTGTGGAAGAAAATGCCCATTCTCACTCTGCCCATTAGTATTTCTCATACAGCCGAATGCATTATCCAAACTGCACAACTAACGCAGAAAGATGTCTCTCTCGTTTAAATGGTTCCACAAAACCTTTGGAAAATCCAAGATGGTCGCCAAAGAAATCGCCCGATCAAAATTCGGAGTAACGCTTGTAAAGCATACGACTGTAGGATCATTCCTGCCAAATTCGTTTAAACTTAAAAAGCTAAGATGCTTTTTTAAAACAATTTCCGGTAAATTTGTCATAAAATCTAAGATCTTCACTCAAAAATAGATGAAACAAAATTCTGAATAGAAGATCTGGCACCTACCCCAATAGGGCCCTTCGAGCCAAATAAGCTTCACATTGGTCAAACTGTTAAAGTGAAGACGGGATGACAATTTCTAGTAAATCTTTAATGTATTTTAAGCTTTTCACCCAAAATTTGGTGAATCAGAATTCTGAACATATGTTCAAGGGCCTATCAGAAAAGGATCCTTTCAGCAAAACTTACTTGGAATCAGTCAAGTTCGGAAGAAGAAGAAGAAGAAGAAGAAGAAGAAGAAGAAGAAGAAGAAGCGATTTGACAATTTACTCTAAGCTTTTCATAAAATCTAAGAATTTCACCCAAAAATTGACAGACCAAAACTTTGAATGAATGTTCAAGAGCCTACTACGAAATGATCATTCTAGCCAAACCTGGTTGAAATCGATCAAGCTATTAAGGAGAATAAGAAATTCGACAATTTCCGCTAAGTTTTTCATAAAATCTCAGATTTTCGCCTAAAAATTTGACGAATCAAAATTGTGAATGGAATCATCGTAGGATCCTTTCAGCCTAATTTGTTTGAAAACGGTCAAAATGGTAAGGAGAAGAAGCAATTTGACAATTTCTGGAATTTTTTTAATTTATAAAATCTCAGATTTTCGCCAAAAAAATGGACACATCGAAATTCTAAATGGAGCTTTTAGAGCCTATCATGATAGGATCGTTTTCGCCAAATTTGGTTGAATTCGGTCAAAATCCTAAGGAGCAGCAGACTATTTCCAGTAAATTTGTAATAAAATAAAATAAAAGATTTTGGCCAAAATATTAGCGAATCAAAATTCTGAATGGAAGTTCTGGAGCCGAGCGTGGTAGGATTCTTTGACCCAAATTTGGTTAACATCTGACTACTGGCTAGGAGGAGTAGCGTTTCAAAGCAAAAAATGACAGACGACAGATGACGGACGGACGGACAGACGATGTCCAGACGACGGACTGTCGCCATGGTATAAGCTCACTTGGCCTTACAGACAAGGTGAGCTAATACTGCATGGCCCTGTAACTTACCAATTACACGTGGGGGCGCTTCGGTCCCAGGTTTCCCATTTTCGTCGTCGTCATTGCCCTTATCTTTGCCGGTATCCTTGTCCTTATCATTTCCTTTATCCTTGTCCTTATCCTTTTCATTGTCCTTGTCCTTACCAGTTCCTTTATCCGTGCCTGCATCTTTATCTTTATCCTTATTTTCGTTCTCGCCGGGTTCCTTGCCCGTATCCTTCTGCTTTTCTCTGTCCTGTTTCGTGTCATTGAGTGGTTTTTCGAGGCCATCTTCTTCATTCGCATGTGGATACTCATCATTTGTCCGTGGAAACTGACTATTTGGCAGAGGATTATATGGGATATCTATTGGCGTCCCTTTCCTCTCCGTGCCAATTTCAATCTCGATTTCTTTGTCATCTTGTGAAGTGTGTGTGGTATTGTGACCATGTTCTTCAGTCACATTCTGATGCTCACCAGTTGTCGGTGGAAACTGGTCAGTTGACAGTGGATATGGGCCACCCGTTGGTGTCATTGTGTTACTAGTCACGGATGAATCCGATTGCGTTGTTGTCGTCGCCGACATCTTGTCACTAAATACCACTAAAAGCACGACTACACGGAGCAACAGATGACATATTGCTAAATGACTCATGGTTTTTAGTTCCGTATCAACTTTTCGCTAGAAAACGGTTAAACAATCCTTTAACGCTTGACATTCCAGTGTCTCGATTCTAAGACATCTATATAAGAAAGCTGTTGAATATATTGAAACTAATTTGACTGAAACATGTTACTGCCAGGAAGTAACAGTTCCCAGTCAAATTAATCTTAATTATATTCCAAAATATAAATGAATTGTCAATGGACCTTTTCATCACATGACGTCATAGTCAATTACGTGACCTGTATGATGGCGCCATAATCATGACGTTATGAATGACTCAATAGAGTCCGTCTTTACAGCTTAATAGTCCAACATCTTTGTACGAATTGTATGTCTTTACTATTTAATAAATATTCTGTTAAATATTTTGAAACTAATTTGACTGGGCGCTGTTGCTGCAACAGCACCCAGTCAAATCTGGAAATTGATAGTTAAGAAGTTTATGGATCGCCCGATCCCAACACTATCGAGGAATGGGAGGAGCTTAGACATGAGCGGGGCATAGCTAAAACTGAAAAGGTCCATTGCAGCGCGATTGAACTTGAAACATGCCGAGTAGGCTATATTGTGATGAACTTGAAACATGCCGAGTAGGCTATATTGTGATGAACTTGAAACATGCCGAGTAGGCTATATTGTGATGAACTTGAAACATGCCAAGTAGGCTATATTGTGATGAACTTGAAACATGCCGAGTAGGCTATATTGTGATGAACTTGAAACATGCCGAGTAGGCTATATTGCGATGAACTTGAAACATGCCGAGTAGGCTATATATTGCGATGAACTTGAAACATGCCGAGTAGGCTATATTGTGATGAACTTGAAACATGCCGAGTAGGCTATATTGTGATGAACTTGAAACATGCCGAGTAGGCTATTTTGTGATGAACATGAAACATGCCGAGTAGGCTATATTGCGATGAACTTGAAACATGCCGAGTAGGTTATATTGTGATGAACTTGAAACATGCAGAGTAGGCTATATTGTGATGAACTTGAAACATGCAGAGTAGGCTATATTGCGATGAACTTGCAACATGCCGAGTAGGCTATATTGTGATGAACCTGAAACATGCAGAGTAGGCTATATTGCGATGAACTTGCAACATGCCGAGTAGGCTATATTGCGATGAACTTAACATGGTGTCAACGGCGTTATGAAGGCAATATATCTTAGAAACACTCTTTCTCAAAATCAAATTTTAATCATCGAAATTTGCACACACTTCCCATTTGTAGTCTTCGTCGTTTTTCAAAATATTGATGACATAAAAAACTGTTGTTTATTACAGCAACCGCATTCACGCCAAGATTATTCACTAAAACGAATAAGAGAATTACTTTCAGCAGCTCTCCGCTTTGAAACAGAACAAACAGATAGCGCAACTCATGTACACGTTAAGAAATATTATGTTGACTATTTAACACTAATTTGACTGAGTTTGCTTGCATAAGGCACCAACAACATCAAGTCAATTAAACTTTTCAAAATTCAACAGTTTACATTTATATTTGCCTTGAATTTAAGGTTCTGTGATTACGAGGCTAGATTCGCTATAGCTTGGTGCCGACCAATAATAATTAATCAAATTCTAGTACTTTCGTGGGTATTTTAATCTGTCCAGAAATACTGATAAATAATGGGTAAACGACAGCACAAGGTTGGATGGACAAGCAGAAAGATTGTTGAAGACGTTAACATAAACGATCCCTAATTTGACAGTTCGGACAATAAGAACATATATTAGGATAGGTTATTGGAAAAATTGTATAATAATACGCTTGACCTAAAGCGACGATGACAACCTACTTATCATTATAGGCCTACCAAGCACTTAACCACTGTAGTAACGATTACATGTTGACATGCCTTGATCAAAGGACGGTGTTGTTGAATGCCGTTGCATCTGTTTCGGACGGTCGCGGATTGTATTATTGCCTTTGTGTAGATAGATTCTAATAACTGAACAACAGTGAATGGCATATATGTGATAAATTGTCAGTGAAAATGCACATAATACCGTTTGTGGCATGACTATGGTGTCTGTGTTTTCTTCTGTATAATGCACATCTTCATTTCAGGTGGAAAAACATAATTGGCCAGTTTGACTGGAGTAAGTTTGTGTGCCACATTGTAAACACGTACGAATTAAACGTTATATTAAATACTGACTTCTCATAATTTCTACATTATGCATGCACGGATTCAGCTATGATTCGATAATAACGTCATGTGATAAGACACACCGATGTCAGCATAAAGGTGATCCGATCAAGAAAATAATAAACGGCCAATGCTCTAGTATATAGCGTATAATTCTTAACACACCTTATATAACTCTTAAGTCTATGCAGGATTATAGCTATTTAATATTATTTTTGGTATAGGTTGGGCACCTGAAACATGGCTTATTGGAAAAATAATATCAATATATAATAAAAATGGTAATCCATCAGCCGCATTTCACTCAGGGATGGGGTCAATTACATTGCACCTATTACTATTGCTATTACTTTCAATTCCTTCTGTTACTATTACAATTACTACAGATTTGATCTATTACTATTACTATTACTCTCATATCTATTACTAATACTATTACATTTGAACCATAGGTATCGCTCACGCACATGCACTCCTAAATACATGCATGCAAATGAAAACAAGTCAGATATTTGGATATCAACCCTTTAGCTCAATTTCATTGAAACCAAACACGACAGCTTTTGAATATTTTGAAAATATTTTGACCGAAGGGCATATTGATTTCAAAATATGAATATTCAACTAATTGTTTCTTACATCATAAACAAGTTGCTACATGGGTTAATGATAATAATAATGAGTGTAGACGCTTACCTATATTCCCTATATTTTATTGTTTTATTTACTGATACAACGTTAATGAATCGCAGACTCTTCCTCAGCTGGGGTCACATAGTAAACTACCCAGCAGGCACATGGCGTTGTTTCAACGTTGAATCCACGTTGAAATCACGTCATGACGTGATTTCAACGTGGATTCGACGTTGAAACAACGTAATGTGCCTGCTGGGTGTGCTTGAATAATTTTAAGCTGTTTAGCTCTCTGGGCAAATCTCAACATTCTATGTTCTACAAGATCAGGAAGACCACAGAATATTAAGAAGTTTGTGTTGCTGAAAGTAGTTGATGTATATAAAACAACAACTTACAGCAATATCAATTTTAAAGGGAACTTGAACATTGGTTAATAAAGAATATACAGTTATTATCCCACTGATATGTCAGAAGTACATGTAACTAGATTAGTTATAAACACAATCGCTGTTCCCCAGACACCATGCTGGGAGTCAATTTGACTGGAATTAATCCCTTAACCATGTAGGATATAATGAGATCTATTGAAAGTAAAGATGTTAGTGGACTATTCACATTTTCACAGTCATGTATAATTAGTTTATTTATCTAATGGCTATTTAAAATATACATTGTTATTTAAGAATGAACCCTTTGCAAACCAGATAAACCAAATTTTTTATTCTGTAACAAATATTCTGTTTAGTATTCTGAAATTAATTTGTAATGAAGCAGTTGCTACCTCAGAAAGCAACAGCTTCTAGCCAAATTAGTTTCAGAATATTCCACAAATTTCCTATATGTTTTATTTGAAAATTGATAGAAAGAGTGTCATCGGTGAAAGGTTAACCTGTTTGATTCTGAAACTCTGGAGTCTAAGATTCAATACAAGAAATATTATATTGAATATTTTGAAACCAATTTGACTGGAAGCTGTTGCTGCAAACTGCTATTGTCTTACAAGAGTTTAACACACGGAGAGACCTTCAGAATTAAACAGTTAAACAGCAGATACCCTGTTTGGCTGTTTCATTCTGTCTGTTGCATATATTAAAAATATATGGAAGCAGAATTTTGTGGCTTGTATGCTGAGCATATAAGATTCCCCTGTAATAGACAAGCAATAGGCTATTACCTATTACTTTTCAGTCTATTACTATTACTATTACATTGTAAAATTAATGGTCTATTTCTATTACTATTAAATGGAAATCGCTGTAATAATCTATTACTATTACCTATTACTTTTCAGTCTATTACTATTACTATTACATTGTAAAATTAATGGTCTATTTCTATTACTATTAAATGGAAATCGCTGTAATAATCTATTACTATTACCTATTACTTTTCAGTCTATTACTATTACTATTACATTGTAAAATTAATGATCTATTTCTATTACTATTAAATGGAAATCGCTGTAATAATCTATTACTATTACCTATTACTTTTCAGTCTATTACTATTACTATTACATTGTAAAATTAATGATCTATTTCTATTACTATTACATTGAAATCGCTGTAATAATCTATTACTATTACCTATTACTTTTCAGTCTATTACTATTACTATTACATTGTAAAATTAATGATCTATTTCTATTACTATTAAATGGAAATCGCTGTAATAATCTATTACTATTACCTATTACTATTAACTCATCCCTGACCTCACTATCGTCCAACAACTCTATTAAGTTGTATGGGAAAATTATTTACCAAAATTTTGAATAAAAGACTAAATATATATGCAGAAAAATACGAAATAATATCAAATTCACAAAATGGGTTTAGAAAAGGCAGCTCTACTATTGAGAATATTCTCTTATTACATTTAATGCAAGAGCTATTATTTGCCAAAAGGAACAAATTGTACTGCTGTTTCATCGATTTTAAACAGGCGCGTGACACTGTCTGGTGGAATGGCCTCTGGCGGAAACTACTAAAAAATAACTTATCAGGAAAATGTTTTAAACTTATATACAACATTTACCAGGCAAAAAGTACTTTGTCTTCTTTAAATCAACCGAATCAGGCAAGGTGAAAATCATCTCCCTTTCTTTTTTCAATCATTTTAAGCGACTTAAAAAGGTATTTAAAAGAAAGTCAGATTTTAGGACTACCTTCAGTTAGTGAAATAGCCGATAAATTGTATTTGTACATATATGTCTCCCGCCCTCTTGTATGCTGATGGAACTATAATAATGGCAGAATCCCCCCCCCCCACCCCCGTGCCATAGACACTTTTTTTAGATCCGTTTCAAATGTATTGAGACGAACTGAAGTTGAAGATGACACACTCTTAAACAAAAATAAAAGTATTTAAAAAACGTAAGAAAACTATTAAGCCGCAATTCCAGTGAGAAAGTTATATTATAGAAATGTCCTTTTTAAATACACCGGCAGTTTCATTTCATGTAGACAACGCAATCTTAAACAGGGGATGAAGTGCAATAAAGTGAAAATACTAAATCTGTTCAGATACTGCATTTGAGGTAGGATTTATACGTTTGCAAAGGGGAATTCCGAGAAATAATTGACGACGAGTTAGTTAGGAGGATATCAGATACAACTTCATTGAGCTTCTTAAAGGTACTGACATAGGCCTATAGATCAGGTAAACTACCATGATTCGAAGTAACTAATGGCAGAAACAGCGCCCAGTAAAATTACTTTCAAAATATTCAACAACATGTTTATTAAATAGTAAAAACATACAATTCGCACACCAACGCTTAGTCAGTCACCAATTGTGGGTTCGTGATGAACGTTTCTGCGTCGTTCATGACGTCATTGACTATGGCATCATACTACACGTCACGTAGTTGATTATGACGTCATATGATGGATGGATAAACTGGAAAGGTTCATTCCGAAATGACTCAAATGCTATTTGCGCACAAGTATGGTCGAAATGGCATTATCTCGAGGCATGGCTTACAGCAGCCAAATATATAGATTGGAAATTTGCAAATGTAGGCCTATCCAAAATTAACGAAAATCACACACGCCAAGTGTTTTATTACACTATTAAATATTGTCAAGACTAAAATAATAAAAGATTGGAATCAAGTGCATCAATATATCTCTGATGATTATATTCCTGGTTTAGGTCAAGAAGTTCCCTTTTTGCGTAACACATTAATGTGGTTAAGGAGGATACATGTACTGACAGCAGACAACGGAAATGCTGTCTTTTTGGATTCTCTAGAGGATTTATTGGATGTATCTAGTAATCAAGAGCCATATAATGTCCCAATCCATGGCATTGAGATGCGTGCTGACATAGAGATTGGGTCAGAGGACAATACCACCTTTCATGGCTTTAGACCTGTTGAAGATAGTCACCGTTTCATTGGCAATTTATTGCCTCGTAACACAAGGAAAAGAGAGTGGGACAGGGCAACAAAAGGAGCAGCACCTCCATCAGACTGCACTTATGGATCGAACATCCAGCAGTATGTCCTCTAACCACACTGATGTGGTTAAACAGTCAGATTTTAGATTGGAATCTATAGTTCAGACGGTGGCTGAGCAGATACAAATGTTTGTGAGAATATTCAGCATGATGACTATGACAATGAAAGCGAGTAAATTTCAGTCTCTGAAAACAATGATATACCACAGTCTGGGGATTATTCAAGTGGAAATACTTTAACAAAGTTAGAAAGATGATTCAGCAGAAAAAACTGTCAACTCATATTGATGATCAACTTGACAGAATTGTGACTAAACTAAACAATACAAAGGTGCCAGAAGAAAAACTGAAAGATAAAATTGCAAATTATACACGCCCAGGAAACTGTGATTCATTACTTGTCACTATGGTTAACCCTGAAATTTGGCATAAATTATCACCTGTAACTCGAGCCAAGGACTCAAGAATGCATAATTTGCAGAAGTCACTCATTGCATCCATGATCGCTGTTACTAAATGCTAAGACTCGCTTGTAAAAGCTACCAGGGCATCTGAAAGTTTACCGCTGGATAAGATGTCAGTTATGTTAACGGAGTTGGTTGATAGATTAGCCCCAATGCGGAATGCCAATCAGGAACTAAATACTGTGAGGAAAGAGACACATAAAAGTGACATTAACTTGGCTTTTAAGGGATTGTGTAACAGCGATGTCATAAACAACAAGTGGTTGTATGGTGATTATTTAATGGCTCGTGTCAAGTATATCAGTGGGACAAACAGAATTGGAAATAGATTGGCCCGCACGTCTACTGGGTGGCCCATTAAACTATATACCCATAGCAATTATAGGACACATCCATACTAGAGAAACAAGTGAACGACCAAATCAAGGCGGTCTTCTATAGGACGAGGACAGAATTTCAGCTTCAGGGGAAACAACTAAAAAGACCTGTCTAATGCCTATTATACAGTTCCTATTGCGCAGGCTTATCGGAAGTTTGTCCGGTTCTAATAGGGGTAATAAAGTCTTTCAGTACACTGTTTTACCAAATGGTCAGTGTTCTGCTCCTTGTATATTTACAAAATTACTGAAACCTGTGTATGTAGGCTTACATTTGAGGAAGAAAAGTCACATTACTTGTGGATACTTAGATGACACTTTTCTTATGGCCCAGTCATATGAATCCTGTCTGGCCAATCTCCTGGAAACAGAAGAGTTATTGAAATTTTTAGGGACTTTCATAAATTATTACAAATCAGTAACAATACCATCTAAAAAATTGGAACATTTAGGTTTTGTATTAGATTCTGAAAATATGTCTGCCAGTTTATAAAACGTGACAATCTGGTTAGAAAACTAAAGATAAGGACTGTAGCATTACCCATGGGGATATGTGTCTTGCCGTTTACTACTGGCATTCAATATAGTCCATTGTTTTATAGGAATTTGGATTCAGACAGGATTCGTGTGTTGAGACCTTGCAGAGGTGATTTTGATCAAATCATGTCTGTTTCTCGCTCAGGCCAGATAGAGGTTGAATCACTTGAATGGTGGATAAATATTATTCACTGAGAAAAACGTTTTATTTATCATTTAAAGTAAATTATATTCTTACAACGGATGCCTCATCAGAAGGTTGATGTGCAGTATTTACTAAGATTAGCGGCACATGTGACACTTAGTCAGTATGTGGCAGATGGTCATTAGAAGAAAAAGACCGTCATATCAATGCCCTTGAACGTAAAGCAGGTTAAAATCATTTTGTGCCAACATTTGTGATACGCATACTAAAATTCAAATGGATAACACCACAGCTGTAGCTTATATTACTCATAGGGGTGGCTATCAGTCTAAGCTTTGCAATGTCATAGCAAAAGAAATTTCGCTTTGGTGTAAAGAAAGAAAGATGTGGCTTACGGCAGCTCACCTGCTTGGTCAACTAATCACATTAGTAGACTATAAATCAAGAATCTTCAATGAAAGGATTGAGTGGAAACTTAATGAAAATGTATTTAAAAGTATTGTTTCTCGATTTACCATACCAAGTGTTGACTTATATTCGTAGCGACTAAATTTTCAAATAAAACCATATGTATATTTGTTACCAGATTCAGAGTGTTGTTGTGTAGATGCATTTACAATAGATTGGTCTAATTTTGTCTTTTATGGATTTCATCCGTTTAGTGTTTTAAGTAAAGTAATAAGGAAAATATACTTGGAAAGAGCACTAGGTATTGTGATAGTACCAAACTGGCCAACATAACCTTGGTATCCACTGCTGATGGAGATGTTATTAGCTCAACCGCTTCACGTGAAGTGGGAAAACAATCTAATTTATCTCCCTTAAAAGGAAAGTTTACACTCTGGGACAAAATCTCAATTTGATGGCATGTTATGTTTGCTGAATATGCTAGTAATTAAGGGATTTTCAGACAATACTGTATCAATTATTTTTATTTCTTCGTCATGTAGAGATTCCACCAAAAAACAATATTTAACTCATATTCGTAGATGGATTACATTTTGAGAGAAACAAAATATAGACATATTTACTAAAGATTTGACACATATTCTCGGATATGTGACGTCTTTATTTGAAAACGCTTTAGCTTACAGTGCAGTTAACACCGCAAGGAGTGCCCTGTTTCTTGGCATTTTGTCTTCAGAACACATAAACTCACACCCATTAGTGACTAGATTTATGAACGGTATAGCAATTCAGAGGCTATCACGACCAAGATATAGCGATATATGGAATGCTACGATGTATGGAATGTTACGGATGTATTAGAAATGTTCAGAAATCAGGAGGCGGCAGAATCATTATCACTTTATGATTTAACATTGCATACAGTAATGCTACTATACTTGGTGTCCGCGCAAAGAGGTCAATCAATCCATTAGATACAGAATTTATGACAGTGCCACGAGAATAATATGTATTTTTCTTATATGGAAACAGTCTAGGAATAGGAAAGGATGCATTAAAGATTGAATTGCCAGTTTATAGACGATAGATATTTATACGTATTTATAATCATTTGTCAGTATATCTAGATAGAACTAGTACATTGCGACAAACTGAAGGAAATGTCAATTTCCCTTTCTCCGAGATCTAACAATACTCACCATTCTGTTACTTCTGATATACTTAGAAAGCTTTACAGACTCCTAGTTTACCATAGAGCTCATATTGTTTGCATAGCCACCAAACAAGAGAAAACTATGGCTTGCCTCCGTGGGGCTGGGAGGCTGGGTCCGTAACAGAATGGCGAGTATTGTTAGATCTCGGAGAAAGGGAAATTGACATTTCCTTCATTCTTCTTCGATCAATACTCCGCATTCTGTTACTTCTGATATACACCAGATTTGATCAGTAACCTGGTGGGAAGGGGCAAGCCATAAATGCTAATTTTGCCCCTTGGAGAAAGATTTTAGACTTCAAACTTGACTAACGGAGACCTAAAAGGACCGTCAAGTTCACGGAACCGAATCACATTCGCGTCACGGCCCACCCCCACCCCCTTTTTCCTCCTAAGAAAAGGGAGAGAACTAACGAACATGTATCTCGCCTGAAAACACAAATATGCCAAGAGGGTTAACTACTCCCTGCATATTCCATGTATTAGCCTGGGAATGAGCATGAATATATAAGATGAATGAACATGATACATATACATAATACAAAAAACTCTCAATATTGAATTACCTTATGATACTTGGACTTCAGACGTACCGCCTCCAACCATTCACCGGTTCGGCCATCAGTGACACAATCTGGTTGACATCCTCTCGCCTGACCATGCCTGCTTTAGGTTCTTTTCTTACCAAAGTGAAAAAAGGGTGAAGAGCAGTGTGGTCACTAACTATCGTTTCAAAACAGCTAAGGCGAGTGGATTGGCTGAGTCTGACACATCCCTCATATAGTAATCCGTGAATGAGGACTCACAGTGCCATTGTGCAACGGCCATGATGTCCTCTAACGGAACACCATTGTAAAGGGCGGTCGAGGCGGCTATTCCTCTGACATCGTGTGCCCTTACACCTTGCACCTGGTGCCCAGTCGCCATCTCGTGAGTAGTCTGAATGCATTCGACCACCCAACGAGAGATAGTATCCATGGATGCGGCGCCATAAGGCTTCTTATGACAGATCCACAGATGTCTATCGTTCGACCGTAACGAGTCAGTCCGTTTCTTGTACTTAGTCAAAGCACAGACCGGGCACCAGACACTGGCATCACGATCAAACCTAGTTAACCTCGGTATAATGATCGGTTTGCCGGGATATCTCAAAGATTGATTCTTTGACATAAACTCTGCTCTAGGCAGAAGACGCAGACCCTCTCCAGAAACAATAAATCGGCCCCTCTCTGCAGAAAGCGCATGGATCTCACTGCGCCTTCTAGCTGAGGAAGCTGCCAATAGAAAGACCGCCTTTAGAGTCAAATGCTTTAGACTAGCTGAATGCAACGGTTCGAAAGGGTGCTTGGCCAGTACATTAAGCACTAAAGATAGACTCCAGGCCGGAATGACTACCGGTTGTCTCGGTCGGAGATGCTCATTCCCTTCAACATCACATTTAACTGGGCCACCTCTGGACTATCCCTGTTGGCTAGACAAGGGATAACTGATGCCAAAGCTGACTTGTATCCAGCAACTGTGACGGGAGCTAGTCCTGAAAAGAACAGCTCACAGAGAAAGTCTGCTTTTTGCTGAATAGTGGATTGAAAGGTATCAATACCCTTTTCTTCACACCAGTCTGCAAATCTATTAACCTTGTTGTTATATGACTTGAAGGTTGACCTCCTTCTCGCAGCCGCGATGAAATCAGCAGCCTGTCGAGAAAAGCCTTTCGACGTGGAACGTTGTTTGATAACATCCACGCAGTCAATTTGAACATTTCGGGACGCTCGTGTAGGAAGCGTCCCTTGGCCTTGGAGATTATGTTCGGAATCTCGGGCAACTGCACAGGATTTTCCACCAGCAGATCTAGAAGATCCGTGAACCACGCCCTGCTCGGCCAATATGGCGCTATTAGCAGGACCAGACACGGTTCCTCCCTGACCTTGACCAATACCTTCGGTAGAAGAATGGTGGGTGGGTACGCGTAAGCGTGCATCCCTCTCCAGCTTATCGCCAGAGCGTCTGTATCGACGGCATTTGGATCTGGAATCGGCGAGACATATGTCATGATTTGAGCATTTTCCTTTGTGGCGAACAAGTCCACGTTGGGTTTGCCCCAATGCTCGAAGATCCGTCGCAGAACTGGAGGGTTGAGGGACCATTCTGTTGGCAGAATTCTCTGTCTGCGAGACAAAGCATCCGCCAGAATGTTCAATCGGCCAGGAATGTGAGCTGCTTTCAAAACAACCGAGTAATTCCTGCACCATTGAATCAAGTGCCACACTCTGATACACAGAGTGGGCGACCTGGTCCCGCCTTGGCGATTTATATATGATACTACTGTCGAATTGTCCGACCGTATCAATATCACCTTGCCCCTGATCATCGGAAGGAACTCTTCCAACGCCAGTTCCACTGCCATCATTTCCAACAGATTGATATTCAGCTGACTCTCCGGGAGAGTCCATGTGCCCGAGACCGGGTGTTCTCCCAGGCAGGCACCCCACCATTCCAGCGATGCATCCGTGTAGACGGACAGCTGGGGGTGGGGTAGGTGCAGCGAAACCCCTAATAGGAGATTCTGACGCTGTTCCCACCATAGAAGATCCGATATTATCGGCTCCAAAACTGGCACCAGTTTTGACAGGGGTTCTGTTCTCTGTTACCACAGAGACATCAGATACAACTGGATAGGTCTTCACATTAGATCAGCGAACGGAATCACTTGCTCCATGGAGACCATCATGCCCAGCATCTGAAGAAACCGCCTCGCCTGAATGTGGTTTCCCACTCAAAAACTCTTGAGGATGGCTAACAGAGACACCACTCTGGGCTCTGACGGGTAAACCCTGCCCTCCTCGAGGTCGAATCGCATCCCCAAATAAACGAAATGTTGAGTGGGTGTCAACTCGGATTTCTCCTTATTGACTATCCAGCCTAGATCTGAAAGCAACCTCAGAGTCAGAGCAGTATCCACGTTCAACCTGGCTGCCGAGTCTGCCTTGAGCAGCCAGTCGTCTATGTAGGTGTGTAGCGCCACGTTCTCTTTTCTGAGAAACGCTGTCACCGCAAGGACCACTCTTGTGAAACCCTCGGAGCTGTCGACAGGCCAAACGGGAGAACTGTAAACTCCCATACTCGATTCTGAAACGCAAATCTCAGAAACCTGTGCCAACTCCGATTCATAGGAATGTGGAAATATGCATCTTTCAGATCGATCGATACACACCACATTCCTTTCCTCAATCCCGCCATTACCGACCTCGGCGTTTCCATCTGGAACCGAGGCGTATGGATAAACCAATTTAATGGCCTGAGATTGAGTATGAGTCTCCATCCCCCTGTGCTCTTGGGGACAAGGAACATGTTTGAATAGAAGCCTGGAGTGTTTCAGTTTGCTGGTTTTATTGCTCCCTTCAGAAGCAAACCCGACACTTCCTTTTGAACGGCTTCTAACTTGTCTGGCTCCCTTGGTACGGGTGTCCAGACAGGTGCCAAAGACAGATTTTGTGGTGGAAAGTCCCACCACTCCGGCATGTAACCCTGGGATAACCCATCCCAGAACCAGACTGTCTGACGTCACACGTCGCGAGGCCTCGACGAAACGCATGAGCCTTCCACCCACCATAGACGCCTCGACGTCTAACGGAGTTGTCCGGCTCGCAGTCCGCCCCCCCCCCTCTCTCTTAACGAGAGAGAGAGAGAACCATTTCGTTCTAGGCACGACGGGTATAACTGGCACCGCTGTTCCTGTCGCACAGGCGCGGTCCAGGCGGATATGAAGGGAGCTTTCGTACCCTCAGGTACGCCTCGGCCCCTTCTGTCCGCCCTTTGAGGCCTTACCCTTACCCTTCCCCTTGCCCTTCCCGCCTCTAGGGCGGTCAGGAGCAACATTGGGGAGGGTAGGCGCCTCTACAACCTTCCTGGATTTCTTCGCCGGCGGCGGCTCCGAAAACCCAGCTGAAGCAGAAGTCGCAACAGGCCTAGCTTTCGCCTTGCCCTTATGCTTCTTCTGCTTCTTTGAAGGTTGTCCCGTTAGCAGTTTCCCCACAGCCCCTAGTGCGTGCGCTTGCCACACTAGCTCTAGCTGCAGGTTTACCGCTAACTGATTCTGCGCGATACTGGCGGTATCCTCTAAGATGGCCCGCACTTGGCCACCGAAGATGCTAGGCCCTGTCAGGGGCGTCCCAAGAAGACGCTCCCTGACTGCCGTAGCCGGACGCATATGGTCAATGACCATTTGCCTCCTGGATTTCGTCACTCGCGCTTGCACCCTTGCCAATGAGTCCATAGACAGCACCAGGCCGTCATTGACACACGAAAGCGCCACAGGTGGCACAGGGTGGCCTGCCTCCGCTTCAGCCCACACCGACTGAAGGAGACGATACGAGTGGTTGACAGCGCTCATAGCTGCCCTCACACCCTCATTGCATAGGGACAGGACTTCTTCTTGGTGTACCTGAGCCTTGTCCACAAGTTCCGGACCAGGGCCACCCGCCATGGCACTCTGGACGCCCAGTATCCATCGGTCGTCCTCAGTAACCGACGGGACTACACCATATCTGTCGTATTCCCCCCGCGGAATACGACATCTTGCCCGCACCTCCCTGGAGGCCGCAGGGAGCTGACCCTTGGTCATAAGTTGTTTGCTATAAATAGCCTCCAACAAATCTATGAACCGTGGATCCAGTCCCACCGACTGGATCCGGGCCGCGGGCAAAATCCCCGTCCTGATCGACGCAACCAACGGACAGGGCGCATCTTCATCGGCCATGGCTGAAACCACAGACGGGTCAACCCTGGCTAGCCACGCCAGAGCCTCTGACCAATCTACCTCCGATGAAGACACACCTGCAAACACGTCACCCGTTGACGTGTTCACGGGCCTGCCAGCCACGGCATCCCAGCAAGGAGCCACAGCTGACACGCCAGGCACTCCGGTACCACACGGTTCCGCCGCCACCCCATGAAACACTCCGGTCCATGGGGCAGGTCTGCACGGAAAACCGTACGGACCCGTAGCAGTCGCGGAACCATAGCCGGACACGGGCGCCAACGGCACCCCACGTCCGACTGCCGGAACAGGCGAGATAGGTGAGTACCACGCCCGGCCCGGCACACCCGTTCTCGTGACGGCTGGTGTCAAACCAAGCCGCACGGAACCGGTGCACGGTACCAGATTGGCCTCAGCCACAGGCGGAGCCGCTGACCTGGCTTGCGCCAAACCAGACAAATGGAGGCCGGTTCCGTCCAGGACGGAATCAACCTCCATATTCTCCACCTGCGGCTTCACGGGCCGCAGCAACCTCTTCTCCTCGGCCTCCTCGTCTTCAGACTCCGAAGAGTCATCACTAGACAAGTCAACCATGGAACCGTCCTGGCGGACGGATCCCACAACTGACGGACCAGCCACCGCTACTGGACCACCCGGAGGTGGCCGCAGAGAAACAGAACCCGTCTGGCCGGAGCCAGATGGGACTGCCAGGGGGCCGTACGAGACGGCCCCCTCGGTAACCAGTCCAGAATCCTGTCCGAGGACAGGATCCGTACCAGGCATGGGGAGAAACTGCCCCCCCCCAACCTTTGGTAGCAGGGACGACACCAGCGTGGGCAGAACGCTATGCAGAAAACCCTGCATAGCCGGACCAAACCACGCCGGCGGTGCCATCTCCGCCACCTCCTGCTGGGGACATGGAGCACCCCCACCGGCCGAACTGGGCACTCCACGATTTACTCTCGGACCGCCTGACCCCGCGTCAGACCCAGCCAAGCCCTTCTGGGCAAGGAACTTAACCATCATCTCAACGGACCACACTGCACAAACATTACACCCATGATCAATATTACAAAGGGAACACCTAAAACAGACATGGTCCTTGAACACGACACGGACAAACTTATGGCATTCGTCACATGATGGCGGGGCTGGCTTGGCCTATAAAATAAGCACAAACCTACAATAAACAGGCGGAACGAGACCCGGATGGAAGGCAGACAATTAATTTTCAAATAATTTGACTCATAAATTAACTGTAACCCTCCCGCACCCCACCCCGCCACGTTACAACAAAGATCGCATTGATTATGACGACAAGAACGAGGCGGGCATTAAACACACCCATAATAGATCCTCCAGGATGTGTAACGGCTCCAGGAATCATATCGCATAGCATTCGGGGTATATATACTAATCAATATAAATTATACTCCTAACGAAAGCAGCACGATATGTGAAGAAAACAACAAAATGTATAACAAACTGCTGTATCACACGGTAAAACCGCAGACCACGCATCTACTCAAGAATTTTGAAACCATCGATCATTGCAAACCGATCGTGATCGCACATAAACTTGATCATTCTAAAGTTTCCGGTACCATTTTTTAGTACGCAGCACCCAGAACAAGATGCGTGAATTAATGAAAAAATTTCTTCTTCACATAAACATCCGAGCGACCGGGTGTGACGTCACCCTCTCGGATCCTACGGAGAACGACGTCAGCCGATATTCGTGTTAGAAATACCGTAGCATAACACCTATTTTCATATCTGCCGATCGCCTGTTGGGGGTTATAGAAGGCGATCGTCTGGCATATATCGTTGTTAGCACACGTCCCAGATTCTATGGGGTCAGAAATTGGAACATGCGACACAGCGAAATTTAGAGACCTAAGTCTTTTAACTATGGATAATAAAGAATGATACAACCTGGTTATCCTCGGCGGTATTCTCCATAGTATCCTTTAGTTAATCCTTTTCAAGAACACACAAACTATCACCACAGATTAAAGACTTAGATTTTCTATCACAAAAAACCCCACTAAAATCCTCAATGCAGAAAGCATGTATTGCACTTGTTGCTATGCAAACAAGAATGAGCTCTATGGTAAACGGGTACTCGGCAGTTGGGAGCCGAGTACCCGGTTCCCAGGAGTCGGTAAAGCTTTCTAAGTCTATAATCCTAGAGCCGCTGTCAAGGCCAGCTGTATATCAGAAGTAACAGAATGGTGAGTATTGATCGAAGGAGAATAGTAAATTGTTTGTCAGTAAAGTGAAACCACATAAGGCAGTCAGCGGAGTCACCATTTCTAGATGGAATAAAGCTACAATGAAATGTGCAAGAATGGATGTTAATATATTTAAAGCACATAATACTAGATCTGCAGTAGTCTCTGCAGCTCATAGGAAAGGTGTTGAAATTTCTTGTATATTAGAGAAAGGTATGGACAAATGAGGTGACATTTGCAAAATATTATAGTAAGTCACTAGACTCGCCAAAAGATGATATATTCGTGAAATCTTTGTTGGGAAATTAATATCAAATTTGTGAAATAGTAGACTACAATAGTATGTGGAATATGTCGAATATTTTTCTAGACACCGAGTTCAGATAGCGACAATTCCTTGCTGACAGTGTGGTAGTAGAGTAGAATTCAACAGTTAAACGAAGGTTCATACGTGACAGTTGACCGGAAATCTACTCAGCTGCCACCGGAAGCATGAATTACATCACAACCCATAAGGGTAAATTAATCCCTCCCAACAATGGTCGTTTGTAGATGCACTCAACTGGCTTCCAAGACCGATTCATTTGGAGACCACATACCATCTCATGTAATTCCTGCTTCCGGTGGCAACTGAGTAGAATTCCAGTCAACCGTCAGTTAAGAACCTTCGTTTAACCGATGAATTATATACGTCCGTCGGCATGATACACAAACGCGCGTAGGACACGCATTGCTTGCCATGGTGCATGGGGCGTGTACCTACATTGGGACGTGTGGCAACATTAAAGTGCTTTGTGCATTTCAATAGCAATGCTCGAAGCAGTAAAATATGTGGTACAAAGCGTGTTTACTGAAATGCACGTGCAAAGACGAAATGTTGCAATTACGCCTGCAAACGCAGTGTCATATTGTAGATATCGGATCGTCTTATGGGAAGTCATGACCCCGTTAGACATCTTATATTTGCGAGTAAGACCTCAGTGAAATTCATATTTGAAAATACCAGGTGAGCTAATGAACTGAGTGAATAATATAGTAGCAGTTAGATACGTAGTAGGAAGGTGCACCGGTTGACTTTGACCAGTGCTAGTGGTACAGTTTCGCGGAAATAGGATAGAATCTAGATCGAAACTGTAGTAGTAAATTCATACCAATAAGTTAGAAATTGGAATAGATTGATCATTGAAATAAGACCAACGGTTCTGGGTTGGTGGTATCTGTCAATAGTTGAAGATAAAAGTTGTTGCTGTGGGATCGGCACACACTTTCATAATGTTCAGCAGTTGTTTCGGTCGTTAGTTTAGTAAATATTCGAGTGATAAGAATCGATGGGAATCGAGAGAGATTATAGGAAATTATAGGTGACAGACTGACATGTAGTTGTTGACGGTCGGCATTCCGACTCCCTTAAGCAAGTACAACAACACCAGCTGGCAATGAGATCATACAGCTCATGTGCTTATTAACGTTCGCTTCCTACAGGCTTATCCAAGATAGGCAAGGGACAGGACAGAGGCATTGTAGCGTCCTGTAGGAATTAATAACACAATCGAAATTTGTATATCAACTATATGTCAATCAAAGAAAGGCATGCTACAACAACACATTCCGTAATGTTGTTAGTTAGCTGACAGATCGCATCAAATCAGAACCAGCCGGAACCGCTTTGCCAGAATTAGGGTGTAGATATATCGTGTGCAGTAATGAATCCCTAGAAGAGAAGCCCAGAGTTTGATTGGCCGAGATGACGTCATAATCAATGAGCATCTAGTCAAACTCTGTGGCAGAGAAACAAAAGGAACATGGTTTCAAAGTAAAATCAAGAGATAGGCGAGCAGGGATTGGTCAGGATGATCAACAAGAATAGGTACAAACTTCTAGGAAGAGATAAGCAGAGGTTGATTGGAGGCAAGAATGATGCGGGCCAATCAAACGGTGGTTATATCTACCTAGAAGGATGAAAGGAACAGAAACTATATATTACGATATATATAGATCTATATATCGTAATATGTATAGAAGTTAGGAAAATATGAAAGGTAATTAATGGGCACTTTGTCTATTGAATTTTTAATCTTCACCATCCGTGATTCCAAAGCAGACGTTGCTTTGTCAGTAGTAAGTAAATCGAGTCGTTGTTACGTTAGGCTATCTAGATATCAGATCGACCATAGTGTCGAGAGTAATCGGTAGCCGTAAGTTAGTCAAAGTCAGAAGGGAATAGTTTAGGTTAGAACCGTAGTTATGATAAGAAGTATTGTTAGTATAAAGTATAATCTATTTTCTGTGGCAGTAAAAGTCACCATTGATACTTAAAGTTATTGTACAGTTAGCTATAGGAATAAAATTATCCCCTTGTAAATGCAAGGCACTAGTTCGGTTGTTCTTTAGAAAGCTCCTAAGCAGTACGGAGAAACACCGTACCTTACTAAGAATCTTCAGGAAGTCAGATCAGGCCCAGTTACTTAAAATATCTTCATCCCATCTTTGAAGAGGCGAGCGGTAACTGTACGACTGCAGCGGCGAGAAGACTGATTGTCGCAGCAATCATCAACATCATACGTCTTCTCGAAGTTGTAGTCGCGAGCGTATAAATAATTTAGTAGAAAGTGATATCGAAAATCTTCAATATGTGCTGTTAGTCTGGTTTGAGGTAATGATAACTTCCATGATAGAACTATTCAGTAAAGTACTGCCATTGAGCTAACATCCGCGCACAAATTGCCACGTGTTAAACATTCTCACAAACCATCAGTAGAGTGTGTACCAACAACAGAATTAAGACACACAACATGGAAACAGACGCATCGTGTCATACCGGATGCAGGATACAGAGGTCGAAAATTCGAAAAATATTGTTTTGCCCCCGCCGGCAAGTACGCCATTTAAATTATGTTTCCCGACTGTATTTCCAGGTTGCCCGATTTCTGTAAATTTAATTATGCTGAAAATATGTATTGTGAGCTATACAGACTACATAATCCTTGTGAATACCAACTCAACCATGTAACCCTATAGCACTCATATCAGCCAAAAATGGCTTCTGCAATGGTCTTGAGAAATGCCCATTTGCAGACAAAGAAGACTATTTTTTTTTATTTTACCACTGGAATGAGTGGCTCGGTTATGGTAAATTAAAAAATAGTCTTCTCTTGTTCTGCAAATGGACATTTGCTATGAGAAAATTGAAATTTTCTTGAACAAATTTGAGTGTTCAAGGGTTGACCTCACCATGCAGGCCCTGAAAATAACACATTTTCTAGGTTGCCCCGTCCCCCCCCCACCCACCCCTCCACCCCCAGGGCAACCAGTATGTTAAAATATGGTTGCCATGTAGTAAAAAGTGGTTGCCCCGGACCGCAGGGACGTGTAATTTTCGTGGCCTTGGAGCTAGATCAAATAATACCTGATAAAAGATCTAAGCCACCAACAACTTTCAGTCAGATTGCTGCCAAGAAATTCAGTAGTTACAGAGTTATACATTATTGTCTGGTGGCTTGAAGCAGTCACACAGTTGAAATCGTGTTAGATATTGCTGATGCTAAAACTTGGTAAATCAACCTACCTACCCACAACGCTTTACACCGCGTAGAAATTACGTAATCGAACCGTCACGAAACTCAAAAAAGCATTTCACAGAATTCAGTTTTTCGCCATCCTGTCCTTTTATTTGACCGTGTTCTTTCACCTATTGACCTCAAGGTCACTACACTTCATCGAGAACCAACGGCAACCAGCCACCCAAGTTTGGTAAGTAGGTTTGAATTATCGTATCCGAGATTTCCTTGCCTTGACCTTGAACTTTGAAATTTTGACGCCAATCTCCTTATACTTATTTCGGATCAGAAGTCCAACGTGTCGCCCAGATTGGTCAAGCTCTTATCAGTACAATTTGCGTTATCACTCTGAGCATATTCTTCGTAGTCTGGCGCTGTAGAAGTTGTTGCGTTCAAGTCTCCATTAAACAGATTATGTTATAATTATTATGTGTGTGTTGGTGCGTATATGCGGCCGGGCTTACGAACGACAGCGCGGGTCTACGTAGCATCCACCTACCTACGTGTCATAAGTGAATAGGATAATCATATGTGCACTGCATTGTTGTGCGATTAAAACGTATAGGCCTACAGTTATTCTCTGGTCATCCGATCATTTATCTACTTAGCATCCATATAATAAAATTAATGAAATGTAAATTACAAACCTGTTGAACTGTTATCTTCATTTTCTGGTGCACCTAATCGCGAATTATCGAAAACTCGAGAAATCTAAATGTCAGTTGCATAAGATTTTGTTAAATCTATTTTCGTGCTGATTTACGCTTCACTTATTATTATTATTATTATTATTATTATTATTATTATTATTATTATTATTATTATTATTATTATTATTATTAGTATTATTAGTATTATTATTTTTGCAATCTAAGTGCAGCATTGGCAATACCTCTTAGTCTAATAACACAGCATAGTGAGCCGATGCTGGGACGATACCCGGCCGATACTGAAAGTGTCGGCACGGTATCAGCCCAACATTGGTCCAGGAAGCTGCGTTATGTGCGTAACATTTAAAATCCAAGTGCCACAATTTCAAGAAAACTATACAGGAGAGGTGTTGAATATTTTGAAACTACGTTAGTTGGTAGGTCAAATAAGTGTCAAAACATTCAACTCTATAAACCTTATTCCTATATTATAAATTATAGTTTCTCATCTGTCATGGATAATGGGTTTTGTGATGTAGGCATATTATCGATACGAATAATACAGTACAACAAGAAAATAACTTGACATGTTTGAAAAACAAAATAAAAAGGACTGTTGAATATTTTGAAGTGAATTCTCCCAGGACAGTACAGTCTTCCGATCAAATTAAGTACAAAATATTCAATAGAACATTTCTTGCATCGAATTAAAAATTGTTTCTGTTTTTACTTTGGAAACACGATATGTTATTTCTAAGCTCTATTGTAATAGTAAAGGATAATACGCTTTAAAGTTCTTCAACGGTGGCGTCAGTATGCTCGACCAAGCATTTTATTTTTGTATGACTGTCAATGATGACGTTAAAATAGCACCAGACGCCGATTCATTAATGATCACATTGTGCATTGGCAGTGAGTGATTTATGATTGATTTATGATCGATACAAGGATCGAGATTGAATATCAATGGTAGCCTAATCTTGCCGGATATCTGATCTTCCTTTGACGTCGACACTGTTATTTACATGCACCGACCTGCCAATGCTATCAAATATCTACAACGCGCAAGACCACCACCACCCATGTAAGCGATTATGGACGGGTGTGTGTGTGTGTGTGTGTGTGTGTGTGTGTGTGTGTGTGTGTGTGTGTGTGTGTGTGTGTGTGTGTGTGTGTGTGTGTGTGTGTGTGTGTGTGTGTGTGTGTGTGTGTGTGTGTGTGTGTGTGTGTGTGTGTGTGTGTGTGTGTGTGTGTGTGTGTGTGTGTGTGTGTGTGTGTGTGTGTGTGTGTGTGTGTGTGTGTGTGTGTGTGTGTGTGTGTGTGTGTGTGTGTGTGTGTGTGTGTGTGTGTGTGTGTGTGTGTGTGTGTGTGTGTGTGTGTGTGTGTGTGTGTGTGTGTGTGTGTGTGTGTGTGTGTGTGTGTGTGTGTGTGTGTGTGTGTGTGTGTGTGTGTGTGTGTGTGTGTGTGTGTGTGTGTGTGTGTGTGTGTGTGTGTGTGTGTGTGTGTGTGTGTGTGTGTGTGTGTGTGTGTGTGTGTGTGTGTGTGTGTGTGTGTGTGTGTGTGTGTGTGTGTGTGTGTGTGTGTGTGTGTGTGTGTGTGTGTGTGTGTGTGTGTGTGTGTGTGTGTGTGTGTGTGTGTGTGTGTGTGTGTGTGTGTGTGTGTGTGTGTGTGTGTGTGTGTGTGTGTGTGTGTGTGTGTGTGTGTGTGTGTGTGTGTGTGTGTGTGTGTGTGTGTGTGTGTGTGTGTGTGTGTGTGTGTGTGTGTGTGTGTGTGTGTGTGTGTGTGTGTGTGTGTGAGATTCAAGGCGTTTATATGTTAGTTCCCAATGCTAGGGTCTAGACTCACGCCTGGGGCGATTATGGACGGTTGATCTCCACTTACACTATTGTCGCAGCCACTATCACTGCCACAGCAGGTACAGATATACTACTATCCCACAACACCTCTGCCGCGGCTACTACCGCGAGCACTCCCATTACCATTAGTTAAGCCACTTTCGGGTTGGTACCCCCCCCCCCCCCCCCCAGCTTTGACATGCACCCCCGGACTAAATGCAAGCCTATAACCCGTAGCCAGATTTAGAGTATACCCTGCGAGGACCATTGCTGCTGGGTGGATAGGCCGTAGTCGATAAATGTCGCAGTTGCTGCGTGATTAGGCCTATTTTATGTAAGGTTAGAGGCTCATAGACTTCTGGTAAGGTACATAACAATTTCAACATACATATTTCGTAAAAGGACAACGGCGTGAGAACCCGCGAGTTTAGAACCTGGGTGGTGTTTGGACAAGAGATCCGGATTAATTTGGTGGCGTAGACGTCGCATTTGAGGCAGGTCGCTGGGCCAGTACTGGACATTTATCGGGCCATTGATCCAAATACCGGGCCATTGATCCAAATACGGCCAGGTATTGACCCTTTAAGCTGCGTTATCAGGGTAAACTTCGCTTGTCAATCAGCCATCAAGTTGGAAAGAAGGACGGTAAGTAACAGTAAGCTGTATACAAGCCTGCAACCCATCCCGACCACCCGATCGTTGATTCTAGCGTGAGGAATCCCACAACCCCGAGGTGATGATCCTAGTCAGATGACGGAAAATACAACCAGACTGACCACGCAGCGACAATGTCCTTTAATTATAGCACCGGTCTGCTTGATATAAATCCGTGTTCAAATTAACGTTACTGGACATCATAAGTGTCAACATATGAATTCAGTAGCGAATCTATAAATTATAGGAAACGTATTCACGAAGAGTGAGAGCTCATAACTTACGCACCTGCCCATTAGTTCATGGGCCAAAGCAGATAGCAGAAAGCTAAATCTGGTTATGTTTTTAGAAGTTTCGTACGTAGAGAGGATTAATTGATATGATACCCCTTCCAGTCTGGCAGCTTAGTGCTAGAAATCTAAGGTGGTGTCCAAAATGGCCGCCATTTTAGTTAATGTTCTAAACAATGTCGACTAAGGCTATCATATGAAAGATAATTGCATTTCACACCCAATAGTCCAATTTTGCAATGGTTTATATAAACACTGAATTAACTTACAATCAAATACAGTATGTGTATCGCCCAAACTCTCTATGCCAAAGCGATTAAAATAGAGTGGAGGCCCCAGTAGAAGTTCAACAGAATTATTTTTAGGCCTGTAGTGTTTATACCATGTGCGCACTGATGTCAACCATTGGGAAACAATTCCAAGATGTTGCGTGCATGATAAACTGCTTTAGGTGCAGAATGGCATGTTAATACAGAATATTTGGTAAGTGGAGTTGTGAATGGTCACAAATATAATCGTGAAGTAAGGCTGGTATATGAGGCACTTATGAGACTTGCGTGGAAAGGATTTCTTCCGTGGTTAAAATCCACACATACGTGTCATATGATCCAGATGGAAGAATATCTATAGCTCTCGCAACAAGACTGTTCTCATCAGACTTGTGGCCAAGGAGCAGAATTAATTAAAACATACGGGCAAACCACACGATAGAGTGATATATGTACCCTGTGAAAATGTTTGTTACAATATCATTCAGGATCACTGGAAGGATATCAACGAGCTAGAATGTTCGTACGAGAAAGCCGACACGTATGCGCCTACACGCAGTACATGCAAGAGAGTCTGGCTACACAGCTATTGCGATTTCGGCTGAAGATACTGATGCCCCCTGATTATGTGTCTTGGTTTCAAGAAAGATGTATTCTGCTCAGTGTACCAGAAGTGCGGGATCCAAGACAGGACAAGCGAAAGCAGACCACGCCTTTCAAAGTGCCTTCATCCAGCCTGGGGATTCTTGGGCGGTGTCCACAGAACTTTTTGTAAAGGTGTAACGATTCACGTACCACGTTCCACAAACACTTGTACGATCAATCAACTTCGTTATTAACTCTTCTGAAACAAACGATGAAGGGTGGTATCTAGTTAACTCGCACCTTGTGAAGACAGCTTGTTCATGCACGTCCTCTGAACACATTACCAGGCTATGAGCTGGAATCGCTGCCTCCAATGACAACTATTTGTATCCAGTCCAAACGGACGCGGATGGAGCACTGGAAACTAAAACAAACTCACCATAGAGTGAGTGCATGGGCCACTGGCGCCTAATGACCACTTGGAAATGCTATCCTGTTAAAGGATAACTAATCTGATCTCTTGATAGCTATTCAGGTGATCTAATATGCCAGTCATAAACTATGTAGGTAATGTTAAGCTTTTCATCATGCCGCTAAAGAAAGACATTCAGGCTTTAGCAGCTAAATGTTGCTACATTTCTACAGCTTATGATGGCTGTCATCATTCACTTTTCAACCAGTAAGAAAAATCCTAGCATGCCTGCCTCGGGAAATAGCTCAGTCATAGAGGCGCCAGCTATAGTTTGGCGGTGTGGTATAAAAGCAATCATACAGGTAAGCGGTTGAATATTTTGAAAATAATTTAACTGTCAAATTATTTTCAAAATATTCAACGAGATGAATATTACATAATAAATAATGTAATGCAATGGAACTTACATGAACGCACACCCTATCGCTTGAGGAGACAAAATGGCGGCGATCACTGTTCAACATTTACACGATATTACAAAGCAGATAACTGTGATACAGAAACGGGAATGTGACAGGATATGAATGATATGCAATCTATAAACCATAATCTATCGGAGCAGTATAACATTTGATATGAGATTAGCATCCCTTTAATGTCAACGGCCGTGTAAACTACCAGCTTGTGAGTGTCTTGCAAATGGGTGGAAGTAATAATAATTGTAAGTGCATGGATATGTGTAAGCTACAATCATGCATGCATCCACAGATATAGGAGGAGATTTTAGTTTAGTTCGAAGATTCAGATGACGAAGACGTTGCCAATTAGTGTTAGGATTATGTTTAAAGTTGAACAATTTCACCGCTTACTAATTCTACACAGTCATTCCAGTTAAATATACCTAGCATGTGTGCAACAACCTTTTTGAACGATATAGCAGACATTGCATTTCGATAGATGCATAAATCTGTGATCTTTTCACGGGGTTCAACGGCTATATTAATGATCTAAACTTTAATGCTGACCATATGAATCGTTTCTATCTCTTGCAGATTAAGTTAACACTCAGAGATTCATCATTTACAGATATTTAAATTGCTTTAGTAAAGCTATGGCATCGTCGTGACTCGTGATATAAGTAAGTTAGGTAATTGTTGTGCGGCTTAACAATATCCATTTGACAGACATGTTTTCAAAATCTGATATGGATAACTGCAGTCACTTATGGTGCATGGATTATCTGTGTGATGTTATTCATTCAGTAGATCAGCATAATGACATATGTCTGAAGAAAATGCATATAGTCTATGCAAATTCAAGCAAGACATTGTTAAGCTAGTCAATGATATTTGACATACTGTGAAACTCAGTAGAGGATATCTGTCTACATTTTCTACGGATTACGTATGAGACATGTAGGCAAATTTCTAACACAGATGATAGAAATTTCTCGATGATTAAAAACAAAATCAAAAGAAAATGTGATTGCGATACTTCAATATTTCAGAAAAATGTGTAAAATAGCACATTTTGGACTCCAGATAGTATGGACTGTATATAACCACTTGCAAATGCAGACTACTGGAAGCAAAATTCAATCATTTTACATATGATACCTCACATAACTGTGTTGCAGTAATAACTCAATGTCAGTGTCCATTATGGAGATCATGGTAAATATGGTCGCCATTTTGACCGCCATCTTGAATTTCTATGATTATGCTGGCACTCTGTGATGGTTATCATATCAATTAATCATACCTGGACATAGGCCTATTAAAAATGCTGAGAGATTTTGTCGGTTTAGGTGGTACATTTAGTCAAAATTCTGATCTGGGCTTAAGTACTATATCGCGCCTATAAAGAAGACACGACTGTGTTGTATTCACGAAGAAATGGCTAAAGGTTCTTCTAAAGTAGGTGAATATAGGCATTTTTGGACTTACGCCATATTTAAGCATTCATTTGTTCTTAAGTACGGTATGCTTCGTGAACACGGCCCCTGTACTATACCGTACACATATTAATTAATGATGGGGTCCCTTTATAGCTATGACCAGCACATTTCTAGCTACGACCAGCACATTTTTAGCTATGACCAGCACATTTCTAGCTATGGCCAGCACAGTTCTAGCTATTTTTAGCCAGGCTCTGCCCGCTTTATACCCGCGTGTAAATCGATTTAGCACTTTAAACCATGCATTCCCGGAATATCAATTTCAAGGTAGCAAGACAGGTGATAAGCTGTTGAATATTTTGAAAATAGTTTTCTGGCAGTTCATTAAATTGTAAATTCAACAGCGATACTATTCAGAGGCAAGTTGCGCAAAGGTGCACAAGTTACGTCCTGTCGTAAAGTAGAAAACAGACCAATCAGAATGCTTCATTTGATATTTACTCCGCACTTCTGTAGCCTAGTGTACTTAAGTACCCGTTGTGGAACTGGCCCCAAACGTTTACCCTCGGACCGTTGTCATGTTCGATGTCGCTAAATGTCATTTGATTGTGACGTCAGCTAATAAGTGACACATTTGGATTATGACGTCATGTATTTGAGTAACTGATAGAATTCCTTCATTGTCCACCCAAAAATTGATTGGTTTGATGATAACATATTTAGTTCAACGGATCTAGTAATAGAGGTATCCAGTTTCTCAGTCAATCATATGACGTCATATTCAACTACCTCACATGTAGGCTGGCATCATAATCAATTACGTCATGAATGACGTGATTAAGACCGTACTAAACGCCTAATATTTGCTAAGTTGTACGAATTGTTTGTCTTTACTATTTAATACACATTCTGTTGAATATTTTGAAAATAATTTCACTGGACGCTGTTGCTGCTATAGACAGCAACAGAACCCAGTCGAATTAGTTTCAATATAGCCAACAGCTTACCTGTGTAGCGTTCTGATCATTGAGATTCAGGGAGTGCAGGGATTAATCGATCCCAACACTGGCGAAGCGTGGGTGGAGCTTAACTATTGATGGACGGGGCATATCTAATAATGGATTCCTCTACTACCACTTAAGATGTCATGTAGTTAACATTTTATGCAGCATATAATTTATGATATTGAGCCACATGTTTACAGCACAGATTACGTGTTCGTTAACATGGCTACATACTAGGCCTAATTTCACATTCTTTTGAGAGAAAAAATAAGAAATAAATAATCTAATGAACATATACGCTATGACATGGATTAAGAAGCTGTTGCGGTCTAAGAGAGAAACTGCAGCAAAACAGTTTTCAAAATTAATCGTAGTCCATCATATATTTGAATGCGGTGACACGGTAGGCCTACATGGGTTAGTCATTGATTTATGAGATGTTTATCCTGCTTTGAATGGCAATAAGTTGGCAATGTGTCCATAAATAACGACTTTTGTAATTCTGCGAAATGGTTAAGGACCATCACACCATGACACCATAATATTCCATTTCAAAGAGATCTATACACAGGTGTTTACAATAGCCTTCAGGGTTAAATAAAACTCGTAATTAAATTGTTAAATGACACGCAAGTTCAAGATAAGTTAGCGTTATGATGGGCAGATCGCCAGGTTTCATCAGAAGAATGTGTGCATTGTTAGCTAACTTAGCTACATATATACACACAGTCGCAAACCGTCAACAATAGTATAACGCTTCGCCATTTGTCGATGTGTTAAAACTATAGATTACACTAATAATGCGAGTAACGGGGCCGGTACTGGGCCAATATCTGGCCAGATGACCGAGTGCCACGGCCCAGTAACCAGCATTGTCAGGGTAAATAATCGGTCGAATATTTTGATGTAAATTTGACCTGGACCTGTTTGCAATAACAGATCCCAGTTAAATTAATTTCAAAATATACAACCTGTATATAGTTACCTGGCATTTGAGAATCTGAGATTTCACATTTCAAAGGGACATGTGTATGTTATCACGGCTATAAGACACATGTCTTATCGCGCTCCCATTTGACCCAAGATAAACCATCAGCGTCCACGAATTCCCGTGTGTTGTATATTGCCAGGCATGAGTACACCCGTGATGGTTTGGGGTGGGGTGGGTGGGGGGGGGGGGGCTTGCTTCTAATGGACCTTTCCGGTTTTAGCTATGCCCCGCCCATCTCTAGCTAAGCTCCACCCACACCTCGCTCGTGTTGGGATCGATCTCTAAACACCCTGACTATCAATTAAAAAAACCACCTACACAGGTAAGCTGTTGAATATTTTGAAACTAATTTGACTGGCCGCTGTTGCTGCCTTAGCATGTTTATTAAATAGCAAAGAATTACAAAGACATACAATTCATACAACGTGTCGGAGTATTTGAGATTTGAGGACGGTCTATATGGAACCCTTTGTGACGTAATGATTGTGACGTCATCATGCACGGGCCGAGCTGATTATGACGCCATACTAGGTCAGATGATGGATGGATACTCTGGAAAGGTGAATTCCATAGGCTATCTTTTAATGGGAGCATGTTAATGAAACGTCAATCATTTGCTGATCAGATGCCTGGAGAGAAGCATATTATTTCTGGGCACTGTCCGTCCTCAGTGAAATGTGAAATCCAATATGGATACTGGCCAGTCGTTGCAACTCAGCTTCATTGAGACACGTCTCTGTATGTCTGACTAGAAGTCTTTGGGTGTGATATGTGGAAGATTCGTACATAACTTCTTTTGTAAATTGCAATATCTCTGTCACGTGGCCATCGTGCTATCCACAAGCATACACGGAAATGCTATTGCTAGGCCATACGACCTCTATGGGCATTAGGGCATTTAGGAAACCGCATTGCAGGAAAGAACATTAGCAATAACACGTAACATGTTTTTATTAAATTGATTTTAGTAGGGTAACTGAGTAACCAATGAAAGGATCCGATCTGCCACTGAATTATCTGACATTATGATCAATTATGTCACTTGTTTGTTGACGTCACAATCGAATTGACGTAGGTCTGTCACGGAAATGGAAATGTCCGTTACGAAAGTGTATGAATTGTAGGCCTATGCCTTTGTGATGAATTTGCAATTTATTACACATTCTTTTGAATATTTTGAAAATAATCTGAATTGGGCAGCAACAGCGCCCAGTCAAATAAGTTTCAAATTATCAGCAGCCTACCTGTATAGGTACGATGATAGTGGGATTCTGAGAATTCAGGGTTCGATCGATCCCAACTCCGGCAGAGCATGGGCGGAGCTTACCTGGGAATGGGCGGGGCGGGGCGTAGCTAAAAGTGGTTTCATCAATTGGAGCCCGAATCGCAAATCATCGAAATAATGCATTAACAGCATAGAGAGAACTTGAAAGAAAATCAGTAAAATTGATAATTGGCAACGACAGGAGAACAGAATGCCAGTAAGGACTCCAATGATGGGCCACCACGACGTACCATCTTTTACAGGAAAACTGCAAACGGCCTGTGTCATATCCCTCATCAAGGTGGTTGAGGTGTCTATTGAATATTTCGCAACTAATTTGACTGGGCGCTGCTGCTGCCTATTATTTAGTTTCACAATATTCAACATAATGTTTGATAAATAATAATGATATACAATTCGTAAAACTTAATGGACTATTAAGCGTGTATGGCGGACACCATCATCAAAATACAGCAAATATCCGACAGTGACAGACTGAATTACATGGAAGAGGTGAATTAAAACATTCTGCTGTATATTTTGAAAGTAATTTAACTGGGAACTGTGCTGCCAAAGGCGATAACAGTTTCCAGTCAACTTAGTTTCTAGATATACAACAACTTAACTGCAGTTACCTTGAGATTGTGATTATATGAATTCCGGCTTCAATGTATTAAACTCTATTCAAACGCGCGTACAAAGTGTGCGGAGGATGGCTAGACATAGGCGGGGCATGGCTAGAAATGGGCGGGGGATGGCTAGAAATGGACATGGTATGGCTAGAAACGGAGTGAGTATGGCTAGAAATGGACAGTATCTGGTTAGAAATGGACAGGGTATGGCTAGAAATGGGCGGAGCATGGCTAAACATGGGCGGGGCATGGCTAGAAATGGGTAAAGTATGGCTAGAAATTGGCAGAGTATGGCTAGACATGAGCGGAGCATGGATAGAAATGGGCAAAGTATGGCTAGAAATGTGCGGAGCATGGCTAGAAATGGGCGGAGCATGGCTAGAAATGGGCAGAGCATGGCTAGAAATGGGCGGGGCATGGCTAGATATGGGCAAAGCATGGCTAGACATGGACGGAGCGTGGCTAAACATGGGCAGATTATGGCTAGAAATGGGCGGAGCATGGCTAGTAATTGGACAGGGTATGGCTAGAAATGGACAGAATGGACAGGGTGTGGCTAGAAATAGAAGGATATGGCTAGAAATGACAGCGTATGGCTAGAAATGGACAGCTTATGGCTAGAAATGGACAGCTTATGGCTAAACATGGCGGGGCATGGCTAGAAATGGGTAAAGTATGGCTAGAATTGGGCGGAGCATGGCGAGAAATTGGCAGAATATAGCTAGACAATGGCGGGACATGGCTAGAAATAGGCAAAGTATAGCTAGAAATGTGCGGAGCATGGCTAGAAATGTGCGGAGCATGGCTAGAAATGGGCGGGGCATGGCTAGATATGGGCAAACTATGGCTAGACATGGGTGGAGCGTGGCTAGAAATGGGCAGATTATGGCTAGAAATGGGCGGAGCATGGATAGTAATTGGACAGGGTATAGCTAGAAATGGACAGAATGGACAGGGTATGGCTAGAAATGGAAGGGTGTGGCTAGAAATGACAGCGTATGGCTAGAAATGGACAGGGTATGGCTATAAATGGGCGGGGCATGGCTAGAAATGGGTAAAGTATGGTTAGAATTGGGCGGAGCATGGCGAGAAATTGGCGGAATATGGCTAGACATGGGCGGGGCATGGCTAGAAATGGGCAAAGTATGGCTAGACATGGACGGGGCGTGGCTAAAAATGGGCAAATTATGGCTAGAAATGGGCGGAGCATGGATAGTAATTGGACAGGGTATAGCTAGAAATGGACAGAATGGACAGGGTATGGCTAGAAATGGAAGGGTATGGCTGGAAATGACAGCGTATGGCTAGAAGTGGACAGGGTATGGCTATAAATGGGCTAGAAATGGGTAAAGTATGGTTAGAATTGGGCGGAGCATGGCAAGAAATTGGCAGAATATGGCTAGACATGGGTGGGGCATGGCTAAAAATCGGAAAAGTATGGCTAGAAATATGCGGAGCATGGCAGACATGGGCGGCGCATGGCTAGAAATTGGCAGAGTATGGATAGAAATGGGCGGAGCATGGCTAGAAATTGGCAGAGTATCGCTAGAAATGGGCGGAATATGGCTAGAAATGGACGAAGTATGGCTAAAATGGGCGGGATGTCTTGAAATGGGCGAAGGATGGCTAGAAATGGGCAGAGTATGGCTAGAAATTTCCGCAGCTTAGCTAGAAATGGGCAGAATATGGCTAAAAATGGGCGGAGCTTAGCTAGACATGGGAGGACACTAGCTGGGAATGGGCGGAGCTTAGATAGAAATGGGCGGAGAATGGGTAGAAATGGCTTCCTTTATTAGTTTGTCATCCTAGTATCATCAACTAAATAGATCCTATCTGATAATAAGTTCTAGCATCTTCTCACAGTTCTATGATGTTTTACCAACAGCGACTCGTGGATAGAAGTCCCCTATTTGAAGCATTGCTTACCCATTCACACATTAACGAGTGGTGGTACGGCACCGTGCGCCCATTTCAAATTATTGAGATCATTAAGTGCCACTATTAAAAAATTACTATCAACTTACGTGCAATTCCATGACAACAATCAAAGATGGTGGCAATCGCAAACAGTATGCGTATTGTATGCGGGACGTGTTTGAGCTTCACACGTTGCATGGTGATATAGACGCACTGTCAACTTTCGGTTTCCCTGAAACACAATTCGTAAAGAGAATAATAATCGCATGTTTACTATTTTAAGCTATGCTAAGTAGCTGAGTGACTTAATGGATCCAAATCTAAGTGATATCGTGAATAAAAAATGATCATGACCAGTCAAACCATTGAGTTTTGCGATAAAGGCCTGCAGCTTGATCCGTTGGTGTTCATGTTTGTCTTACCACACAGCCACACGGACAGGAAATTTGAACTCTCTATAAATATAATGGAAGTAACAGCGTCATGGCTTTTCCTGCTTGGCCACGCGAACTATGATTCTTGGATGTGAATTTAGATCCGAGATATGAAGGCTTTCATATTACATCAGCGATGATTTAGAAAAGAACATTGTGTTTAAAAATACAAAACGAAAGTTCTTAAGTATGACCTTGGATCAAGTGCGTGAACAAAACAAGAATTGCGCGGAATTAAATGTCTCTCCTGTCTCCTGTTTGTCTCAGTTGCATTGACCTTGGACTTTGTGACCTCCGTGTTATCATGCTACTTCCTAACATTAAATGCAACCATGTAGTCAAATTTAGTTCCAATAAGCTTAACCAACCTTGAAATATAATTGATTTGCTGAATGGAAAAACATAAGGTTGAAAAAGCAGAGATCAAATAGCAATGTTAGAATGCCCTTGACCGTTGACCTAATGAGCTGGCTATCAACATGATGCTTCGGTATGGTATGTGAAACCATGTGCCCAAGTTTAGTTCCAGTAGGATTATTAAATCCTAAAAAATAAGCAAAAATACCTTAATATTGGAAATACAAACATGACAGAGGTGAAATATCAAGGCTATGATGACAGTGACCTTGTATCTAATGATGTAACTATCAACACGCGGCTCCTTATTTTATAGGGGACCATGTGTCCAAGATTAGTTCTGGTAGTATTAAGTAACTCTGAAATATAAATGTATATGATTTTCCAAACGGAAAAAGTTGAAAAAGCAGAGGTAAAATAGCAAGGTCAGAATGGCATTGCTCTTTAATCTGGTGACATCCATCTCGCCATCATGTATCCTCTTAGTATAAGCAACCATGTACCCAATATGCGTTCCATTAAGGTTAGGAATTCCCAAAATATAACCAGATAAGATTTGTTAGCCTAAGAACTTAACATTAAAAAATAGCGAAGTTTTGTAGAGGTCAGAATGACTTTGAAATTCAAAGTTGTGATTTCAGGGTCAGCATGCTGTTTCCTAACATTATAGGTAATAATGTATCCACGTTTAGTTTCAATAGGATTAATCAATCCTGAAAGATAAGCCAAGAAGTTTTGCTAAAAGCAAAAACTTAACATTGAAAAAAATGAGTTTTGTATCAAGGGCAAAGTGACATTGACATTTGACCTCATTATCTTCACGTTGCTTCCTAACAGTATAGGTAACCACATAGACAAGCTTAGTTGCAATAGGATTAATTGATCCTGAAATATAAGCCGAGAAGCTTGGCTAAAGGCAAAAACTTAACATTGTCGTCCCGACTCGCCGTCATCGGAAAGGTGATACTTATGCCTCGCTTTCCGCTTCACATGCGAGGCAGCAACGAAACGGTTAAGGCAAACACTTAACATTGTCGTCCCGACTCGCCGTCGTCGGAAAGGTGATACTTATGCCTCGCTTTCCGCTTCGCATGCGAGGCAGCAACGAAACGGTTAAGGCAAAAACTTAACATTGTCGTCCCGACTCGCCGTCGTCGGAAAGGTGATACTTATGCCTCGCTTTCCGCTTCACAGGCGAGGCAGCAACGAAACGGTTAAGGGATATGGTGGTGCTATCGGTAGCTCTGAAAGGGAACCTCAGATTCCTGGCAGAAGTTGAAGAACCACATCACTCGTCTCATCAACCTGGACGAAGACAGGACCAGGAACATTCAACTAAGAAAACATTCCATAAATAAGTAAATAATATGTACCATGTTGACGACGCTGGACACACACGATTTTGTGAATGGTTTGTTTGTGCAAGCACTGTACGTCCACGATGGGGACTTTGGACAATACCCAGTATTTAAACTATGTCAAGTATGTGTTCGTTGAAAGACATGAATCAATCCACAAAGACAAAAATAATACCGTCCATTCTTAAAGCTGCGTTTACCTGGCACACATGATGCGGGATGCGGAACGCGGAATAGAAAGCGGGTATGCGGGATGCGGGTAAAATATCGCGTGTACCATTTACCTGTACGCGGTATCATTGCGTTATTGTATTGCATTTTAATTGGTGATATTGCGATATTTCTATCACATTTCTTTCAAAAGCGACAACACATTTTTCTACGCTTTGATGTCTGGCTTTCCACTGAGACCATTACAAAATGTTTATGTACGGAGGCGAGAGATGTAGATCCAAAATGGCGGATGCTGACAACTAGATAAAAATAAGGATAACGTGGCCTAATCTAACAACATTTAATTATAATATTAATGATTTCCTAATTTTTTCGACAAATTAGTTCTTATAATTTTAGACGATGCATCAACTTTAACTATTTGGATTACCGTTTAGTCGCTAGGTTACATGTGCTCTCTCCCGCAACGGAATCTTTTCCGTCCGGAAAAATCGCCACACCAACCGATCGGTTTTTTGCATCCCGCCCTTCCGCGTTCCGCATACCGCGTGCAGGTAAATGGATGAAGGAAAATAGTAAAAAGCGATCTGAAGTATATTCCTTGTTCCGTTTCCGCAACCCGCTTTCCGCGTGCCAGGTAAACGCAGCGGCTCAATTTCCACTAGAACGCGAAATCTCCGCGAATTCGCGAATAGGCTTATTTCCACTAGCAGGCGTTTTCGCTTAGCGTTTTTTCGCTCACGATTTATAACTCCACGCGATAATATTCCCAACCTCGCACTATCTCGTATGAAACATAACCTGGCCTAAAACCGGAAGAGCTTTTTTTGCAGGAAATTCACTTTTTGACATTTGACTTCACATACATATATAGGTGCCTGCACGCTAAAGAAAAATAAACATTAGTTTAGTTCTGTCGCTTCGCTCTCAACGCGCTATTGAGTTCGCGCTCGCATTCGCGCTAGTGTGTATTGCATTACTAATTAAATAGGGTTTAATTATTTTCGCTTTCGCTCTCGCGTTAAAAATCGCGTTAGTGTGCAGGCGCCTTAATACCACTACGCGTTTACGCGGCGAATCAGTGACAAGTTGGTTCGCTCAACGCGACAGCGATAATGACGCTGACGCTGCTATTAAAATCGCCTCTAGTGGAAACTGAGCGCCACAGGCCACAACGTGGGTCTCAAAGTTAAAAAAATCTATTCCAGCGAATAAAGAGTGCCTGCAATCTGTTTAATCATCTCTCCATATAGGTACACAAGTACGCACCAAATGGGCCGGTCCATTTTTAGCTATGCCCCGCCCATCTCTAGCTAAGCTCCACCAACTCCTCGCTCGTGTTGGGATCCATCAATCTCTGAACTCCCTGACTATCGATTTCCAGAAAACTATACAGGTAAGCTATTGAATATTTTGGAACTAATTTGACTGTCAGTCAAATTAGTTACAAAATATTCAACAGTATGTTTATTAAATGGTAGAGACATACAATTCGTACAACGTGTTGAGCTATTAAGAGTTAAAGACGGGCCAAATAGAGTCATTTATGACGCAGTGATCACGACGTCATCCTATACTCCGCTTAGCTGATTATGACGTCAGATTGATTGATGGATAATCTGGAAAGGTTACTTTAGAGCTATTGCACCACAATGATCCAGGTATTACGTGTGAATCGCCATTTCATTATATCGCAGAAGGTGTTTGATGTAGCTGCCATGGTGAATTCTATATCACGGGAAAACATATCCACGTTTGGTAAATACAGTCACAACGTATTCATCCCATGGACAGAAATGCAACTTCAGAACTATTCAAGAATCGACATCGTTTGTGATACTTACAAACGCCACGGACTGAAAGCCATAACTCTAGAAAAACACTGAAAGATGTATCACTCAATGCATTTTTCACATTTCAATCCAAGCCGCGCAGGCGCCTGTTCCTCCCGGAGTAGGCCTAGCCAACTTTCTATGTTACATAGTCCTTATCAAATTGTTATATCACGACCCATAGAAAGAACTGTATTGCGGTAATTAATTAACTAACTAACTGACTAACTAACTGACTAACTGATTAATTAATTACACGTAGCCTACTGTTATCCACTATTTACCAAAGATGATCGATTTGCCACGAAAATGGGACATATGACTATGCATAATTTACTTTGGTACCGTAAACGCGTGTGGATACTTTAATTACTGTTACAACCATACGCGATGATTGCTTAGTCGCGATGATCAAATCTAATTAGGAAGTAACATAAATAGTTATCGCCGCAACAGAAAATGTCCTACAACACACAGCACTTAAACGCAATGGTAGGGAACTAATAATTATGAAATCTGGAAACATTCTGATAACACAGCTTATTGGGCCGATGCTGGGCCGATATCTGGACGATACTGAAGATATCGGCCCAGCATCGTCCCAGTAAGTTACGGTATCTGGGTAGAGGGGGGAAATAGTGCCGAAACTTGCGTGAAAAGCTGCACAAACTATAGAGACTCAATAATTTACTTTGCCGCTCATACAAAGCAAGGACCAACATAGAACATGTATCTCCACCTGTAAGGGGCGAGAGTGGACAACTGAAGTTTGAAAAATTACAGTTGAAAGTTGTGAAATGTTATGTTCAGTGCGGTACAAATACGATAGAACCTGTTGAGATGTGCTAACAAAATACAGGATTTCAATTTTGAAATTAATTTGAATTGATTTTTAATCTTACCGTTACGAAAAGCCTCTCGTTCTGGTGTGGCTCAATTATCAATTGACTTTCCAACTGTATAAATTTATCTTTTCGATCGCTTCATAAATATTATTGAATATAACTAGCTACATTTACTTTTAAAACATGACGACCTTTTGTAATACTGAAGACGTCAATCATTCAAGAGAAACTGAAAGACTGTTCATCGCGATAGAACCTTATTTTCTAGTCATACTCACTCAAGCAGTAAGGTACCAAGTTAATTCTGTATTGTCAGTAAGCTCTCAAATGTGATCTCATGTTTATTTTGAAACTGATTTGATCTTAAGTCGTTTCTGTCTTAGCGAGCAACGACTACAAGTCAAATTGATTTTAGAATTATGAATAAATAGTTTAGACAGATAGAGCGATAAACAGTCTAATATTACTAGTACTTCTAGAATGAGGTGTGTTAATGTTCTTATATAACGTCGTGAGTGGTCGAGGCCAATCATGCGTGATACTTTACCTTCACTGACGCCTCCCTATTCATTTACAGTAGAACCTGTCTTATAACGTCACCTCGTCTTAAGACAACATGATAACGGTTCTTTATGGCACGCGGTCACAACACCACCTGCCCTAAACAACCACAATCTCATCTTCCGAAAACATTTTAATAATAATAATTAACTTGTATCAAAATACAAGTATCTTTGTGTAGGAGACACTTTGCGTGCACCGTAACGTGGCCGCTATACAGAAATATGAATCCATTTTACCGCGTAAATCACCGAGCTCAATTCAGAGTTTTCTCTGCCCGTTCTCCAATACCTATGTACGTTGACCCTATGTAACAGGTGCGAATACGATAATAATAGTTTGGACAAATTGAATGACCAGAGCTACGTCAGAAGTGGCCATTGACCACAATAGGAATTCTATTCAATAGACGAAAATACATTAACATCGTATATTGTTGCTCGTTTGTCGACAATAATCGGTGTAAGGTTATTAAAGACACCCCCACACACTGATTCTCTTGCGCTGACTTAACATGTTCACGAGGAACGTATAAACTAAGCTTATTACAGACAATGCATGGTGCTCAATTGCATTATGTATTTAACCTGACGGTACAGATGGGTGGGGTAAGGGTGATTAACCTATTTATTAAACAAATACACGAATCAAATGCACGCACGAAAATCACGGGTTTACCTAAAGAGTACGCTCTGCATATGTGTCCGGAAAATAAGCTCTAACTTGCCTATTACAAATTGCAAAGGCATGTTTCCCCTTTTGAACAGGCTGCTTGCCGGAAGCTAGCTTAATCATGTCTAATTAAAATTTTGCAAAGAATTGTTTTAATACGTGGATGAAAAAGAAATCCGGATTTGATAGGGTGTCAGAAAATCCCGAGACCTGTTAAAAATCCACAGTTCCCAGATAAATCCGGAGAACTGGTGGCCCTGTGTTCGTGTATGCACGATCGCAAACGAACGAGCGAACGAACGAGTGACAGACCGACAGACCAATCGACCGACAAACCGACCGACCGACCGACTTTCTGACTGACCGATCGACAGACCGACTGACTGACCGAACGACCGACCGAATGCATTTGTTGCACTGCCTTAAGTTCGGCCCTGACTAATTAACCTGACACACAGTTGGTACCTGAGTGTTGGTGAACTATTTCGCCATTGTGGGAAACATCTTTACACTTCTCGGCTGCCTCGGCCAAGGAGTGTAATTGTGTAGCAGCGAAAATACTGTGGATGTGAGCCGTAATGGTAGAATAGACTGAAAATAAAACCTATCTGGACCTAGACGATCAAACAAATAACGTCGTTACTTTTAGAACGCAAGGCTTGAATCGCAAGCTCTTGAAGAATACGCCATTATCTTAACTCCTAAAACGAGCATTGATATTTATTCATAAAAATCGGTTCAAATTACAGACACAAAAACAAATGTATATCAAAAACGAAGCTGCAATGGTGTTTATAAATGTCTAATGGCAGGCCGAGGGAAGACTATTTTTGAAAATGTATCACTGGAATGTCTGGATCGATGTTCGAGCCAGTCGTTCCAGCGATACATCTTCAAAACTAGTCTACTCTTGGCCTGCAAATGGACGCGCTTTGCTGAGCAAAACGTAAATTTTCGTGACCGATCATATTAAAGAGTAATTAAAAGGGTTTTTTTCAGATATTCTATGCAGAGTAAATTATTCACGATTATTCGATTATTTAATTTTTAATCACATAAATTCAAAATTAAAAAAGTAACCCCGCACGCCTAGTATACTAGCTTTCATATTGCCACAGTTCTCGGAACAAGGTTCAGTCCCCACAGGAATGGAAGCGCATGCGCGTTGTCCTAGTATGAAACAAGTGGCCGGTCGAAGTCAAGCAATAAAAAATTACTATCCTGTGAAGCTGTCCATAATCTGTTGCAAACTACCTGAACATGTTACTGTATCATGGACCATTGTGATAACCTGCATACCGCAATTCCTATCCAGTATGGGTTCAAACGAAAACATAGTTTTAAAGCGCAGCTCAATATTACCACAACTGACATAGCAATAATGCTTGACGAATCGGGCCAAGCTGATACAGCCATCCTAGATTATCCGAAAGCGTTTGACAAAGTTCCACACAAGATACTCCTAAATAAACTAAATACTATGGTGTTGGAAGTCACATAGTACAGTGGATCAATGACTTCCTTGGTGATAGAACACAAAGAGTTCTAGTCGATGGAGAATAGTCAGAAGTAGCCAGCGTACGTTTCAGCCTCCCATAGGGATCCTCTAGTCTTTCCACTCTTCAGCAATGACATTCCTGACAACATCAGTCTCGAGCCTAAGACTATTTGCAGACAATTGCTTCGCGTACTACCGTATCAAGACTAAAGATGCCCCAACGAACCGACACAAGGACCTTAACTTAGTTGGGAAAATGAATGGCAGATGCCTTTCAATGTTGGCAAGTGCTACGTAATGAGCGTCACCAACATCAACTGCTAGGAGGAAGGAGCTCAACCTACCACTGCAAAAAATAACCCGTGCATACTAGACTTTTATTTTCAGTTGCAAAATTACCTCAGCTGGGCTGCTCACGTAAGCCAAATTGTCGCAAAGAGTAGCCGGGCCGTGACCGTTATATCGAGAATTCTAGTCTTTCCTAAATGTGGTGATGTAAATGTTCGAGCCCATCCTAGACTATAACTGCCCAGTCTTGAAACACAAGTATGCCGCCAACTCAGACCAGCTATAGGCTGTACAAACAGGTCATCACAATGAGTACTAATCCGGACACATCGACGAGGCGACTCAGCTACAAGAACCAATCGTGCCTCAAATATGGCACAACAACTTGGATGAGAGATGCTTAAAGAATAGCGAGAACACCCATCCTTGATGCTGCTGATGTACAGAATATCGAACATCTTGGTATATGTACCATCAAATCTCCCTCCAAAATCCATTTCTATGAGAACAAGGGGCTACCAACATTGTTTCTAGTAACCTAGGACAAAGAAAATGGTGCTCAAGCACAGCTTTTCCAACAAACAACATCTTGCCACAGGTTCCCTTTGCTCCTGACTTTGATAGCATCAATGAAGGCGTTCAAGGGTCCAGTTACTAAATGGGCCCTGGTCACTGTAAATATACAAATCTGAAACCGACATGTCTATGTATTTACAACATTTGAGAAAGCGTCATGTTCCACAAAATGCATTGAATTATATTCTGAAGTGGACATCTCACTTATCAAATCGAGGACAGAAGTCCAAGGTGAATATTTTAAAAATTTGACAGCAAACTGTTGCTAATATAGGAAGCAACATCCCTCAGTCAAATTAAAGGACTCGGTCACTATATCGACACGACGATGACACGGCACTATAGCTATCTCTCGCTTTCAGTTATTAGTTGCTCCATGTCGTTGTTGTGTCGCTATTTTCCACACAAAACCGACTAGATAAGACTCTTTGGTGTAACCATCTTGAATTTATGGTTCCAAAATGCACATGGCCTGAATATCCCTGTCATTGGTTATTAATGCGATTTCAGTCGTCGGCGATTTGTGAGCGACCAACAAATTTCACAGGGAGCTTTCAAACAAGGGACAGCTGGCGATCGGAAGCGATCGTATAAAACCTTCGCTTCGTAGTCGGATCTGTGTTGGTTTCTAGCGAACATCGTGTCGTGTTGCCGTCGCCTAGTCGGCCTAATGTGTGGATGTATTTAGTTTGAAAACATTTAGCAGAAGAATTTATTAAATTGTAAATGTATTTTCAAATTCGTCGTTTCGGTCTTGGAGAAAAATAAAAGTCGGCGATGGTTGTTTACAATCCATTCAAAATCAATAGCAACGGTAGCTCAGTGGGCATGAACAGTTTGGCTGCTACAAGCCACCCGACAATAATTTCATTGTACAATAACTCTGGATCTGCTGAGTACTTTGAAAACAACTTGACTGAAAGTTATTGGTAGCTTTGCCACCAACAACTTTCAGTCAAATTGTTTTCAAACTATTCAGCATATCTAGAGTTAAACCCCATGGAATCTGTGGTCTGCAGAAATCCAGCAGGCAGACACTTAAATACAAAGTATATTCACGGACTGCGTAGACGTCACAGTGATTCGGTAAAATAACCCGGCTCTCTTTAGTAATATTTTGGCAAAGCATAAATACAAATTCCAATAAATTTGGACTGGATAAAGCAGGCTATGCACGTTTTCAATAGCTACAGACTCTATGAATAATAGATACTGTCCATACGATACGGCTACGGATTACCATCTCTTATACATGTATGCTTACGTACTACGGTTTAATTAACATAATTGATAATATTTACAAATCTAACCAATTAGATTGTAAAAATTGTATGACGTAGAATATAATTCACAAATTGCCCATTGTGCATCGAAGTTAATATTTCATTATATATATCCATAATTAAATGAAGCAGTTAGTCTTTATTATCAAGAGAAGATTAACATCTATATAGTCTCTATATTGTATTATAAATCTACAATACTATACATGCCACTCTGTCTATGGGCCTAAGTTGCGGCTGTATATATATATATATATGCCCAATGGTGCGAGCGTGCAACGCGCCCCTGCGTTTGCGTGTTTATGTGCGTGTGAGTGTGAAAGTGCGTATTTGTGTATGCGTGTGCACGTGTTTGTGCGTGCACCACCACCTATAGAAAGAACTAGCACATACACGAATGGAACAAAATAGCATGCAGATGCTTCATAAGGGTATTATACTGGTTGCAAACTAAGCGTGTTGTTTATAACTCAGAATGCAGGAACTAGCCACAGTTTTCGAATTTTCAATGCAACATTTAGAAGAAACAATTTGCCCTCTTTGCAACCAGAACCAAATAGGAGACGAATTATATTACATATTTATTGGCGTGTCTTTTAAAAGATAAGCTACTAGAAATCGTGCCAAACTATTATTGTAGCAGATAAAATTTCTTTAAACAGTTCCAACATTGACGACCGTGCATAATACAGATACACTATCTCAACTCGCATTAATGCATACAAACAAGTACCCAAATGCACGGGAACTTGCACTGTGGGTATATACATACACGGACTCACATACATGTAGACGACGACGACGACGACGACGACGACGACGACGACGACGTTTAGCCTCAGGGGGTGCGCGCGGGTCCGTCCGTCTAATCCGTTCCGTTGCATCGTATATCCATGATGCGCGGGATGGCTGGTTAGCGTCGGTTGTTTTCGGGGTTACGGATCTTGTCTCGTGCCTCTCCGGAAAATACAAAGACCGACTTCTAGAGCCGATGGAACGATAACGCTTCAGTGGGGTCGTGCGACCATTGCCGCCGAGATTGAACCACACCGTCTCGTTCCGACTGTTCGTGTCACCGGTATGGTGGTCCATTACTCAATTTAGGAGTTTAGACATAGTTAAAATATTAATTAATACAACAAACAATGCTACTCATTTGCTAATATGAGAGAGAAAATATAGTACAGAGAACAGAGTTGGTGTCTTGTTTAATGCAGGCTCGTCAGAGGTACCTCACCGATCCTTATATATCCGTGACGTATCCATGCAAGGGAGAGTCCTCCCGAGGCCACTCATTAAGTTTAATATAAACCATTATACCTTAAGAAAATACAATTATTTGCGAGAGGAAAGTGCCTCGCGCGGGCCTCCGTCACAGGAAAATGCTCTCAATGTCGAAGCGCAGGAAGAGAACTGGCAAAAATGGCCACTCTCTTGTTCAAACATACGGTAAGTGTGTAGTGGGAGTCAACCTAGTGAAATTATAAGTTATTGTGAAGTACGCTGTATTGCGTGAAGATGGGGTGGATGATTTCCATAGAATTCAACACAGTCACCGTATGTAGGTTAAATATACTGTATTGGTAGTTGCAGCTTTATTTATGCGGTCCTTCTGCTAAATTCTAAACTAACATTTAGTTGTTAGATCCATGTCCAGGCTTTGGCCGCAAGTGGCAGGGATTTCTACCTATGTTTAATACATGAGCCTGACTACGGAGCAACCCCCTCAGAGAGACAGCGTGCGGACATGTTACGGTGCGTTAGTTTCAGAATCATATAATGATCCTTTTACCAATCACATCCCAACCCATACAACATCACTAGGACAAGTCATTGTTACATAAGTATTTGTGAAGCTGAAATATGTTTATGGTGTGAAGTCAGAGACGGATATCCAACAGTAGTGACCTTCCCATGAGGGTGTGGTGGGTTCCAGGACCGCACCCAGTCACTTTTAAAGATTTAGCCAGAGATCCGTGTCCGGTCAATCACCTGCGTGATTGGGTTCAACATTTGTCTGTCGTTAGGTTTATGTTAAGATGCCCAGAGATGCACTGCTGGCCAGTTGAAATAATATAATGTTTTCGCAGTGCTTCCTACTTTGGCATGGATATCTAAGCTAACTGGTATCCGAAGATACAGAGGGGGTGTTTGCAAAATCGGCACTTTGGTTTTCAACGCTCGGAAACACCAATAGTTTCCGGAGTCGGATCATACCAACATGGCGATGGGAGGTCCAGACAATTCATCAGCCTTGAGGCTGGAGGAGCGTAGAGAGAGACAATCACTTATCTATTAATAAGAAGGCCCTACGGTAATTGGCCAATTTTACACAACCTTGCCAGTGTGTATTGTTATATATCCACTACATCCGGAAAAGAGGCTTACACAAATGACTCCTACAGAGTGCTTGTCCCTAACGACCTTGAAACCTATCCTATCAAGCTAAAATAGCCAGGTTTAGTCGATCACATGTCAGGTTCGCACAATGAGCACATCAACAGTGACCTCAGTGAAAAGGTATTGCTGGGGGAAAAGGTGGTGCGGTTTTATTGTTGCTGTATAGTGTATGCTAGCGTACTGAGGTCCTGGTATTTTATATAAAATAAACAAAACAAGTAACTAGGATGCTTGCTTTCATATACATAACTAACTATCACAGATTTGACAATAATAGTGAAGGTCACCCGACTCTACGGTGCTTGTTAGCCATCAGCACGAAACAAGGATAATATATACAGTAAAAAAAGTATAAACTATAAAATGCGGTCTCAGACGACCGGTTGGTACCTATAAGTCATCAGTACCTGTAAACAAACAAATGAATACAAAAATATCAAAAGGCTGTTGAATGAGTACCTAGTAGTCATCGGTACGGAAAAAGTTCATAAATCACGGTAGATGCTGCATTACAGATGTGGAACGCGAGGTGGCACGATTCTGGAGTTGCTATCAAATATCCGCAGATGAACTGTTGATACGGCTTACTCTCAAAGATGGTGAAGAAGAGCGATTGCGGACGAGGATGTCTACTAGATAGTCATACTAGCTTATATATAAATTAAGCAGTGTGTTAGAAAGTTCCGTCTATCGGAGGTTGAAAGATGCCCCATACTAATGAAGGGCTATATAAAGTTAAATAAAATGCATGTGCATCCTCTGTGTAGACAACACATGCTGCACCACATAGCTCACGCGGTGCACCAAGCTATGTCCCACTAGACTGCGGTCAAAATGTTAAATATCATACACGACACATTTCGTGGAGTTTGTTCGCCACCTTTTCAGCGTGGTCTGGCAGATCTGACGAATTGTCCACCAAGAATCACCACTCATTCTACATACTACGAGCTATTACATCGGGGCCACAATGGCCCACCCGCAGTGGTAAAAGTGAGGGTCTCTGTTTTATTTAATTAGTTGCCCCCGGATGGCCATCCGAGGGTTTACAAACACTTAGTTGCGGATGCGGCGATTGCTGGCCAGAGACTAGGAACTGAAATCCGAGAGGCACTACTGTGGATGTAGGGTAACCACAGTCAGTAAGCAGTTGCCCATGTCTCGTACGGCTCTGGCCAACACACCCTACCACTAGTAGTATAGCCGGTAGTAGAAAAATACCACCTCCCTGATCACCTCCCTCAACTGGATTTCCATTTAGACAAATGAGCACCCACCTCCCTCAACTGGATTTCCATTTGGACAAATGAGCCCCATCACCCTCTCAATCCCTGGGGCATAGGTTGTTGAGACAGGGGCCAGCACGGATCGCCGAACGGCTGCCAGGTAGGTAGGATCATCCCGACACTACTACTACCAGGGGCTGAACGCATATTTAGAGACAAGCCTCCACAGTGATATACACCACTGACCGCCATCAACCACAGGGCCGGCCTCACTCTATTCTGTGTAGGCTCAGACAAACATGTAGTCTCTGCCAGAGTCGCTTTGGCATGATGGGACCACCCATAGGGGCTTCCATCTACCTTGACAACGCTCACCTGAGAGGAGGCTAAAGTGATTAGCATTTGAACCGCGGCAGACTCTGGCATGTTCACATATTACGCAGAGAATCTGGTGCTGAGCAGGGGTCTCCATCAGACAACCACGGCCTACCCTCTCCACCCCATATAAGTGGCAGACAGACTCGATCTCTTTACATGGGTGAAAGCGGTCGTAAATGTTTCTCCGCAAGGGGTCGACCCAAAAATTGTACTGGGGGTGGAGGGGGGGGGCATCCCGGAAGTGGGCCCACTTGGCATCCAATATCATGGCAGTCTCAGCGCCCTGTGCCACTGCTGTAGACGCCAATACGAGCAGTATGATGAGGATCATGGCTATATATGAAGAGTTAAACTGAACAGAGTGAACCCCTCGAGAAATATCTGTGCCAGATCGAGCCCTGTTCCATCCGGATCGAGAGTGAGCTTCATCCCCTCAGGGGCAGGGGCTAGCTGCTTCACTCTACCGCCGGCTAAGAAACGTAGCTATATGAGTCATTTGCGGGCTAGTGAGTCCGACTCGCTGAAGCACTTTAACAGCACCCTTGACTTTGGAGACATGTGACACACCATCTACCTGTAGGGTGCCATCCTGGAGGATAACAGCTTCTTCTGGTCCATCGAATCGACGACGCAGCAGGAACTTTCCACCTGTAACCCCGATACGGTGACCCACCCTCGTCAGGGAGACACCTTCACGTATGTAGGTGAGAAAGGATGATCCGCGAATGTAGAGCTTTCGAACTGTCCCATCCTTTTTCACAACAGTGGAGAGGGGAGTAACATCTATGTCAATGACTGCGGGGGGGGGGGGCTATATAGGGGCAAGCATGTTTGCCAGTCACCCCCAGGGCTAGCGCGGTACCACACTTCATTCTTCTCAAATATGAATTGCAGGTTTTTTGCCAGGGTCAATAGCAGCCCACCATGGGCCTTCGGTGGGGCACCGCTCGAATAGGGTTTGACCAGATGAAAGCTGAGGTCATTATTTAGGGTGTTGATGTCTGCGACCTCTGTATCCGAGAGCTCAATCAACGGCTCGAGGATGTACTTCCTCTTCGGGAAATCGTACCGAAACACGATCTTGTGGCCATCTATGTTGCGACCCAGGTGCTCCTTCGTCACATCCTTGAGGTCTGTGAGCAGCTCCACCCCGTCACCACCAATGGGGTGGAGGGAGAATGCCTTTGAGCTTGCTTCGTGCTGTATGGTGAATAACTTGCCATCGCTCTCTTCTACCTTGGCAGTATCAACTGCGTACACATCTGCCAGGTCAGCAAGACCAGTCGAGTAAGCAAATATGGGTTCCATAGCATGCTATAGGAGGGGTTTAAACAAGACATATAACCATGCCGATTGTCCGACTGCTGCTCTAAGGTGGTGAGAACGTAATCTCAACTTCTCTCTAGAGGGGAGACGGGTGGTATATTACCGTGCAGAATGGGTCCTCTTTAAGGTACCCCAGCGGGGCACAACATACATACACGCCGATGTGCTACATCAACCTCCGGGCAGTGCATACAGCAGCTCACTAGTAGAAGTCGGCCGGGACGTGATAGAGTATCTCCCAGGTGCCAACAGCAACCTATGGAAAGCCATTAGTCCTAGCCTGTTCATACCTGTAAATCACCTGGTTAACAGCCCCTCCATTAACATATATGCCAGCAAGGATGGGCTATCGGAGGCCCATTTAGAGTTTTATTATTACTCATTGACCTGACATGATATTATACCAGCATTATCTGACCTTGGCCGAGATGATGAAGAAAGAGGTTTGCCCCTTCATGACCCCTGCACAGATAGAGGCCTTAAATGAACAGAGACTCACACTGCAACAAGGAGAGCGACTATAGTGGGAGAACTGGTATCAACAGAGCACAAGCCTTGCAAGGAGGCGAAGGAACAGTGAAAATTTCCAATACTGGCAGGCCCTCCTGGAGGAGAGTAAGCAGGACGCAGGAGTCTTGACAGACGACGATGAGCTAGATGTCTTCACAGACGAGGATGAGCCAGGTGGCTTCTCAGATGAGGATGAGCCAGATGTCATCCAGTGGAAAGAGGAGATGGCGCAGAAGTGTAAGACCAAGAAGACCATCCAGCGGCGGATCTACTATCTTGGTGATAAGGTGATGTTCCAGATGTCACATCTCAGAAAGCTACTGGCACCCGAGATAGTGCTGGATGACATCTGTCTAAGAGATGTCTGTCTCGAAACCAGCAAGCTGGCACGGTTCGCCAGGCTCTCCAAAATGAACCCTTCTATGACTCATGAGCAGATTCTGCAGGTGATGCGGGTTTAATCCTCCTGGTATACTATGGCAAAATCAGAGTGGTAGAAGCAACCATAAATATACCCCTCCCTGACTGCTGACGGGGGGGGGGGGCACAGTACATGGCTGGCGACACCAGCAGATGGATACCATCAGATGGAATCTACAGAAAGGTACAGCAGAACGCGCAGGCGATATAAGACAGCCTACAACGTCCTCACGCATACAACCACTGCTGCGGGTGTGATTGGAGCCAGTGCTGGGGTGGCAGCTGTGGCCACTCTCGCTACAGGGGTGGGCGTGACACTAGCCGCCACTGTCTTGGCCACATGCTTGGGGGTGGGGAAGCGGCAGATCACAAGGAGGCTGGAGAAGCATGCTAAGTACGTGGCACTGGCACAGAGTATGCTACGGACTATCGACGAGTCTGTCAGCAAAGCTCTCGAGGATGGCCAGGTCACCGATGAAGAGCACTGCCATCTATTGAAGGTCCAAGCCCTGTACCACATGGAGAAACCTAAAGCGCGACAGCAATACCTCAAGGGCTCCAGCGGGTGGGTTGATATGGAGGAGTTAAAAAGACGAGATGTTATGGCGAGGTCGCCTCGCTGGTCTCTGGAGTCAAGACAACTACAAATAGTGTGCTGCCTGTACGGTAGCTTTAAGAACACCAGTGTAGATGGCCTTCCCACTGAACCTCACGACAGTCATACAGAGCCAACCGCCCCTCCTGGGTACACCCCTGACTAGCCTGAGAGGTCTACTGGATGAATTACCAGAGCTAACACCATTCTCCATCACAGTAGATGGATGGTCCCGAACCAGCTTCTCCGTCAACCCACGACTGCTGACCAAACACCCCATCAATGATGCGAAGCAAGCTCATACGTGGATGGTTGCTCCAAGCCTCTCATGCTGGAATCAACAGATGAACTTTGCCGTGTGGTGTGCCACGGCAGGATGTGGAGTAAGTTCCACCCTGCTTCACTCCTATTCTTGTACTCCTGAAGCTGTGCTTCATGGTGCGACGAATCCTCCATGAGCTGGGTGCAAGCCTCCCTGATACAAACGCCTTCGGCCCGCAGTTCAACAGTCATAGCGTCTCAACAGCCGGCAGACTACAGGAAGAGTTCAGCGCTCACCCAGACTATCAGTGGCATGGTGGTGACAACAGCGGTCTATGGGGTTATGTATGGTGACCCGTGATGTGACTACTCAGGGTTCCCCTATCGAACCCCCTGACGAGTAGGCCGTCGGAAGCCAGCGACATTCTCGTTCGATCCAGACTCCGACCCTGGAATGTTGGTGCGGCAGGACAATCCATATGTGTGGAAGTACTTTGTCCCACACACCACCTCAGACCTCACACCAGCAGGGATCGTTTAGATCAACCAGTCCCTGGAAGCACTGTACTACTGCCTCCTTACGACACAGACCAGCTGCAGCATTCCATAGATGGTGTCAGCGGAGCAGAGGTCCAGGCCATGTTCATCAGTCTCGTTGAGGATATGATCATCGTGGCAGACCCCAGTAGTCTTATTGCTAAATTCCAGCAGAGGTTGCAGAAGGCCTGTCACAAACTTGACGTTGCTATTTCGCCACACCTACGGTTGATTCTGAGCAACATGATCGTGAACGTCGAGGACCTCCAGGTCAGGGGCTATAACAACATGATAGTCGAGGGGAGTTCCCCCGGTGTCCACTTCGGCTTCAACACTGCCATCAACGCACCTACGCGTAGTACGAGCCATACAGTCATTCCAATCCTGACACTGCAGCCAGTCGACACAGCATCTCCAGGCACCCCGACACTGCAGCCAATCACCCCGACACCACTTCCCGTGGTAGCTCTACATGTGGTGTCAGGCCTAGCTATCATGGCGCTCGGGATCAGCCTACTCCACCGCTAGCAAATCAGCTATAAGACTATCCTGACTCTCTACAGTAGCAGTGGGGACCACGGTGAGACACTGAACCAGATTGGGATGCCCTACAGCCCTATAATTGCTGCCAACATGCACATCCAAGGGCTGAAGGGTTCGGCAGTGCATCCTTTTTCCAGCGTGTAGTATTGCAGAGTCCAGTGAGGCCATGGCAGTCTGCAACTGCTGGAACACATCTGACAGATACTCCCGATCCTTGTAGAAACCTTTAGCTCGCAGGATTTGCTCGACGATACTCCCGCCCATGATAAGGTATTCCAGGAAGCAGATGTGTTCCTTGCCAAATCTTAGATAGAGCTTCACAGCTGTCAGCTCCTCTGTCAGCTCAGCACTGGAGAGCTGAGTGAGCTCATCCGGTCTCTTCTTCTTGTAGTCCTTCAACTCCCTCTGGAAGACATCATAGTACTTCTCGCATAGAGTGAGCCTGGACATGTTTAAGATGTCTCAATAGAGAGATGAATATTCCTGAGTACCAACCCAGCCACCTGGCAGATGCAGACTAGGAAGATCTTATTAGCTCTCTCGACAGGGGACGCAGATGTTTAACCGCATTGTATACTCAGTGCTTAAACAATGACATCAACGATACAGATCGTGAAGCAACTGCCTGAGAGCCCGGTGAGTCTTCAGAAGGTGGAGAACCTGCTGCGAACCAAGACACAGAAGTTACTGACCAAAGCAAAACCTCTGGCAGTCCATGGCGCCAGTAACGTGGCGGCGAATGTGGCCATGGTGAAGATGACAGGGTGAAGTGAGGTTCTTCCTGCCGCCACTGCGGCTGTCCTCGCTACAGTGGTGAGTGGGGGTGGCCAGGCACTGTCTCGGAATAACTCACCCTATCCCAAAGATCGCCCTCAGTGGTTCCGCCTACACTGCTGCCGCCAAGCTCATGGGTGAACGTGTTACACTAATAGAGGCCGCTGTTCTAGGGATAGCAATGAGTGCAATGGCTGAGATCATCGTCGCCTACGTTTAACCTCTCTGAATAGTGAGAGATGGATCACGAGACCCCTGCAGCATATGAGGCGTGGCGTGCTGGAGGGCGGTGTGTAGCCCATAGTCAAGCACACGGACTGAGGATTGCCAATGCCCGGGAATGGTGGACTACCCACAAGGCATGCCCCTGCAGAGAGGGCCAGTACCCTGAGCACTGCTACCTATTGCCTTGGCCGACTGTGTGGTCCTCCTATGCCCAACTATTTCACTGGGGTATGACTAGTAGGATAAGCCGTCTGTATATGACTATGACTCTGTCACTCACTGACCTTGAAAGCACAGAGCTAGGCGATCTTGTTCACTTGGGCGAGGCACACCTCGGTTCAGAGGACACTGTTGCCCCTATCTCCTTCCTAGACTTCGATGAGAAGGGAGATACGCGGGAGATCCGAGGTACCATCCCAGCCCAAGATCTCATTGGGAAGACTGATACGGTAGGACAATCGGCCATTAACAAGGCCAAGACTGTATACAAGGGGATAGGCATTTAGGAGAGGGCGACGATGCGAGGTATATTCGGAGTCGATGAGGCTGGAGCCATCAAGCTTATGGCTGAGTCCTATGCACAGGACCTGGTTAAGGATATCCTGAGACGACGGAGCTCATTCATCTGGGATGAAGGGAAGCTCAAGATAGGCAGGCTCAGCCTGAGCAGTATCACTGTCGACGGCCAAACAGGTGCTATCGACAGCCTCTGGCTACCAGAGGTGAAGAAGACAGTGTTCTTTGGTATGCCGGTTAGAGAGTAATACTGTCATGAAACAAAAAAATATATATATACAGGTACAGTGAAAGTCGACAAGAAGGCTAGACAGACCATATTCCTCATAACACCTGTGCTGAACTACCTCGACCCAGGTATGGGTCAAAGCTTATGGGTGTACACAGGTTTAAGACCACAGGATAGTCATGGCTTCCCGTGCATGTATCATACAGATGATGGATGTACTAGGCACTGTGGGTGCTGACACAGGCCCTCTACACTATCTTCTCAGCTGCTGCTGGGATTTTATGCTTGACGCCTCCATCGCATCCTTCGTATCACCGGAGGTGTAGGATTCACCACTCTGCAGGCGAAAGAGCTGGCGCAGGAAGTACTGCCATTTAGTCTCCCAGATATAGACGAGGCTAACGCCGACCAAGTGTTAACCATCCTCCACACGCATGTCTGTACCATTCGACAGTAGGCCGGCCGATGCTGGCCAGGTGGTGCTGATCATTGCCCCATCAGGACACGGGAAAAACATCTTGCTGCGGGCTCTCCTGGCTGAACGTCTACACTCTCAATACATCTTTCTGGTGTCTGACTCCGCTGCTGAGGCGGTTGACAGTAATGATCAATGGTACAATGGCCCAATCACCAAGACGCAGAACCTGCAAGCACTGCTGGAGAAGCTGCTGGCAGCCCGACTGACAGAACCACTTGTTCTAGTTATCGATGACCCTGCCATGACCAGAAGACAGTCACCTACTTCAGCAACATCACCAGGCGCACCAGCACACAAAGATAACTGTCTTCGTCCTCTTTCAGAAGTACACCTGCAAGATCTCACCGGACATCCGCCACAATGCCCGGTTGCTATACTTCAACCCCAAGTGTGGACGTGCCCTGCTCGAGACCATATACGACAGCCTAACCCTCAAGAAGACCAAAGGGGAATTTATCGCAGGCGTACAGAGGGCAGGCAGTTGAGCTGTACCGCTTCATCTTCAGCAACAAGGAGACGGGTGAGCTGTCACACTTCAAGCCATCTCTGGAAAAGGCACAGCCCTTCATCTACAAGTTGAATCCTGCCAGGAAACTAGCCCGCTCTATGTGTCATCAAAAGGCTGCACAGTCTCTGCTACTTCGTCCGCAGTCTCAGCTACTTCGTCAGATGCTTGAGGAACTTCGTCAGAGGTTTGATGAACTTCGTCAGAACCTTGAGGAACATCGTCAGAAACCTGTCGCTTAAACTCTAACCACTGAGGGTCAGAGTCTCGGGCTCTTACTGAAGATCCACTTTGTCCATGCGTGATGATCATCTGACTTGCGAGCGGATTTAATGAGGTAGTCCTGGTAGTTATCTGGGAATTTCAGAAATGCTGCCAGATCACTGGCCAATCTCCTGCACCCTTCTTCGTTGAAGATGTGCTCAACAGCCTCCTTGCGGCCAACAGTGAACCCCTCCTGAGTACCTTCTGCATGACCGGTGCCATGGCTTTCCGCTACAGCGGCACTGACCTCCTCCCTGAAATAGTTATTTGCTCCAGACTGGAGGCTATCCAGCATATCTCGCTCTTCCTGGTTATTAAGGCTAAATATGGCAGCCCACTTCCCGACTGTCAGTAGATCTTTAGGGTCGACCCTCGCCTTTTGGAGAGCTAGAGAATAACAGGACTGTTGGTTTGGGCCACAGGAGGTAGGTCGAGTGTCCTGCCCTGGGTGCTGTCAAACTTCCGGTAGAGTATCTGAGTCAGGAGTTCTTTTGTACTACGAGCTGGCAAGCCTTCCTCTATGGCGGCCAGTATCTCCGCATCAGATGGAGGTGTGACCTTGGCTCGCTCGTGGATAATGTTGATGTCACGAAGCAGTCCTCGGACCATGTCACAGTGGGACAGTGCATGCTGTGGCTGTCGTACCGACTTGTCCTGCTTCCTATAGCCAATCTGCTGGAGAACTTTACCAAACATGGCAGCCGTGTACCCCTTCTATATACCCAGACCTTAAACATGCTGCAGTATGTGCAACATCCAGATGGGGCCATTGAACCCACGACATCGCACCGTACTGATCCCTGGAAGGACTGCCTGACAGTCATTCGACCCAGTATACACGATGAGAACCCATTGTCCGCTGCTGGGAAGTACATTGACTTTGCATTCTCGGCACAGATCCACGAGATCAAGAGCATGACACTCGAGTTCAAGCACAATAGAATAGATGGTAGAGCTCCCACAGGTTCAGAACAGCTGGGAGATCGTGCAGAGCAACATCACCGTGGACACCACCTATGTGAACGACGAGTACCTAGTCCTAGGTCCACTGGCTCATGGCCCAACCTTCTATGCGAAGGGAAAGGGGTACTACGCTGTGGGGTGCAATGAGGGGTTCACGGAATTCGAACTATGGGCAGGTGTTGAGAAGCCTGTGGCAGTTCCACTCTTAACCATCCTCAAGAACACACACCTGAATCCGGCTGCCATGCAGGATAGCCTGTTCCTCAAGGTGTATACTGAGCAGCTCGCATATGCGACGATGAATGCTCCAAGACTTCATGTCTGACATGATGAGAATGACCAGGAGCTGAAGCATACAGGTTCCAAACAGCAGATCATGCATGTGGAGCGAGAACACCAGCAGGTCCAAGCCACAGCTAACCAACAGGTAGAGCTGGCATTGCATCATGGTGCACCGGACTGTGTTGCTGTTGCGGTCCTGGTTCAGAAGGGAGGAGCCATCCAGCAGGTGGATAAAGTAGACGACTTCAAGCTTGTGGTTGCTGGGACCAATGTTCTTGGTGAGGTACGCGAGCTAGCTGATTGCCAACTCTACAGACAGAAAACTAAGTCATATGCACTTCTGCACCTAACCAGTGGAAGCGACGACCTCGGGTCGGCACTCGAGGGCCGTCACCACCTCGGGGGCAGGGACATCCCACCTAATCAGGGCAACTGGCTCAGCTTCAACATCTGAAACCTCATATCTGGGACTCGCTCATTAGGTGTGACAGTAATTTACTTTGGCTATGCTAAGGTATGCGTGTCGAACACATCAGGTATTCAGCTTGAGCGTGCTGTCTTCTGACCTGTCAATGCTTCATAGTCCAGCATTGGCTCAGATATCTTTACAGCCTCGTAGTACTCATCGAGACTCTCATCTGCCTCTTTGAGTCTCTGGTTGGCCTGAGCTCGGAGTTGTCGTCGGCGTGCCTCCCTCTGGCGCATATGCTCGAGGGTTTTGCTGTACTCAAACTTCTCCTTAGACAGCTTCTTCATTGCCTGGTTATGACTCTCATGCTCGACCTCTGCCACCTTTTTGTCGGCGAAGCTGAGTCCCCAGTTCGCTAAGGCAAACATGCTCGCATTCAAGATTGTGGATGCCATGCTATAGACTACAGTTTAAAGCTACTATATAGCTGTCCCCCAGCGACGGATCCCCAAAGCGATGTATGAACCAGAGGCTTATGAAGATCCAATCGAGGATATAGATGACGAGGACTATGAGGAGGACTATGATGAGGAGGATAATGCAGACGACTACGATGTAGCGGAGACCGCAGGTGAGTATGATGATGTAGAGCCTGAATCCTGCAAGCTAGTACACAGAGCGAAAGGAATCGATCACACTTACGTATACGGTTCTATTCATCCGCTGGCAGCAGTTGGGGCTCTGATTGCTCAGTTCACAATGAAGGCTGGCGAGACGGTCAGCAAGATCGCCAACAATGCTCTCCATGGGGTGGAGGAGATTTCTGAAGCCATACCAGCCATCGTTTCAGGAGTAGGTACGTTCTTCGGAGTCGCAGGCCCTTGCCTACCATACATTGCCATAGCGCTCGCAGCCATCTGGGCCGCCGAACATTTAAGCCGTACTATATAAGGATGGCGTCTCTGTACGACCTGGTCAAGGCCCTTAACTTCCGAGGGTTGGTCGATAAACTACTGTTCAGTGAGGATCCAGCAGAGATTAGACGCCAGTGTATGGAGGTGTTTGAGGAGGTCTTCAGTGATGGTCAAATGAATGATGGCCATCTGTTCGTCTGTTTAGAGTTCACCCAGGCCGTGCGTGGCCGGACGGGAGTGGATGTCAGTGATGAAATCCTGGAATTTATCAACCGTCTTTCTTGAGGAAATCTACTATCAGCCTGGTGGATATTACCATAAGGCCCCTCAACTACTCGAGGCTGCACGTCGCAAGGGCCACAACTTCACATTGGAGACAGTTAGCCAATGGCTCAGCCGCCAGTGATGTGGTAGATATACAGACCTCGTCCACGGCACATCAGGCATGCCCATTTCGAGGAAACTATCCCGAACAGAGTTCACCAGGCAGATGTTCTATTCCTTCCACATGACTCGGTTGGTCGTAAGACCTACAAGTATGCCCTCACCATACTCGATGTAGCCAGCAGGTACAAGGTGGCAGTACCACTCACAGACAAGTCAGCTGGCCAGGTGGCCCAGGCATTCAAGGGGGTCTACCAGGATTCGGAAAATCCCCTCCAGTGGCCGGAATTGTTGCAGGTGGATGAGGGTAAGGAGTTCAGAGGGGAGCCTGCATCCCTCATGCGGAAACACAGTGTGGCAGTTAGGCGAGGTGAGGTAGGGCATCACCGTGCCCATGCTATTGTTGAGCGGTGGAATCGGACACTGGCAGAGAGACTGTTTCCACACCAATACGCCCAGGAAATGGCCGTGCCGAGTGAACATTCTAGAGTATGGGTGAGAGGGCTGCCTGCTGTGGTGGAGAGATCCATACCCTGGTTGTGCATGCGTAGGCCTCCATTGGAGGCTCTGTCCACTACACCATGTAGGGCGCTGTAGAACCTATGCCAGCAGATGTCATTCTGCTGTTTAGACATTCCCTTGGTCGAGCATTTCACTTGCAAGTTTCTGCTGTTCCAGCGGTCTGTATTCTCCACGTAGTAGCACTTGAAGCAGAGAGCAATACCACGAGTGCCTTCAAACTCGAGCTTGAACAATTCCGGAGTGCGGTTAGACCATTTGTCCCATGCCAACCAGTCCCGTTTGCAGGCCTAATACTCCATTCGCATCTCTGGGAGTATCACCTCATCGAGGTCGGAGCCTGCTATGACAATATAGGCAGAATCTGTGTCCATCTGCTCGAAGCTGTCACGAGCTACGTAGCGGTCGAGGAAGTCATAGTAAACTCGAGCATTCGCAGCATTGCCAGCTCGTATACTGCTATACCCACCTGGAATGGGTGACGAATGGTGATTTTAGCCTTACGGCTCTGCAATTCGTAGGAATCCCCGATCTCCTCTAGATCCTTGAACCATGTGCTATGCAGGGTTCTGTCTACTGCTCGTTCATCCTTAGTGAAGCTCATGTTGGTATGACGTTCTAATGCCTCGATCAGCTTCCCATATGCACTGTTGCCGAGGAGTTTGAAGAGATCAGCCAACAAGGCTTTACTTTTGTCAACATCCCTGGTATGACGTGCCTCAGTAACAGAGTCTACAAACCATTCAAAAGGTTTCTGTGAGGTGTAGTCTATAGTGCGATAGATAGCAGTAATCTCTATCCCGTGGGCAGGGTACCACTTGAGAGTTGGTGCATACAATACCCTCTTCTTACCAGAGAGTGCACCAACGAGCTTGCTAGTTGTAGACTTTTTTCGACATATTTTATCAAGGTATGCCAGCCTCTCCGAAGGCATAGCCTCTTCTGGGATCTTACGATTATAGAAGATGGGAGACATCTCCTCGAACTTTGGCCATACCACTTTAGGTACCTCAATGTCGACCTCAGCAAACCCGAACCAACGATCCGCTAGCAGATTCTGCTTAAAGCGTTCAATATCACTGCTTACATGCCCAGCCCACCGTCGTACAGTTTCTTTACCACAAGGCATTGCTTGGGCCATGGTTGACATATACAGAGCATTTGCATCATAACCAAGGAGATGTTGAGATACTCGCTTACCTTGGCGAATTCGGGCAACCCCAGACTCTTGATATCTCGTGAACACAATGCTCGGACCCCCAACAACAGCACCCTTTAACATCTCGTAAGCTTCCTTGCCCGGAGAGTAAAGGCTAATATCCGGCTCATGTTCAGCAGTACCACGAAGTAAGTACTGAAGCGATACACCAGGAGGTGACACCGCATCCTTCATAATGTCTATACCTTGTTCTGTGTAGAATTCTCGCATCTTCTCCAAGGCTTTAATGAACGGGCTAACATCCAAGTTGTTGTAATATCACAACCAGTCAGCAAACGTCTTCATCCCCAGATCTCTGAAGGTCTGCTTGCAAGCTTTCCACTCTGACAACTCAAGAAGGTAACCACATTTGAGCTTGGACCACCACGCAGGATAATCAGGTAGTCCAGGATAGTCAAGCTTCTCAGGTGAGTCGAACCATTCATAAGATAACCAGCTCTTCTGTTGCGTGCAACCATAGGCTTTGATCCATTTCTCATAAGAAACCCCTGGGCCCAGGTAGTTGATTACATCGGGGAGCCTCAGTTCAGGCGTAATGAGGAACATTGTCTGGCTAGCCTTCTTGGCGACTTTCACCATTCCTTTGGACGAAGTAGTAAGTTCATCCACGAAGTACTTCTTGATGAGGTTCAAGTCGTACCGCCCAGAGTTGAACCCAAGCACTGGCACCTGGTCACACCACTCATTGATAAGTCGCTGCTGTCGTTTTGGTAACTTGTCCAAGTCTGCGGGTAGATACTGTGACCGAACCCATGCACGGATCATGGAGGCTCATAGTTGGAACTCCTGCATGAACTCTGAGATCAGCACTTTGGAGTTAGCATTGCAGAGGTGAGTTGGCGAGCTCGCGCTACCATCTAAGGAGCAGCCGAATGACACCGAGATTGGTATGTTGGAACTCTCGATCATGAGACTCTCTGTAGGGTGGGTCTTGATCCCATCTAGAAGGGCTTCAAAGTCATAGACAATAAAGTGTGGGTATGGTACTGTCCACACAGGGGTGTGGACGCTTGGACAGCGTTTTATACAGCACTCCCACTGTACCACAAGCGTGCGTCCAGATGCTCTCGGTTTCTCATCTCTTGTGACCGTCTTGCAGTATCTTTGATCAGCATCCTCACCTCGCTGGTGTTGTGAACATCCATGCCAGTGACAGCCATGAAACTGGTATACTGTGTCGGTCGTCAGATCATAGCCATCTATGGGAGCCCCCTCGATCCAACGTTCACCACCGTGACCACACTTTGCGTGGTATATATGAATTCCATGGTTTCTTGACTCATATTCAATCCAGCGAGTGGCCGCAGAACTGGACGGTTGGTATGGATAGAAGGCCTTCTCATATGGGGACTGCGGTGCTACTACCTTCTCCCCAGGGCAATCGATGGTCGTTTTTCCCCTTGTACAGCGATCAGCATGGCGATGGAGACTACATGCTTGAGTGAACTGCTGTTGACAGTGCCCACAGCTGAAAGTCTGGGCCAGCTTGGAGACGTCCTTAATGAAGAAGGTGTGGTGGTCGTACACTCCTATTGTCATGATGGTCGGATAGTGTGCAGGTTTCCTGGTCAGATCCCAGCTACTATCTTCAGTGGGCTCATAAACACAAATCCCTGTCTTCGCAAATAACTCTACCATGTCCAGCTGGTCTATGGACGTCTTTGGTACATCAGCCTGTTCAGGCCATAGAACTGTTTAACAAGCTCTCGTGCAGGAGCTGTACTTCTATCAGCTCTTGCACCCTGCTGGACTGCTAGACATCTCCAGAGGCACATGTTATCTTTGTAGGTATCGAGTGCCAACATGCCCTTCCTCCATCGGAGCCAGACCGGGAGGGGGGGGGGGCGTGTCCTTAGCAGAGGCTGGCAGTCGATGACAACCTTTACCTCAACGTTGATTGATCTGATGAAGGCCCACGCGGTATTGGGCCAATCGATATTGTCTGGGTCGAGGCGGGCTTGCTCTCTGCCCTCCACCCAAGTCTGGGTCTCTCCTAGTGTATTCATCCAGGGACTTCCTGGAGGATTCTTGTGAAAGAACATTACCCTACCATCCTCGATGCGGCGGATTCGATAGGTGTGGGTATACCGAAGGTAGAAGGCGTTCTGAACAGTCCGCAGCTTCTCCATGATCCGACCTGTAATGTCTCCTTCTAGCCCTCTGAAGAATGTCCAGCATACTGTTCGCCATCCTCTCTCCTCTGTCTCCCTCTCACCGAGATGCTCGTTGAGAATCTGCTGACCTTCTCGCCTCATACTCCGGGCTAGGGTTTCAGATCTCGTCCCCCTCATTAATCGTCTTCTGATTCGGTGTAGAAGAGGTAGGCGTTCCTGTGGATGGCTTGCCATCCGAGTTGCTACAGCTTTGGCCCGTAAGCTGACATTCGTCTCTTCATACAACTGACGACTCTCACAGAGCAGCTGTGCTTTCTTGTGAGGGTTCCATGGATCCTCAGAGGAGAGTGCCGGAAACTTCCCTGTCTGTTTTGACTGGGAGAGTCGCTTTAGCCACTCCTCGGCAAGGGTGGGGAATCGTTTTCGCCACTCCTCGGCATTGGCATGTGCAATCATCTGGAGCAGGTCGGCTTTGCGGGCCTTAGAGTAGCCTCTAAGACCGAATTGCTTTGCCATCACTCGAAGCTGTGTTATAGTAACGATGATGCAAGGTCTATATTTAGATCTTAAACCCTTCTGACTTACAGTAACCCTGATGCAAGGTCTATATATTAGATCTTATACCTTTCTGAGTGGCGATCAGTACCTGTGGGTGGTGTATATCCCTGTGGAGGCCTGTCTCTAAATGAGCATTCAGACCCTATTATGTGTGGCGATCAGTACCTGTGGGTGTTGTATATCCCTGTGGATTCCTGTCTCTAAATGGGCGATCAGACCATATTATGTGTGGCGATCAGTACATGTGAGTGGTGTATATCCCTGTGGATGCCTGTTTCTAATTGGGCGTTCAGACCCTATTATGTGTGGCGATCAGTACCTGTGGGTGGTGTATATCCTGTATATCCCTGTGGAGGCCTGTCTCTAAATGCGTGGCATGACGCGTTTAAGTTCTTCCATAACTAAACTGAACTTTCTCCTGGCATAGACTTTCTTGTTATTCATTCTGTTGGAATGTTTACGACCCCCGCATGCTTTACATAGTTCACAGTCTGTACACATACCTGCCCCGCATCCTCTGCACGGCTTCGGTTCAACAGCAGCCTTCTGAATCTGAGCATTGTGTGTCGCACAATATTCTCCAACACAGTTCCTTAAGCATCGAAAAGGCTTACCTCGCCTAAGCCATTTGCCTGTATTATAATGTATGTTTGATAAAGTCTATATCAAGATCTTAAACCTTGGGCTGATGGGTGTAGGGCCTGGGTATCTTGTATGTATTTGTGGTTCTCCCGGACAGTGGGGTCCACACGGGAGTTTTATATTCTTGGCCATGGCCATTTGTATAAATGGAAATCCAGTTGTCTAAATGGAAATCCAGTTGAGGGAGGCGATCAGGGAGGTGGTATTTTTCTACTACCGGCTATACTACTAATGACGTCATAGGCAGGACGCTCAGTCAATCAGCGGGCGATCTGTAGCCAATCAGCCTGCAGACTGGAAGAGCGAGGACGTTATCACGTGATGGACAGCCTCTCTATTCATTTAGTACATACACGTGTTTACGACGTTTTCAATATTTTGAAAATAATTTTATGGAGCTAAATAAGGATAACTCGGCCATTTCTGGTCCGATTTTAAAAAGGTAAACGGCTTTAGATTCCTCGTTTCATTACAGTCCGGATAGTTACCAAGAACGATGAGGATGATACAGTTTAAAGTAATTACATGCACATACTCGGTACGGTGTAGGATGCATTCTCTACCAACGCTGACACGTGTTGTTAGGGAAGCTCTGACGCGCACATGCGCATGCGCGCTCCGCGATCAGTCAGAAGTTATTGGTTTGATTGGCGTCTATCAAGTCACTGGTCCAATTAGCGCCATTCTAGGCTGGTTTTATTTCAGTCTATTATTGGTAACTTCCCCAGGAGTGAAGGAGATTGCCTAGGTTTCCAGGGATCGTCAGTTGACCGAACAGAGACGCGATCGCCAGTTTCACAGCTCTGCTTGTTACCGTCTGAGCTACCACCTCCTTATGAACTTAGTAATTTAGAAACCTCTCTTATATGGCTTTATATACGCATACTATCCTACTAAGGGAGGGAAGGGGTGGGGGGGGGGGGTGTGTGCGTGCTTGGAACGTACCCAAACTGAGCTGGGACGGTTCGTACCCATCCGGCCGATATGCGCTACACCCGACGACGACGACGATGACGGCGACGATGATGACGTTTACGGACCGGTGAAGTCTGTTTTTAGGAGAATCTATCACTGGAATGAGTGTTTCGGTTGTCCAGCAAGTCATTCCAGTCTTGGGGTTACGGGGATCGTGCGCTCTTGATCAGCAAATGGCCATTCCTCAATACCCCTGCAGAGGTCGGTTTTGGCCGGCTTCGTCATGAACGAGTTAACAATGATAGTGCGGATGAATGCGATGACAATGATGAATCAGGAAATAAAATCAGATCGATACCGATCAAAAAGAACGAATTTAGATATAAATATAATTAGCGACATCAAGTTATTGATTTGATAATCAAGCATCAATTCAAAATAGAAACAATGTTGTAAATTTAATTGATAAATCGTTTTTAGACAGTGCACAAATTACCTTTGGTTCCAGAAAGCCGTTCAAAGGAAAAGTCAGAAGAAATAATAAACCTTAATGGTTTGGCACTGAATGTGAGGCTAACCACAATGTTTACCATACATCTAAGAAGCAATATAATTTGTCTAAGACACAACATAATCAACAGAGACTAAGATCAGCCAGTAAAGCGTACAAAGCCACCATTAGAAAGAATGCGCAAAATTCACTGAAAAAAACACACACAATTAAGACACTTACAAAAAAACTGACATCAAAGCCTTCTGGAGAGAAATCAAAGGGAGAAGTAAAGATACGTCGACAAATAACAATATCTAGGGAAAAATACCTTATACGTCCTTTTGAAGAATATAAATGAAGATGATCAAAATGAGGATAATGTGGAAGAAAATAAACGATTGGAAATACCGGCATGCCTGGAATTAGACCGGAGTAAGGAAGGAATTAAAGGCGCCATAGACAAATTAGCAAATGGGAAAGCGGTGGGAGTAGGCCTAGACGGAATCTTGAATGAATATATCAAATCCACACTTGCCAAAATAATAAGGATATTTGAAGAACTGTTCACTATAATCTTTAATTGTGGCAACATACCGGAAGAATGGTTAAGGGACCTTTCCGGTTTAGCTATGGCCCGCCAATCTCTAGCTAAGCTCCACCCACACCTCGCTCGTGTTGGGATCGATCGATCTCTGAACACCCTGACTATCAATTTCCAAAAAAAACTACACAGGTAAGCTATTGAATATTTTGAAACCAATTTGACTGGGTGCTGTTGCTGCCTAAAGCAGCAACAGCGCCTAGTCAAATCAGTTTCAAAATATTCAACAGCATGTTTATTAAATAGCAAAGAATTACACACAATTCATACAACGCGTCGGAGTATTTGAGATTTGATGTTGGTCTATATGGAACCCTTTGTGACGTAATGATTGTGACGTCATCCTACATGATAACGACGTCATATGTAGGGCCGTATTTAGGGGGGGGGGGGCAAGCGGGGCAAAAGCCCAGGGCCCCCCACAAGCAAGGGGCCCCCACAATTTAAAAATGAAAAAAAAGAGTATGCACCTTTTTGGAAGTTATAGGACATTTAAAGCAAACTCTATTAGTTTGGAACTCTTAATTATGCATTATAATTCTATTCTAATATTGGGTGGGGGCCAATTCTTGTTTGGTGTTCGGCAACAATGTCAATTACGAAAATTTGCAAAATAAAATAATTTTACAACGAAAGAAAGCGCCATAATTCACCCTAAAAGTAAACTCTCTGGCCGTCTCAGAGCACCTAGATGTAACATAATTTCTGGGGGAGGACCCCCAGAGCCCCCTTCAGTCTTTGCCCCAGGGCCCCCGCATATCTAAATACGCCCTGGTCATATAAGCTCAGATGATGGGTGGATAAACTGTAAAGGTGATTTGGTAAAATACTCTAAATATACAAAAATAAAGGCTTCTGTTGATGCATCTAATTATAGATCTATATAACTTTACTTTGCTGCAAGGAAAAATTATTTACTACAATTTTAAGCACGAGATTGAAGTCATATATGCTGAAAATATGAACTGATTACAGAGGCTCAAGTGGGCTTTAGGAAAGGCAGATCAACGCTGGATAACATTAATGATCTTAATAATTGCGTACAAAAGAACACAAAAAGAAGAAATTATACGCACATTCTTCGCACAAAAGAAGAAATTATACTGTTGTTTTATTGATTTTAAATACGCTTTCGATACAGTTTGGCGGTCAGGTCATTGAACAAAATCTTTAACAAATAGATTCTCTCGAAAGTGTTTTAACATTATTTTCAATATGTACCAGCCAATAAAATCCTTTGTTACTCACAATAATATATCATCCGATTATTTTCTTTATGAAATATGGATAAGGCAAGGCAAGAACCCGTCACCTTTTCATTTGCTTTATTTTAATAACCTAGAGTTACCTCTACAAAAAAGACAAAATACCAGGGCCCGGATTCACGAAGACAGGCGTAAGTTTTTTGTCGTAAATAAACACAGATCTCTCTAGTACCTGGATGAGCAAATCGTTGTTCTGACAAGAATGCGGAAGTGCAGACATCCTTGAATCCGACAGAGCTGTCAGAATTAAAGCGGGGTTTTTCGAGAGTGAATTGGATTTGTTAATTGGTAGTGTTACGAGAATAACAAACACCAAGATACGGATACTCTCGGTGCACTCTTTGTGATAATATATTAACATGCCGATGCTTTGGCATCGAAGTGGACCATTTATATATGTTGGCTTCCTGTCCACGCCAGCGACATAAAACCCTTCAATTCTCAAATCCGTTCATGAAAATTAAAAATTTTGTCTTAAGAAAATGTTTATTTTCAGACCAAGAAATGATTATTTTTGTAAATTCGCCACTGGAATGACTTCCCCGATAACATAGTCAGTCATTCCAGTGACACATATTCAACAAATAATTTTCTCTTGGTCTGCTAATCGACGTTTCTTGAGATCACTGCCGAAACCTTTTTTCACCAGTTTGAGTGTTAAAGGGGTAAAGGTTGGGGTGAGGCGCTGGCGGGGGTGGAGACAATCTGCTTGATCGTACTTTTCTATGGCGCACGAAGACGGTGGGTCGGTTAATGGTGGGTGGGCCAATGGTTGACATCGTGCTACAGATTCATCGAATATTCTTCGAATATGTTAAAAATACATATTACCCATATACAATTCACCTTTCCAGTTTATCCCTCGATCATCTGACGTCATATGACGTCATAATTAACTACGTGACGTGTACGATTTTAGTCAAATTAGTTCCAAAATATTCAACAGCATATTTATTAAATAGTAGAGACATACAATTCGTACAACGTGTCGGACTATTACGAGTTAAAGACGAGCCAAACAGAATCATTTATGACGTAATGATTATGACGTCATCCAGCACGTCTCTTAGCTGATTATGATGTCATATGACGTCAGAAGATAGATGGACACTCTGGAAATGTGAATTCCATTGTCACCATGCTATTATTCATTCACAATACCAGCAAGCCATTCTTCACACCACAACGTTTGAAGAAATACATGTGTACATGAAATGGGCGTGAGATGCGAGTTAAAAATCTTGAGAGCACAGTTTACTAGTCTAATAGAGGAATACAGTTTTTCGATCAATCATATGACGTCATGATCAACAACGTCACGTGTAGGCAGACGTAATAATCAATTACTTCATGAATGACGCGATTTAGTCAGTCATAAACGCTTAATATTCCGTCAAGTTGTACGAATTGTATGTCTTTATTATTTAATGAACATGCTGTTGAATATTTTGAAACTAATTTAACCGGGCGCTGTTGCTGTTATAGACAACAACAGCACCCATTCAAATTAGTTTACACAAATACTCAACAACTTATCTGTATAGTTCTCTGGAAATTGAGATACAGGGAGTGCAGGGATCGATCAATCCCAATACGGGCAAAGCGTAAGTGGAGCTTATAGATAGACATGGGCGGGCATAGCTAAAACTGGATTCACTCATTGTCCCTTGCGTGAAGTCGTAAAACAATTTTGATCACGTTAGGTTACCATATCATCGGATAATTTAACCCAGGCAAGTGCACCAAAAGTCTGGAGGTCGGCCCACGAGGAGGTCATTTGAGATGCCATTTTTATGTTATTAGTGTGGTCGCGGGGCTTAGGAGTCTTTGGGGGTAAGAAACTGAAGGCGACCTTTCTGTTTGCTCGCTATTGTAGTTTTGCTATTGGTAAATAGTACTAAATACATTCCAATGATCAGAACGGATAAGGCCAAGCTTGGATTAAATATGGCTATTATTAACCCAGCTTGTTTCAACAGCGCCTCAAAGCGCTCAATATACCACTTATCTAAGCCTATTAATTAACCATTTAACGGTCAAGAATTGCAAAAAGAGGAAAATGTTGCTCACTGAATGCAATCCATTTGCAGGCCAAGAGAGGACAATTAAAAAAAGTTTTCCAATGGAATTTACAAAAAAGTCTTTCAGTTGTCCTGTAAATGAAGGCTGTTTGAACATTATATGGTCAGGAAAATTCAAATTTGTGCGTAATCAGTATCCATTTCAGGCTAGGAGGAGACTATTTTTGAAAATTTATCACTGGAATGACTGGCCAGTCATTCCAGTGGTAACTTTAAAAAGAATAGTCTCCTCCTAGCCTGCAAATGGATATTCCTCGCTACAATCTCCTCGTCATTTAATAGCTGTCAGCACTGAAATATACCATTCGCTACTGTTCCAGTACTTGAACTTAGAGTTGTCGATGTGATACATAACTTGAATGATTCTGGCTAGAATCGATTTCAAGCCATAAATAGCTGATTATTTGGAATTGTGACCTTGACCTATGTCCGCAAAAATATCTAATCAGATGAGATTCTAGATGGAACATGGCTCATTTTGGTATAAGCCATCTTTTGACAGCGGACTGGTCCCAAACTTCCAAAAAATTTGTGTTTTGCTCCCCAGATTAACCATATACAGTTAGAGAACCATAAACATGATAAACTAATATGTTAATCTACACCATTGAGACAGATCCCAACGAAAACTGTGCAACTGATTTGTCCGTGAGTGTCATATTCTGGAGAGTAACCTCTCTTGTGCCAACAGCGCCTCAAAGCGCTCAAAATGCTACCTCTATCAATTAACCCTTTAAAGCTCTAAATATCTCAAAGAAAATTGCAATTCTCACTCAGTAAATGTCCAATTAGAGAAGACAATGTGTGTAAATTTGCTACAGAAATTTACAAAAATAACTTTCTGTTGCCACACGTTTTGTTCAGCTTCCTCATTAAATGGTTAATATTGAAGAAGATCCAACCTTTTGCTTTGACAGTGTACATGCGCAGGCCAAGAGAATACTATTTTTGAAATTTTACCACTGGAATGACTGGCTCGGTTACCGAGCTAGTCACTCCAGTGATACATTTTCAAAAACTGTCTTCTCTTGGCCTGCAAATGTACATCACTCAAGAGCACTGCAGGTGCCATTTTGCAGGTTTAACCATTATGAGATTAAGCTGAAACAGGAGGGATTGAACTCACAAGGATAACTAACATACTTACAAATCTATTTGTTTAGTTGTCCTGCAGGCGTTAGCATAACACTAATACTTATTTTTATATGTTGTATCCTAGGTTCTCCTAAAAAAACCTGGAATCCGATTTTTCTACAGCACTGCTATAGGTAATGCCAACTTGCCAAAACGTCGGCCTTCTAATGCTATACCTGGCAAGGGTACCTCATCTTAAGTAACCAATTACGCTATATACCGTGCTGATATCTACACTATATTTAATTATATATACATACATGATTTGTGTAAAATAATGTCAATGTGAATTTTGGGATGTCTATTTGAAGGCTAAGAGAAGACTATTTAAAAAAAAATTTACCACTCGAATGACTGCCTTTATAACAGAACACGTAATTGTAGTGGTAAATTTAGATAAAATAGTTTTCTCTCGTCCTGCAAATGGGTATTCGGTAAGTAAATATTTAAACCTTTTGATCAAATTTAGCCATTAAAGGGTTAAGCCGTCCTTTCGGTCCTTAGTTAGTATTACAAATGGACGTCATACATATTATGCGTTTGCAAATCAGTTATAATCCATGTTCTTTTACCGATTAACGTGTCGTTATTATAGTGTACTATTACACGTGTACTACTATACAAGCGTGTATATATATCAGGCTATAGGGCCTAAGCTTGAATTTCGGAAGTTTGACACGTGTATGTACGCAGGCCATTATTATCCGCTAAAGCTTGACCAACAGCTATATATTCAGCCTGTCCAACATAGATGCTAAATGTCAGTGTTGTAACAAGTCACACAATTTTATGACTCCCTCGAGTCGAGTCGAGCCGAGTCATTTATAGCAATGACTCGAGTCGAGACGAGCCATTTTGCTACAGTAACTCGAGTCGAGTCGAGTTATTTACATGTTGAGGTAGAGTCGAGTCGAGTCATAACGAATGCTTGAGTCAAGACGAGTTATTTAGCAAGTCGAATGACATTGAGTCACAAATCTCCAGGTAGTCAAACATGCAGGAGGACCACCCAACATTTATTCTCACGGCGTCAAATCACAACAAATTTTATGAACCTATGTATGATTAGTGTATTCTGCGACTGTAATAGTAGAAACATTTTTCACCTGGAATTAGTTTTTGACCACCGTGGCTTGATCTTTAGCTTCTTTAGGTTCATTCTTGATATGAGTTTACCGAGTCCTGCTTTCTTGAGGTCACATCGCCTAACCGATTTATGCAGAGAGAGAGAGAGAGAGAGAGAGAGAGAGAGAGGGAGAGGGAGAGAGAGAGAGAGAGAGAGGGGGAGGGAGGGAGGCAGGCTGGCAGGCAGGCAGGCAGGCAGGGAGGAGGGATGGAGGGAGGGAGGGAGGCAGGCAGGTAGGGAGGGAGGGAGGGGGGAGGGAGGGAGGGGGGGGGTGAAGTTGTTGAAATTTTAAAAGACTCTGCGAAGCCATTTCAGAGAGGTTCCTAATGAATTAACCAGTTTCTAAGCATACGTTGATGCCGTTGCATAACATTCTTCATTTTGTAGATCATAACATTTGAGAAAGATGTATTATTGTTCACTAAGTCTGCAAATGTTTCCGATAGATGTCAAAGACGAAACTCCTGTGGATTACTGAAAATAGTTGCAACAAGTAAGTGGCTTGGTGTATTTTATAATGTTGCAATAACGCATGAGAGAGAGAGAGAGGGGGGGGAGGGAGGGAGGGAGGGGAGGGAGGTAGGCAGGCAGGCAGGCAGGCAGGCAGGGAGGGAGGGTGGAGGGAGGGAGGAGGGAGGGAGGGGGATGAAGTTGTTGAAATTTTAATATTTCATGATGTAATCATTGAACGAATGCGAGAACATAGAATGGAGATTAGATCATTCTTCCATGTCAATATAGAGATTCATAAGTGTGATAGGGCTATCTAAATATTTTATTATGTATAGATCTAAGCGTAGTCTACAGTATGAAGTTGCCATCGTACATAGTTCTCTTTGTAATTGCACAAACTGGTTCTTATCACCGCTTTGAACGACATCTCTGCACTGTTGCGATTGACAATCAGTGGATGCGATACACAGAACTGAAGCTGAAAAGTTACACTAATTTGTATTTCATGAAAGGCTCAATATTCAAATACAAATACACCCGTCGGCATATTGTCCTTTAAATGAAACTAAAAAACGTACGAGTTGATTATGTTGATTCAAATAAAAAGACGCCCTAAATGCTATTGCAAAATAATGCTTTGCGAATCCCCTAGATTAAGATACCACGCGCAAAGTATATAGAATGGCCTATGTTCGTATAACCGATCCACGCTTTCTCTGTTAATGACAGAACATGCACGCATATATATATATATTTGCATGTATACTAATTTGTGTAGAATAGGTGCGGACAAAGAGGGTGGGGGGGGGGGGGGTGGGGGGGGGGGGAGGGAAGCTGACATGTAAAAATGTTGGTGTAGTAGATTATGTCATATCATCTTCCAAACTTTTAAAATATGCAGTACTTTTTAATGTTTTGAATTATAATCCGTTACTCTCAGACATACACTCTGCCATCGAGGTGTCTTATTCATTCCCCAAAAGTACAGTGTCAATGCCTCCTAATAACCATGAATACAACTCAGGTACTGACGTAACAAATATTACACCCGCACAACCACAACCTAAAAGATGTAACCCAGACAAAGCTTCAGAATATACAGAACATGTGATAAATAACGAAATTTGTACTAACTTGCGCATTTCATCAGATAATATTACCGACGATAACAGAAATATTATAGCTTCATATAGTGTGTCTGAAACATCTGCTAGCATACCCACATTATTTGAACACTCGGCTTGAAATACATTTGGATGCTTGAAGCCTCGTCAAAACCAGTCTAACAACAACAAATATAACTTAAATTGCCCATGGTTTAATAAAGATTGTCGAATAGCAAGAGAAAATTATCACAAGTTGCGAACCTACGGAAGCGTATTAGGGCCACCATAATAAATATATTTGCTCATACGTATCTCGAGATCTCGACTTAGTATCTCGAGATCTCGACTTAGTATCTCGAGATCTCGACTTAGTATCTCGAGATCTCGACTTAGTATCTCGAGATCTCGACTTAGTATCTCGAGATCTCGACTTACTATCTCGAGATCTCGACTTACTATCTCGAGATCTCGACTTAGTATCTCGAGATCTCGACTTAGTATCTCGAGATCTCGACTTACTATCTCGAGATCTCGACTTACTATCTCGAGATCTCGACTTACTATCTCGAGATCTCGACTTAGTATTCCGAGTGGCGGGAAGGGTGAACAGCCATTTTGAGATGTCGATGCAACTTGAGTTTGACAGCCGTTTAAACCATCTTCAGGTAAGTAGTCAACAGTCCAGTTTGTTGTATTTGTAATATAGGTAATGCCCTAGTATGTGTCAATTCCAGTGCCTGAAAGATCATTGCTTTGACCTTTATGTGCGGGCATGTGTGAGTGTGTGCCTGTATATCATGTCAAGCAAAGTCCATCTGGCGGCCACCCCAACAGTAAAACCAGCTTTCCTTGTAGTCTATTCACCTACCGTCCGATTACATTGATGGCACTACTTAAATACTTCAGCATACATTACACCGCAAATAGACGGTCGTACTGGACTCTTATATACCGGTAGTATCATATATTTAACAGTACACAGTTATCAGAACGTATTTTACCGTGTGGGGTGGGGGGGGCGGGTGCAAACCTAGGGGGCGCTACAGGTATACACGATGTGACGAGAATAAACATGGGGACACTATCTTGCCCAAACCCCCACCCTGTGTTCCTACGCCTATAACATATATTAATTTTTGCAAGTCTATGTTAACATTCTTTTTTTTGAAAACATGCCCTAGCCCCAGATTTAGTGTAAGTTCAGCCAAGCGTGAAAAGTAGGTCAGAGTGACCTGCTTTTAACACGGGCCACATCCAGACTCGAAGTTGCATTTATATGCAAGATTTGGTTTCTTAGATGTTCAAAGATATGGCTTCGGACAAGCACGCGCGTACGTACGTATATCGCAGTCTTGAAATCCTCTTTCACTGTCCGTTCCTTCCCTCAGTGTTAAAATTTTAGCCAAATCGGATTGACATTTTTCTTAGATACAGATCCGGCCGGACAGGCAGACCCACAGGCAGCAGACCGGCTGCCGCATGTGTCCATGCGTGTGTACACACACCCGCACGAACGCACGCACACATCCCCTACCCTCTACGTGACGACGGTATAGGGACGCCATTTCAGAGCTCTGCTTGTCAGCGATATATGTAATCTGAATACATCTTTACGCTAATAAAGTCGATAGAGTGTGGTTAGTGGCGGGTGACGCGTGGAATGTAGGTCACACTGGTGTGCGTTTTAGTTACGCAACTTAGTGAGGTCACTTAGCGCCAAAGTATCGGATGTGGGCACGACTGACAACAGTGCTAATTTGCTGGAAAGGTAGGCATAGCGATTAATAAAAATAATGCTCTAAAATTTAATGGTGGGAAGGCGTCTGTCTGGCGGATAACTTACGTCACAAGAATTCAACAGAAACCACAAAGGCCAGGCGTGAGTCTAGACCCTATATAATTGTGAACTAGCAAATAAACGCCTTAAAGATTACGACACAGTCTTGCGGATATTTTACAAAAATGGCAGTTAAAGTAATATAGACGAATGACGAAATATAATCGGTTGGGACCTTAACGGTGGACCCCATAGCCCAATGTGGCCCGTGACGGCGTCTCAGCGGTCCGGACCACCTAGAGTAGGACGATATAACACTTGTCCACTCAATTGCTATTCCTATTACATGATCCTCGCCCTCCCACTCCGTTCCCGTATCTAGTAAGCTATGTGAGTATTGGGCGTATTAGTCCCTCGTCTGTTGTAATTCCGTGGGCAATCACTACAAAATGGTGCAAACAAATGTTATTTTGGCAAATCAGATTATGACGTCATTTCTAACCCAGATTTACCATGTCTATAGAGGAAGGCGTAAACAGCATTTGAGTGAATCTTTAACATTTGTATACGAATATAAACTAGTTTCAGGAATGTGAAGATAATACTACAGATGAGCACAGTTTTAGAACACCATAGTATATGATTATGACGTGATTATGACATTAAAATGATGACACTATTCATTTCTTTGCAAGATATTTGTGAAATTAACTGCATAAGATATCTAATGCCATTGTCATATAAACCATACACAAAACCACATAGCGCAATGATAATGATGATGATGTCATAATGACGTCAGACACCGCGCATATATATATATATATATATATATATATATATAGCATAGCATAGCATAGTATAATACAGCGCAAAGAGAACTTCAACGCACAGGGTGCCATCAACAACTACTCACAAAAGATGGATGCTTGCTCAACACAACTCATTGGCTGCATGGTAAACAGCTTTTGTAATAATATAATGGTGGTCCTTTAAGATACATGGGCACATGAGCATCTATGTGGTCAGACGACCACCTATCTTAAAGTACGACTATTTGTTGGCCCCAAAAGCATGTGCTTGCTATATAGGTTTGGCAAACTATTACGTTTTTGGAGAGTCAAAGAAATACTATGTTAAAGTGGCTATATAGGTTTTTCCGACACGACACGGCTGTTGTGATCGGTGATGTCTGTCTGTCTGTCCCTCCGTCCGTCCGTCTCAGCCTGCCTGCCTGCCTGCCTACCTGTCTGTCTGTCTGCCTGTCTGCCCCTCCGGCCGTCCGTCTGTCCGTCTCTGTCTTTCTGTCTGTCTGCCTGCTCGGTCTTGCTGTCTGTCTGTCTCTCTGTTCGCCTGTCTGCCTGCAGCATAACTTGGAAATGCAAGATATTATCACCAAATTTGGCACATCTGTTCATATATGTATGTATGATTACTGTATTTTGCGGCTGTAGTAGTAGAAACATGCTACAGCTGCAATCAGTCCTTCTTCGCTTTTGCCCACTGTTTCTTGTCCTCAGCCAAAATCCTTAGCTTCCTCAGGTCCATTCTTGACTTGGGTGTACCTAATCCTGCTGTCTTTAGGTCACCTCATAGCACGCTTAGCAGATTTATGCAATGCCGTCCTCTCCTGGCTCTGTATTTGCTGGCTCCGAGTAGGGCAAATTCCAAGGCTCTCTGTGCTGGTGTGTTTTCCTGCATCCTTAGCACATGGCCGAACATGGACCATCTTTGCTGAGCGACTTGTACAGACATCTGCGGCGTATTACACATCTTGTATAGTGCATTGTTGGAAATGATGCTCTCTGGCCATCGGTGTTTGCGGTGGCAGGCGTCAAGTTTGTCTAGAGCTGCCTATGGAGCTGCCCAACTGTTACCGTTATACATCATCAAGGATACGCAGGTTACATTGTATAAACGTAGTCTTTTTACCAAGGGCATCTTTGATCTACGAATCCATAGCTTCCAGAAGGACTGGAAAGCTATGTTCCCCATGATGCAGCGTGCAGCAATGTCAGCAGTACTGCAAAGCAGTGAGTCCAGGATTTAACTTTTCCGCTATGGTTCACCGCCACGGAGTGGATCGTCATTTTCTTTAGTTTCACGCTTTGTATATAGGTATATGTGGGTGAACTCTGTTTTGGATTCATTCATAGAGATTCTCAATTTTTAGCTTGCTTGCAGCTATTGGGAGAAGTTCGTCAAGGGGTTTCTTTTCCTCACCTATAAAGTCCACATCATCGGCATATTCCATCTCTAGCGGCATGCCCAGTATTGACACCGGGGGTGGGGGTGGGTGGGGTTGTGTGTGGGGTGGGGGGTTTGGTCTTGTGGAGCTTTCCCGCATGGGTTTCGATGCAGCAGCCAGGTAACAGGTGAAGAGCACAGGGGATAGACCATCTCCCTGTGGGGAGCCGATTGATGTCTCAGACTCTACAGACTTCACTGACTTGACTCGTACTCTCAGCTTGGTGTCTGCAAGCAGTAGTCTCACTAGTCGTAGCTCATCTTCATTGCAACTGGCCTGGCGTAGTACATCTAGGATCTTTGACAACTTAATTGTGTCGAAGGCTCGTAACATGTCAATGCCCATTTTGTGGAAATCCCAGTGTTTGGACATGACTACCGACACAAGCATGCGCTGAGCCCATGCAATGTCTGCGCAGCTGCGTTCACGTTTGAAGCCACTTTGACATGATCTAGTGAAGTCGTCGATCTTGTCTCGGATGCGGCATAGAGTAACATTGGATAGGATTTTCCGTATCTGTTAAGGAGCACAATGGGCCGCAGATTGGCTGGGGGTAGGGTGGCAGGTGGCTTCTTGGGCTTGGGTAGTGCGATAAGGATGCCTTGGCCTACAACGTCGATGGGAAGGTGGTGCATAAAAGCTGAATTGATTATGTGCGTGATCGGATTTGAGATAATGTCACTTGCATATTTGAATAGTTCATTGCTCATGCCATCAGGTTCAGAAGCACGTCCATTTTTCACGGCTTTAAGTGCCTTCTCAACCTTTGCTGTATTAATTGGTGTTAGTAATGGCCTGGGGTCTCCTGAGAGTGGGTGCAAGGGCTCATCATCGTAGTCAGTTAACTGTTCCTTGAACCATTTTCGAATTGCCTCGGCTTTGCCCTGGTCAGTCCCGATAATGTGTCCTTCAGAGTTGTGTACAGTTAGTGGTGGTGTGTAGTCAGCAACTCTCAGGGCTCGGGCTGCCCGAAACATTTTGTGGCAGTCATCCGTGGCAGTGATTTCATCTGCTAGGGCGTCTGCTTGTTGGATAGCAAGATCTTTTAAGCGTTCGCTAATGTGGCGCAGAATGTTATTGCGTTCCTGGTATAGTTTGGTGTGATCTTCACTTTGGCCACTTTGATAGATGCGCAGACGTAACGCTTTCTGTTCTGCTGACAGTTTTACTATGAGAGGGTCGTCAGTATACCTAGTTCTGTTGTTTTTTAGAACACCTATGGTGCTAGTAGCTGATGATTCCATAGATATCAGTATTTTGGTTAGGGCTTCGTTTGGATCGGAGCTGACGTCGGTGTTAGCTATCTGCTCCGCGAGGGCCTTTTTGTATGACATTTGAGTGTCAGTGTCGCTGATGAGCTTGGGTAAGTTGTAGGTGATTCTACCCTCTTGCCTGGAATGGCGATTACATCTGTTCATACCCTAATGGAAAGACCCTATCTGTTACTGTATATGACTTCAGAATCAATTACCCTACACGTAAGCTAACAGTACCATCAAAATGCACAGTGAATAACGTATCTATGTTCGTCATGGACATTGAATAGTTCGTCAAGTGTACGAATTGTATGTCTACTATTTAATAAACATTGGCAGCAACAGTACCCAGTCAGATTAGCTAACAAATATTCAACAGGTTACCTGTATTGTTAGCTTGAAATTGAGATTCTGGGAATTCAGAATTCTATGAATATAAATCGATCCCGACACGTGAAGAACAAGGGGATGCCAAGCTAGAAATGGACGGGGCTAAGCTAGAAATGGATCCCTATATTGGTCAGGACTGTATTGAGTTTGAGTTTAAATAGTCAAATATCTAGATCATACGGTCATGAAGTGCAAACGCAAAAACAGAGAACAAATGTGTGTCAGCACCTCCCGTGAGTGAAGTTCAGTTGGTGCTGCAATACTAAACTAATTTTTGAATGTTTAATAATAACTCCTCGAACTAGGACTCAAGCGTCTTCGCCCAAAATATCATCATCATCAGAGAGTATCGCAGTACTTGCGGGTTCATCATTCTCACAGTTTATACACTTGCAGAGATCAGTACATACACAATTATTTGAATGACACGAGCAGTTATTTGAGGAGCAGTTCGTTTTCTGGCAGCTCCATTTTACAAACACAAGTATTATATTGCGTCTGGAGCCGGCTTTAGCTTGGATGTAACATGTTTTTAGACACCCATCTGCATCCCGATAGTGGCCATTAATGTTAGGATCAAGGGAGATTTGAGTCAAGAGTTGTTGTTTGGTACAACACCACTGCTTGCAAATGAGCAAGAGACTCGTGTTCGATAAAAACTCCCATTGTTGGTGGAATATTTTCACTTTCAGCTAAAAACTTACAGAAAAGAAACTACCGAAGCTCTGGTATCTTGCTTAGCTTAATGTTCCGAGGGCAGTATCCTGAACAAACAACTGCTTCAAAGCGGAGTATTGTGGCCTCTGAGATCACTTGGGTCTCCAAGACTTCGAAATGCTTTGATGACATCGATATCTGATTCTAGAAAATGCTTGAACCACGTCTGCTTGCTTCGGCCACTGAAACACCCAGTCGTGTCCAAACCTGTAAATGCATAAAATGATGGAATCACTTTTGCGCGGTCAGGTCCTAATGCAATATAGATTGGCTTGACTTGCACAACTCCAAGACATAATAGATATCTATGTTGCGTCTGGCAACTGCTCAAAGTTTGCGATAAAGAAGACGAGGACATCAGTATCTGGTGAGAAGAAGCGGAGCTCTATATCAGGACTTGATCGTTTCGTTGCACAGATACTTAACCAAACCATGAGCGTGTCTGCTTCTTCATGGGTTTTTTCAGTCATTTCATCAGTAATTATATTTAGCCGGTGTGATGCAGTTGTACCATTTGCTGAAACAATGACGACTTTAGCTGAATCTTTATAATAATCTAGTGTTTTTGCAGCCAGATACCTAGTTAAGTCTGATTTTGCCCTTTCATGAGACAGAAACCTAGCAATTGTGACATTCTGAATGTTTGTGTCGTCTTCTACACGATACTGAATAGGATCGTTACCATGTTTCCTTCTCTATCTTGTTATGTCCTTCAATGAATCATTGCCGTATGTATCAAATGCTAAGATCAGTTCTTGGTATCCTGAGATCATTGTGTCAAGCGATTCACTGAAAATGCTATGCAGCTTCCCAACCGTGTTAATCCAAGTGGCTTTCTTGAGTTTTTGGACCACGACCATTGTATCAACGATTGCAATTCTCCAAGCAGACGGACTAGGACATGTAGTCTGAGAAATCTCTAGTACAAGTTCAATACCATGAGCTACATGTATTTCATCCACTGGAATGGATTTGACATGTTTCTCTAAGTCATGAATTAGTTTTGACTTATATGTTAGTACGATGCTCTGGGATGGGCATGCATACAACTCAGCCGTTTGATCTCTTGCTATGTGAAGTAACATTACAACTGTGGGCTGATACCCCCAAAATCAGGTTTCAGCTTACTTCGCTCGATAGGCGAGACTTAATCCGGTGACCTAATTTAGATTCATAACAACAACGATTGCGATGCTGTTGAAATCGAAAGAGATAATTGAAAATGTTTGCAATGGTTTTGGTGCACGTGTAAATTTGTGTTTCCTTATTTCTTTTCGAGCAATTTCATTGGCTGAAGTTGACTGACACCAGCTCATAAATATTCATGCAGTTTCGTGAACTTAGCGCAGACATCAAAACCGTGCAAGATCGGTGCATGATACATGAGCGGCGTGGGAGGGTGAGGACCCGTGCAATAGGACGATGGGTGCGCCTCAGAATGATGAGTTTTTTTAAACCTATAACGTATTAAGATAATACCAGATGTCCATTTCTTTACAAAAATCACGTCTGTTGTCTCATTTCATAGCCCATTGACACCCAATGCATGCAAAGGATTGTTTCGGAAAGCGAGTAAAAGAGCAAACTGAACAAACAAACATTAAAATGGTTAATTTTTTATTTTTCTCTTACATGTAAGGCTCAACTGCAGGCTTGGTATTATTATCGTGTAAATTCAAAATTAAGCCAACATTTAGCATGATAAGTATGCCGAGGGTACCTTTCCAATCGCCCGAGTGTTAATTACAGAATGCTTTAGCAACATATAAATGAAAAAGTACAGCAGATAGGGGATGCAGTGCAATATTGCATTGAGACCCATTGAAGAGGTTAATACTGCGCTCCAAATAAGGAACTACCCCTTGGCCAAACATACAAACTGCCATTCGTTTTAACTACCATCCAATAATATATGCAAATTTCTAAGAAAAATTACCCCCATTCTGTCCAATTTCACTGCAGTGCTGAAGAGATACATCCATGCATATCTTTGTATTGAAGACTCTGAGGTTAAAGTTTGCAGCAAAAATATTTGCCAGTAAATAACTTAAAAACTTCCAGACAAAAATTGGGCATTTTGCATTTTAGTACACAATTATGTGTGTTCACCGGCATTCTGAGGAGCACCTACCTGTACTCTGGTTTTGAAGCTATTTTTTCGCTATCATGGAACTAATGTTTCTTTTCCGAAGTCTCCTATCTAACATTAGTAAGATTGTGTATGCATGTAGCTCAAGCAATCATAATTGCTTGTGTAAACCTTCAGTTTAAAGTGTCATAATTCTAACAAATATATTGAAAAGTTTGTAACCCCATATTGCTTGCAGCTATGGGACATGGTTGTGAAATTTATTAGTTATTTTACAAGCTTTAAAAATCATTTATAAAGGTTTAAAATTCATTTATAAGCCTTTATAAATCATTTATAAGCCTTTAAACATAGTTAATCAATTCCCCAAGGGCGCCAAATATGCAGTTGCCTTGTGACGCACCATTTTTGTAACCAGATAGCTCGACGAAATCTTAGAAATTTGCGATATTTGGGGTAAATATCTGAGATTTAAAAAAGTTTCATTGCTTTCCTTTAGTCACGTTTAGCACCCTTTATAAGCCTTATTGAGTTTTAAGAAGGATTAAGGAATCCAGTTTTAGTTATGACCTGCCCATCCATAGTTAAGCTCCACCCACTCTCCATCCGTGTTGGGATCAATCGATCCCTGCAATCCGTGAATCTCAATTTCCAGACAACTATACAGGCCAGCTGTTGAATATTTTGAAACTAATTTTACATTGGTATTGTTGCGCCCAGTCAAATTAGTTTCAAAATATTCAACAGCATGTTTATTCAATAGTAAAAACATACAATTCGTAAAATAACGCTTAGCCCGTCGTCAATTATACGTTCGTGACGAACTTAACTACGTCATTCATACCATAATTGGTTATGACGTCATCATACACGTCACGTAGTTGGTTATGTCGTCATATAGTTGACTGAGAAACTGGAATCGTCCATTAGCATACATCACGGCATTCGTGCCTCGCGAGATTTTCTATACGGGATCGAGAAAATAATCTCGTATGTATTGAATGGACATTGCGTAGTAATTTCCCCCATAACTTGGCAAAAAAGAGAATTGAATCTTGAAAGGACACGATACATACCAGACAATGCGCTATACATAAGACAATAACTTTTTTAATTTTATCCAAAATGAGGACGAGTTGATTTTAATGTCTGTATTAAGCTAGTGATACAGGGGTAAAGATTGTATCAAAATCAAAACGACCCACAGTGGTGGGTTTACAGTTCACTACAGAGATGGTCTGGGTCCCGACCTGTCTGGTCTTCGAAGTTGAGTCTGTGTAACAGTCTCGTCGTTGTGATGACGTAACAAGATGGCCGGTTAGAGGCGTATTCTCAGCATGAAGCCGTTGACATCGCCACTGACCGTGAGGGTCAGGTCCGTCCATAGAAAGCTAATCAACGTAGAATTGCTACGACCCTCTCAAATGCGGAATTTCAGTTCAGTATTTTATCATAGTTTCCAAACTAATATGTCTTTGTTAGTAATTCAATTTCGTAGTTAAATAAAGTGTCAGATTAATATAGCCAATATAAGTCTATTTCTCTTAAAATTATATACATTTGCGTCTGTTCAACTTCTCTTCCAATTACCAAAAAGAGCATTCAACCCATTTACTCACTTTTGGAGGCTGCATATCATATGCTGCTGAACGTTTTGCGTCAACCCGCCCGAACAAGCGTATTTGTATTTTATCATATAAACAAGCCTTCTAGCCCATTCCATATTTTTCGATATGAGCTTATTAGATTTCTATGGATCTATGTGTGCGCATTCCGTGGCTGTCAGCCCAGGGGGACTTATCGCTGCCGAATTCACAACACGGAATTCCCTGTAGTAGTACTCTTAATTGACAAAAGAGGGCGCTTCGAATGACTATCCCCACGCCAAACAAATCAGGTCGAATGGCTCACATTGAATGGATAACTGAAACCCGGATTTAAATAGCTCTGTAAATATGTATTTACAGTCTGATATCATGTCAATATTACCAAGATGGATTGTACTGCGGTTGGGTAACGGGAAGGACTAGCCAGCCTGAGATAATGGCTATACCCAATACAAGGACGAGGGCAAAAATATCTAAAACACGATTCACCCATCTGCGCATGCGCCGGGCCATTGGGCGTACACCCGTAATAGACAGGTTTTTATAGTATGAGAAGAAAGCGACAACCGAACGTGTCTTTAATTGTGTACACTCAAAAAAAGATAATTAAGAAAAAGACCTAGCCATTGAGCTGCTGACTACTGCTGGACGATTCTGAGACTAGCGCTTCCATGCAGACAATCACTGAGTGCCGCGTGTGATCGTCGAAAAGCACTGGTCCCCGCCAACAATACACGATCGAAAAACAAACTATGCTCGGTACTAAGTTTCTGAACAAGTTCCAGTTTGTGCCAATTTGTATCATGACTTTCAGTAGGATTTTTTCTTCCCGCTACTAAAATATCTTAAGAAAGCTAACTTCTGATGCATCCATCGCTCTTGTGACCGCAACCTCCGCGAGGAACTGTCTGAACAGTTCATCTGCTCCAAGAATTACTACATACCCAGCTGTGTGATCTTTGGCAACCGAAGACTAAGTCATCGCGTGATATTGTGCCTTGGGTATATACCTACCAAGGCTGGTTCAAAGTAAGCAACGCCCGCAATAGCAAAACCTGGACCCAGCAATCACAGAATTTTTGTGACTGTGATCGTTCACCGTGCTATAAGGACTTTGGAATAGTGTATGTTAAATCTTAAATGTACTTACTAATCTAATTTTCTATTTCATTATAGATTCCGAGATATACCGCCTTATCTTTCTTCCACTCCCATTTCTTTCTCGCTTAGGAAACGTTCTAGAAAGAAATCGAATGTGATAGCCATCATCTGTAGATGACGATCTTGTGCCCCGCTCGACGTGAAGATAATGTTATCATCGTAGCGGTGTTGCCTTTCGAATACCTAGAAAAATACCTCAAAGAACGTTCATCTTAGCCGCCTATTTAGCGGGTGACGCACTAAGGGTTTCATGCAGCAAGAAGATACTGAGTAGGGCTGCCCTCCTTCGCCAAAAAGGGCTATTTCTTCACTTGTTCAGTAGATCATTCGCATTTCACTTGGATCTCCGTTAAATAGATATAAGGTCGAAAGTGGAATTTCTACTGCTTTTTTCTGTTGAAGCTCCTGCAATCAGCCTGTGTCTCCGAAACCTCGATCTGCACTGTTTCGGCAGGCCTACGAGCCACTTAGAGAAGGAGATAGCATTAGGACTAGGAAAGCTGAGTTCGCCGGTCCACCTCACCTGTCAGCTCAGCTTTGTTATGCCTTAAAACTTTGTCGCTGTATCCTCGCGCTGTTGCAAAAGGTCCTGATGCCATGATAATAATTTTTGGTGCTACACAAGACCACTCCGCATGGATGCATTCTTTCCAAGGCTTTGACAGCCTCCGCTATCCTTTCGACCGCTCCCACGGGCCATCCCCTAGGACCCCTGGGCAAAGGACAAAAACACAGCGTCTTTATCTCTTCAGTCGATTAGCAAACTTTCTTTATTTTTAGACCACTTAGCTAACGGTTATGATAAATGCAACTTAGGTAAGCGATGCAGTGGTTAACATCAGTTTTGAGATGACTAAACCAGATAACCGTTGGATCACCTGGAATCTTTTTCTCATCTGTTGTGCCTCTTCATGTTGTTGTCACTTTAGACCTGAGCTACTTTCAGACTGGACGGAGATTCCCAAAACTATTTCCTCATTAATTACACAGGTCGGTTTGTGCATCTGCCCATTGGATCACGTCAAGTTCTTTTTGAGGTTGCTCAAGACGGTCTAGGCTCCTACCCAAAGATTCGCCTGACCTTGCGAGGGCAGACATTCTCGCTTACTCTAACCGATCACATGCTTCTGCGGCAACCTGAGGCCTTAACCTGCAAAAATCAAATATGGCAATTAAACTACCGCCTCATGCTGGATCCTTTTGAAATGCTCGGAATAGGCACACAACAGAAGGCCCACCTCTGAACATCTTCTGAGAACACTCTGAACATCTTCTGAGAACATCCGATCAACCTGGCAACAACTACTAAACATCTTCTGCGTATTCCTGCTCCCCTTAGGACACCAAAGTAGGTTTTCTGCGTCTTTCTCCGCTCCGCCTTAAGTGGGTTCTTAAAAAGTTTACAACCTTTCACGCCAAACGACTTTCATGACCGAATAACTCTATATAGACTTACGAGATGAATAGTGACTGATAGTGACATACTGACTGCAAGGGATAAATAACAAAGCCTACTGCCTCTCATCCCTCCTCCTCCCTGAAGAACCCCTTCTGACCAATTTAGGACTCTCCCGAGAAACAGTTTTGCCATCCACCTTGGAGGCCTAATAATCTTTTTTGAGCGACGATAATAGAATAGGGTAATGCTTGTTAGACGACCAGGGCGCAAATTGGTCGTGTCTCCGCCCCGTGCACCGCTTTTGGCCTGCAGAAAATACTGTGCACGGAACCTTTGTGAAACTAAAGCTAAGAAAGACCGCCCTCTCATTCTCTCTCGTGCCTCCCATCCTCTCCTCGATACACTAGCGAACGAGAGAGAAATGCTTACAAAGAGCTTGGCTCGAGCACAGGCAGGAAAGACTGAAAGCCACATGCGCTGAAGAGAGCCACCCATGGCCCTTTCCTACTGTCTTGCATTCACTACACCCACACGCACTTTCCTCGCCCCCGCGGATAACCTGACCAGATCTCACCTCCTCGGAGCAAAGATCTACACACTGCCCTGGAAACACCCTCAGAACATGCACACCTACAACTGCCGCCGCCACTGCCTCGAAGCAAACCATCACCACTAAGACTACCACCACTGCCACGGCCACAGCCACCGCTATGCCCACCAACACCACTTCAACAACCGCCGCGACCACAGCCACTGCAGCTTCACCGACCGCTTCTGCGGAAATGAACATACTCATCTAGCGAACGATATTCCATTATTTCCCTTCAATGATTAGGAGCACCCAGCGCTGTACGTTGATGAAAATCTTATAACGTGCTCTGCCACCCGGCTCAAACGAACCCCCCCCCCCTTCCCCCCCCCCCCCTCTGTGGCGGAGATAAAGCACTTATGACATTCACAGACATCTTACAGCTGATTGGTCAGGCTGAAAAGGTATTTCCCGGACAATGACATATGCGTAGTTTTAATTTTATCAACAAACCATATTGACAATGCTAATAATTATATCTAACTCTATATGACATATCAAGCATGTAAATAGTCAACAATGTAGACAGTGGCCTATCCAGGTGGTTGGGGGTGGTGTGTGTGTGGGGGTGTGTGGGGTGATGGTGGTGGGGGGGGGGGTGCCGATGTTGCCCCGGGTGACAGAGTACATTATAAGATTTTCATCAACGTACACGCTATACGGTTTAGCGTCGTGTGCTCCTAATCATTGGAGGGGAATACCAACATGAAATATCGTTCGCTAGGATTTTAAATTGTTGTTTAAATTGTCCAAAAAATGGTTAAATTATCCAGACATTTGTAGCACCCGGCGCTATACGTTGATGAAAATCTTATAACGCGCTCTGCCACCTGGGTCAACCCTCCCCTCCCACCACCAATGACCTGGATCGGCCACTGTATACAGTCATCGGCGATCGCGACATCTAGCCTCATAGTGAGGTATGACCATGAGCCATCTGACCAGTATATATATATATATATATATATATATATATATATATATATATATATATATATATATATATATATATATATATATATATATATATATATATATATAATATATATATATATATACCCTCCCCTCCCACCACCAATGACCTGGATCGGCCACTGTATACAGTCATCGGCGATCGCGACATCTAGCCTCATAGTGAGGTATGACCATGAGCCATCTATATATATATATAATATACAGACACACACACACGCACACGCACACGCACACACACACACTATCTATGGGTCAGCCCCTCCGAACTATACGTGAACGGTCAGCCCCGTATAAATCCACATGGAAACGATTGGCCATGGTGTTATCGTAATCAATTGGTAATCAGCCGGGCGGTGTTCAAATCCCGCTCGAATGTCAGGCAATCGGGTGGCTGATGAGCAATCAGTGGAAACATAAGCAATCTTCGTTGCCTCTCTCCACCCAGGAGCATAAATGGGTACCAGTGTAAAAACTAACATTAATAGACTGAAATAAACCCAGCCTAGATATGGCGTGAATGGGACCTGGAATCAGGGACTCGATAGACGCCAATTAAACCAATAACTTCATAGCATCCACCCATTTGGTAGAGGATATTTCACGTACTCTAGATATGGCAGCTCCTGCGGATATGGCAAGCCATGTGCACATGGCAGCTGTGGTGCACACGGCATCTCTTATGGCTATGAAGGCTTATATAGATACGAGATTCTATAGACATAACCACTCTTGTGGTTGCGACATTTCCCGTGGGTGTGCTAGCTCCAAAAAGCATGAGAGCTTTTGTAGATGCAGCATCCCCTATGAATATGACAGCTTCTATAGAGGTAGCAAGTCCTGTTGACATGACAGTTCTTATAGACGTGATTTTGATGTGGTCAGAGCACCCTTAATGTGCCCTCTGCAAGTGACTTATTTTGTGAATGAACATGTGATTGAGCGAGTTATTAATCAATCGTTTCAACATGTGATCGATTAGGTGATTGGTCGAATAATTGATCGAGTGTTTGATCGATTGATTAATTGTGGGATAGTAAGTGACTTATTGAGAGCTTGATCATATGATTGATTGATTGGCTGGTTAGTTGGTTGGTTGGTTGGTTGGTTGGTTGTTTTGTATTGGTTTATTTGTTAGTTTATTTCTTTGTTTATTTGATTGATTGATTGATTGATTGGGTTGTTGGCTGATTGCATGTTTGTTTGATGATCGATCGATCGACTGACCGATCGATCGATTAGATGGTTGATTGATTGATTGGTTGATTGATTGAATGTTTGTGTTTGGTTGAATGATCGATTAATCGCGTGATCAACTAATTGATCGATTGACCGATCGATAAGTTGATTGATTGATCATGTAATTGACTCAGTGATTGGGCAAATGATTGTTTGGTTGATTGATCGAGTGATTAATCGACTAATTGATCGAATGATTGATTATCCCATTGAACCTGTCATTGAGTGTGAATTAGCGATATATTTATTGTATGATTGATCATGTGGTTCAGTGAATGTTTGATTGAGTGATTGCTCATGTGATTACTGTATAGATGTTCTTAAACCTACCCTCCTAAAGTCCTTCCAGTCATATTAGGTTGAAATCTCCCAAATGGTTACTCCGGGGTATCCCTTTAAAGCAAACGTTATCAGACGACGGACGGCATACGGACGATGGACTGGCGATGGACGGTCACAATGCCATACTATCACTTAACCTTTCATGCCAGGTGAGCTAAGAATATGTAATTGATTTATTTTTTATTATTTGCAGAAAGAAATTGACGAAGTTTGCTTTATTTGGAATGCACACCGCATTCGCAAAATGAAAAATCAAAACAGTCCAAACGGTCGACCTCTTCTGATGTATGACACGCCAGAAATGTATGATGCTGAGGATTGTCTGTGTCCTGTCAGTTTAAGAGAGATTGAACTGTGCGAAGAGGAAACTGCTGGCAAAGGAAATGTGCAGTGTGACAAAACCGTATATGAATTATGCAAAATATTAATAGCTGAAAACAAGTATGATTACCCACTGGATCATGATGATGCTATTCTATTATATGAACAGCTAAGATACATTATTTTACAATCAGTATAACTAGAATGATTTCATATCATTACCAGAAATTCCACGAATACTGATAACTGGTGTATGACTAATTAGATGGCTGGTAACGTCAACAATAAACAGCCAACCTGCGTTGAATTACTATTGCTACACCGCAATTTAAAGTTTCTATGATAAAGTAAAAACAATATTTTCGAAGTTTTACATCATTGAAAAGCGCATCAAATTACCTAAACATCAAGGTATTAGTTTTTATGTGTTTGTAAAAGCACTCGGCCACCTCTGGGGATGTGAATCTGACTGATGATTGACAGGTGAAACAAGGAGTGAAACGGATGGGGGGGGGGCAAATCATGGCACGTGACCAGCTCTCGACCAATCAGAATTGCGGCTATATTGCTACAGCCGTTCGGTATATAGATCCCTATCGATGATGGATAAGGTGTAATGACGAGTGAAAAGGCCTGGTTGGGGTGGGTGGTCGGTAGCGAGTGGGGTGTACATAGATCTATTGTTCCATGGAGGAAAAGTCAATGGGAAAGTGGCGGAGCGGGTGTTGAAATTATTCTGTACATAGATCTATTGTTCCTAAATGAAGAGACAATGGGAAGGGTTGAGCTTGGTATGTATATCTATTGTTCCTGGACAGATATCACAACTGAGCGTTAAATGCCTTAACAAGCAATCCATTGTAGTTAATCGAATCTTCAGTACATAGATCTATTGTTACTTGCTGACGAGACAATGGACAGGTCAATCCAAACACCGTGGGTGTCGGTTTTGGAGGCCATGTGGTGTAGAATGCAGCCAAGTTATAGAGTATTGTTTGGTCCTGACTGAAGAGACGATGGGAAGGTTTGAGTTCGGCATGTAGGTCTATTGTTTCTGATTGAAGTTCGCACCTAAGGGCTTACCATTCAATCCATACGTAGTTAATCGATTTCCTCTTTACTATTATTCCTGGCTGAAGACAATGGCAAGTCAATCTATACACCGGTGGTGGAGTCGGGAGGATAGGTGTTGCTTAATGAGGATGACTTATAACGTGTTTGTTCCTGGATGAAGAGACAGGTGTGCCTGCGTACATGCGTTCTGGCGTGAGGGTACCCAGAGCTGTATCTAAAAAAATGCTGAACCATATTTGGACTCAAATTTTAGCACATGTGCGGGTGTACACGCGCGAGCATGTGTGTGCTATGGTCGCACCCTAGTCAAATTAGTTTCTTCTACAGGATGTTTATTAAATGGTAAAGACATAATTTTATCCCACAAACCTGCTGCACCACAATTTTGACAAAAATTGTAACCAAACATGTACAGGTATACTCGCGAAAGGGTATATGTGCTATGACCGCAAAGACCTTCAGTCAAATTAATTTCAAAGTCTTCAACACAATGTTTATTAAATGGTAAAGGCATAAATGTATCTCAAAAGCTTGCTGAATCCTATTTTGACTCAGATTTTGGCCCGATGTGTATGGATGTACGCACGCGGGCATGCACACTATGGCAGCAACAGCGCCCAGTCAAATTAGTTTCAAAATATTCAACAGAATGTTTATTAAATAGTAAAACATTCAATTTGTACAACTAATGAACTATTACACATTCATGAGTATTTCTCTCAATTATGATTGTGACATCAGTCTGTATGTGACGTAATTGATTATGACTTCATATCACGTGCATGTGTGTGCGGGTGGACATGTGGGTGTATAGAGGTGTTAACATGACATGTACGCGTGTACGAGCGTGGGAACCTGTTTGCTACGGCAGCACCAGCACATAGTCAAATTAGTTTTAACAAATTAAATAGAATGCTCATTAAATAGTAAAAACATCCAATTTTGTACAACTGACGGACTATTACAGGTTCATGATGGAGTATTTCTCTGTCAATTATGATAACGACGTTAGGCTGCATGTTCTGCAATTGATTATGACATCATAGCAGGCTTGTGTGGGTGCATCACAGATTTTGGAGATGCAATTATCTTACATACTTTTAAAATACACTGAATAGTGAATCGAATAAGTTATCTATAATGGGTGACATCATAAGGTTTCATTTGATATGCTATATACCTATTGTCACATAAAATATGACGCAATAACCTTAAATGATCTCAAAATGACCTGGGACCAGATTAGGTTTATTTCGGATATTTTATAAAGAAAGGGATATAGAGCCATAGGAAATACAAAGAAAACTTTCTGATGCAATTGTCCTTGAGGTACAGCCGCATTGTGACTGGTCCTTATGCTTATCTAAGAATTAATTGATGGTAGCCATTCTTGGAAAATTGGCGCCATTTACCTCACAGGAAAACTCCATGATGGCCCTATAGCTTAAAATCTTTCTTAGGAATTGTGTGCCAAATTTGATACTTTTATCATATTTTCCCCATCCGCTGCACCATTAATAGGTGTTGGTCACACAGTCCCCTGACCCTGTTTTCGTAAAGTAATATTATGCTCCAGAAGCCACAATTTTGATGGGTTTTCAGATTTTCAAGGCGAACCTTACTCCATTGAATTTATAATATTTCATTGATATACAATCCCCACAGAGATCTTGTCAAAGTGATTTGACATACTAAATTTGGTGTAAATCTCTGCATACATTCAAATGTTATACTCAGGATAAAAGATTTTAAATATATTTTCGGTTTTTTAAGAGGATAACTACAGCGAATCTGGAATATTTCATCGATACATGATCCCCATTGAGATCGTGCCATGAGGAGGTAACTTGACAAATTTGGTGTAAATCTGTGGCGTTAAATGGTTAAATGGAATGGTGAAAGTAAACAGTAACAACAAACAAATCATTAAAAGCATTATAACCAAAATATAACTTTAATAATAATAATAGTAATAATAATAATAATTTATAATATGATTCATTCCTCTAGAATGTTAATAATTAATAGTAATTTATACTTTGAACATGCATGATTACGACGTTATTTGTAACAGATATATTACGATGTATAAACTGCCATAAGAAACAAGGGCTTTGACCAATTACAATACTTAACACACAATACTTAATACATTCGGGCCAGGTGAGCTAACAACTGAAAGCATTGGAAGACAATGGCTATAAAAAGTGTGTACACTCTTTCTTAGAAAACATTAGAGCAATGTTGAAAGTAAACGGTAACAACAAACAAATCATGGAAACCTAATCAAAATAAACAAACAAATCGTGAAAAACTAGTCAAAATAAAATTAAATACTTTTAACATCCAATGTTTATGACACAATGTATAATAGCTAAATTACTATGTATAGATTTGCATAAGAAATATTGTCTCTGCAGCAACACTATGTCAAAAATGTATGCCCGATTGTCTACCATGGAATTAATCACCGGAAAATCTGTTTGCAATTCAACAATGAAGGTTGACTTACGACGCTGCCATTGACTATTATGCTTGTCTTTAATTATACTTACATAGACAAAGAATAAATACAGAAGGGATCTCAATACACTTATAAAATATACTTCAATGAAGCTATACGACTTCACCATTGGCCATTTGACCACACATCATTGTGCTATGCCCTATCATTATACGGAAGCATGCGCCCGTGTTGGAGTCCAGCACAATTAATCAAACATGAGATGTAAACCGCTAAGAGCTATATGCAAACTATTACTGTTGAAACACTACTAATATATCACGGTCACAGTGACAGTAACATTTAACTATTTGATCATAAGGTCATTGTGTCATGACGTCTCATTATAGAGAAGCGTGTGTCCAGTAAGACCAAGCACACGATTAAGCACACATGAGATATATAGCACTAAGTTGAGCTATATGAAAAAGGTTGAATTGAAAACTCCAATATTTGTTATCAAGTTTACAGTGACCTTGACGATTTGACAACCTCACCTCACATCAACTCACCAGCTCCATACATTGCACACAATAGGTGCTGTAGGGTTGGGTGGATTGGTGCTTGGATGGGTAACGTGAAGTCGGTGAGATGATGAATTGGGGCGGGGTGATGTGCTATACAGCTGCGGGTTGAGTGAAGTTAGGTAAGGTGGATGAATATGGTGGGTAGGATCAGGTAAGGCGCCGATGTAACATAATTTAACCATTATACCTATACCATTGAGAGAGTCAAAGACAAATTCTAGCAAATTCCATTTCCGTATTTATGATGAGAGTTTGAGAAGATATGCCGACATGTGGTGGTCCCCCAAGGCATATGATGTGATCATCTGATGGGCACCATACACAAAACTGAATGAATCTTATAATTTGCATGTGTTGTAATTGCCAGGTATCAATTTTGATAAGTAACTGCTATTCGGAAAAATCGAGTATTTAGAATCGCTTAATGAGGCGACTATTTTGAAGTAGGATGCCCGGAGCGATCTAAAGTAGTGTCTACTCCGAGTACCCTATAACAATTTCAGGCCACATCAGTAGTGGGGCTATGGGAAAAGTAAAGAGTGCAACAGATTGACAGAAATTGCCCTACCAACAATAAACAGTCACAGAGAATAAGTGAATCCAACAAAGTACTAATTAGCAAACCATAACTATTTTGTTTGATAATTGAGTCACAATTATTCACTACGATATACAGCTGATATTTAAAGATGTAAAAATAGTTAATAAATTCCTTAATACCACCATAGCGTGCCATTGTGGAGAAAACAGAGGCCATGTTTCTTTATGTATCAACTTCCCTTGAACAAACTTTAATGGCCCTTAGTCCATAATTATAACTGCCAAATTTCGACCCGATCCGTTCAACTTTTCTGGAGAAGTCGTTTTCGCTAAACTAGGTCAACCAAGATGGCCGCCAAACCATTTGACCAATCAAGTTCCCTTGACCAAACTTGGTTCAGCTCTCGCCCTAGATCATAATTCATGGGGTTTGCATCAATCCCACAAGTGGTTTCGAAGCTTTCTAAAGACGTTCCTAAAAATCGGTCGAAATCCAAGATGGCCGTCGGCCCAATTGGACGATCCGCTTCGTTTGAACAAACTTGAATCTCTATGCCATAAGGATGCTTTCTGCCAAATATAATTGAAATTGTCCTAATAGTTCTCGAGAAGACATTTTAAGTTTCCCATTGCTTTAGTATGGGAGCTTATGGCGGGAAAATGATCCAAGATGGCCGCCAAACAGTTTATCCGACCCTTTCGAAAATTACAAATTTGAGATTAGAATACCCAAAAATACATATAAAACCAATTTCGGCTTCAAAACCCGCCAAATAAAAAAGTCCAATATGGCCGCCAAACACGTTATATTTTGATTGACCCACGGCGGCCATGTTTTTTACGGTTCAACTTCCGTTGAACAAACCTTAATGGACCTTAGTCCCCAATCATATCTGCCAAATTTCGACCCGGTCCCATCAGCGGTTTTGGAGAAGTCGTTTTCGCTAAAATTAGGTCAACCAAGATGACCGCTGAACCATTTGACCAATCAAGTTCCCTTGAACAAACTTGGTTCAGCTCTTGCCCTAGATCATATTTCATGAGGTTTGCATCAAATGAAATTTTTTAAAGACGTTTACTAAAATCGGCCGAAATCCAAGATGGCAGTCGGCTAAATTGGCTGATCGGCTTCGTTTGAACAAACTTTGATCCCTCTGGCCTAAGGATACTTCCTGCCAAATATAATTGAAATCGGCCCAGTGATTCTTGAGAAGTCGTTTAAAGGAAAAGTTGACAGACCGACGACGGACGGACGACGGACATACGACGGACGGTCGCCATGGCATAAGCTCACTTGGCCCTTCAGGCCAGGTGAGCTAATAAACAGTAAAACACTAAAAACATTAATTTAAAAAAATTTATGTTATTTGTTATTAATAAAGTATTAAAGCACAATAAATTTAATTCTAAAGCAGTTTCAGCCAGCTCTTGTGACTCTCATCTTAGCAAAACATTAAATTCCAGCCTCAGACCTGTAGGTAGGTGCTCGCTGGGTTCCACGTTTAGACATGCAGCTTAAGAATCGAAAACATGAAGTGAAATTAATTTCAACATTATTAGACTTATTTGATTAAACATCTTAGCATTCCTTATAAACGATTTCAATTTAGTATATTAGTGTAACGATCAATTACTTGGATCAATTGCTTGTTAATTATATGACGTGGTTGACTACATGAAGATATATTTCCAATTAAAACAAGGATATCAGGATTGTTTTTAAGAAAACGATGCCAATATAAAATAGTATGTACCAGTGTCAATAAAGTCCAAAGATGGATATCATCACAACTTCATTATTTAACCCCATAAGACTCACGACTCCTCAACATTGAGCTTCACATACACATTGTTTCTGCGGCTATACAGGAAATAAAGAGTTATAATGTGTATGTGATGCTCAATGTTGAGGAGTCGTGAATTGAGGTTCAATACCTCCTGTCATCCTATGTTACCAGTAATTTATTGTTAAAATAAATGCATGTAGTAGCGCAATTATTTACTTAAATTAATCCTATGAAAACAGATTAATTCCTACCCTACAAGATGCTTGTCTGGTAAACCATGGCGCAATCTCGCATGGGGCGATATGTGCAAGTATCCACGACTTGCACTCAAAGTATATCCAAATAGTATAACATTTCGTAATGCAGCTTACTATGCAGCAAAAGGTTTACTATCAGAGTGAAAACCGTATTACACATTCAGTTTAACCACAAAGTAAGTTGGCGATGGCAAGTATCAACTCGTGAATTAAAAAAACCTTATAACAAAATTTATATTTCTAGAATTACCAACAATGATTAAAATGAGCATATGTATGCGTAATGTTAGACTATTACGCATAAAATTAGTAAAAAATCATAAAAAATACTGGAAACTTAAGATCAAAATATTCAGCTCGCTGTGCCATAGGTCTCAAAGATCTATGAAAGGTGGTGACACACGAGTCAATTACAAGACACAATCACAGGATCCCCACATGGCCCCATCATGTGCAGATGTTAGTCAAGGTTGTCCAATAAACTGATGAATGGATAGGAAGGGGTCAGCTGATAGTGTATACTGAATATGATTAACCACTGAATACTAGATTGTATAAAGGTACGCTACTTACCAAAGCAACATTCAAACGGTAGTATAATTCAGACCATTGTGGAAGCCATAATGATATATCTTCAATACTAAATTAATGGGTAAGCCCACCCGTGTACTGAGCTCAGCAGTACAGGTTTAGACGAAGACATGTGGAAAGAGACATATGATCTAACATAAATTTGTGCAAACAAAGGGCTTCTAAAAAGTCAGGTGGTTGGAGCAGGTAGACTTACTGACCAGTTTTGAAGCTACATTCTTATGGCTTCTCCATTGGGCTTTTCACAGGGCATGTTACTACATTGGGAATTTTGCTCGCGCATGTAGTTTGCTTTTCCAAAGTGAGACTGGATCAAGTGGATCACACATTCTGTATAACCCATCTACCCAGTCATTCCCATAAGGTCATCCATCTAATGGACTATATGTTACTTTGGTTGGTAAATGGACACGTGGACACATGTACTGGCGGAAAAATGCACAGATGTATAAACATAATCAATAACATAATCACTATTTGTAAATGGGGTGGATGGGAGACGAGGGAATAAAAGTCACCAAATAGAGGTGAATGCGTGGACAGACATACACGCATCTAGTACATACACACATATGGACAGAACCATACGGAAGTCGGAGATAACAAGTTTAATCCCACCAACTTGTTTTGTGAAGGTGAATGAAACATATGCTTTAATATAAAACATTGCTGTTTTACGCCAATGTTTTAAACCAACTTCCGGAGACAAGGTGACACTAAAGCAGTTATTTTATTTCTACCAAATATATAATTGTATAAAACTCATTTGTCGCAGGTACCACATCTCAGTAAAATGGGTTCATGTGAGCAAATGGTTTCAATGAGAAAAACTGCCCAATAGTCTAGATCAATCGTGATTTATAGAGATTTTGGTATGTAATTAACATTTTCATGCACAACTTTTTACAGTTAATATGAATGGTATATGTACGTTTCTTAAGACATGGATCTTTCGGTGCTGGATTTATCGTGGCCATGAAGCAATCCTGGATTTAATCAACATATATAAAACCAATTTTGGACTCAAAATCCATCATATAAAAAACTAATATGACCGCCAAACACTATATTTTGATTGACCCACAGGGCCATTTTTTTTACAGATCAACTTCCCTTGAACAAACTTTAATGGCCCTTATTCCATACTCATATCTCCCAAACTTCGGCCCATGTTTTATGAGTTTCTAATCGATTCCCCAAGCAGTTTCAGAAGATTTTTTACAGACGTTTCCAAAAGTCGGCCGAAATCCAAGATGGCCGCCGGCCAAATTGGCTGATCGGCTTCCTTTGAACAAACTTGGATCCTTATGCCCTCAGGATGCTTCCTGCCAAATATAATTGAAATCGGCCCAGTGGTTCTTGAGAAGAAATCATTTAAAGGAAAAGTTGACAGAAGACGGATGGACGGACGGACGGATGGACGACAGACGGTCGACATGGCATAAGCTCACTTGGCCTTTCAGACCAGGTGAGCTAAAAATGAAATAAATCTGCATGCGATCATGCAACTGCAAAACCTGATCTAAAGATGTATAAGCTAAGGAAATATAAGCTAAACGTTACAAAATTAACATAAATTAAATCCACAACTGTTTCAATACCGCAATAAATTCAAAACTGTAAAAAACCCGACTTCATAAGAATCATACAGTATACATCATTACTATCAACTTTAGTTAGGATTTCCATCTATGTATATCAACACTGTAAATCTTACATAGCCACCTCTCTTAGCAGAAGGTTGTTAACATTTTTACCTACAACATTTGCTCATGAATAAATGTGAATGCTCAAATAGAAGAAAGCGGAAACACCCATTTACACTATGTCCATTACCCATATTCCGCTCCTGAGAATAGAGTTGAACTCAATACGCAGATCTGGATACGTTTCATAATCCTCTGGTAACTCCAGTATACTACCACAAGTATGTGCAATTGGACGTCTTGTGAATTCTGTGAACGTCTTGAAGATAACTATAATCTGTTCAACAACAAACAGATCGGAGCCAGTGCAGTATCGCAGGAAAAGGCTAAGATCATGATGGTCCAGCTCACGAACATATCGTTTTAAGTGACGGGAGACTTCTCGCTGCCGGACAGTCATGTCTTCTGGAAATGTTAAACACTTTGATACTTTGTTATTTGTTGGCTCATTGCATCGGTAAACGCATAACAGTTTCTCGTGTTCTAAAAAGACTGGTTCCACTGACACAAACACCTCTCTCATACAGTCAATCACATATTTTGGTTCTTGTATTAACTCTTTGTGGGCGATCTCACGTATAATTTGATTTAGTTGATCTGCCCTAGGGATCTGTTTGCATTCATGATTGTCAAGAACTTCCAGCAGTTCGTCTGAATCAACAGAGTTAATATCCAGTAGCGCGTTTTCAAGCGTCTGTCGCTCTGGTACACTGATAAAGTTCAGGAAAGTGTCTTTCAATTCAGTAAATGAATGGCCATATATGGCCATTTCCATCATTGGTAAAGCTAGTCGTATGGGAAAATACTTTGTCGTGCGATATCCAAATATGATTATTCTTGCCACAGCCTCCCATGAGCCACACTGAAAATCATGACGTAGAAAAGGCACTTTGCAATTCGCTCCGACTGTATGCGTGTCATAAAATTCCTTCCAGAATTCGGAAAGACAATCCCGTATGACACCAGACCCGTCTCCAATTTCTATATCACCATTTGGTAGAATGCGCTTTATTGAAACTTCTTTTGACATAAGTGAGTTGTCAGAGAAGACCGCTATCATGTCTTTTAAAATTAGTCCCATTCGGATAACAATAATGGTTTTATTTTCATTTTCCTCTTGGGGATTAAAGATATCAGTCTCATCAGCATTAAATAGTGCATCTTCTGCCAAAACAGAGTTGAAGTAAATTTCGTCATCAATATCACCTGTAATAATAATAGATACATCATCTGCATTACTTGTCGGTTCTTGTAATTCTGTTTTATCTATAACAACTGAGACATTGCCAAGATCATCAGCAGGTTCTTTAATTATTGTCAGTGGTATCAGTGACGTCCTTTGTCTTGTAGGTGTGGTTGTTTCACTTACAGGCGTCGTTGTTTCCCTCTTAGTTGCGGTTGTGTCCCTCTTAGGGGTACTTGTTTCAGGTTTCAAATTAATTTCTGGTAGCTCATTATCAGTATCAGATTCATTTTTCGTAGTACACAAATATATTCTCAGGATACGCATGTGAAAACTTTCATACAGCTCTCCGATAGTTACTGAACTACTGAACTCTCTCTCTCTTTAAAGTCTCGCATGTCAAATGTGAAGCAAGACTCATCCCCTTTATTTGATCGCCCATCAGGGAAGAAAAGCGATTTCGCACATGTTAGCAAATCCGATTTCTTTGCGTCTTTACACACAGATACAACTCTCGTTCCGCCACCTGATCGGCCACGTACTTGCTTGAATTGTTGTTTTTTAATGTCATAATCTAGCCAACCTATCTCAATATGTCTTGTTGACTTGGCTGCATTTTTATTTCCTTTTCCTGTCTCCCCGTGTTCTTCAGATGGTGATTCATCGCTGTCGCTATTTCTGTTCCTGATTTTTTTTTTGAGTGCTTCAAAAAGCGTATTCTTTCGTTTATGATTCTTCGAAGATGCACCTTTTTTCTTGCAAAAATTAATAGTAGCAATTCTATCACCTTGTATAGGAATATACTTCTCCATGGTATCATCCTCCATTAGGAGTATGGTAGACATGTCAATCTGAAAATAAATTGTTTGTATTTATTAGAAGTAATGGATGAATCATTCTGCCTATCACAACGTACCATTGCAACCACTGGTATTATGGTCACGCCGACGGCGTCATCAGGACAAGGATGACGTCATCGTCGTCGTCGTCCTAGTAGTAGTAGTAGTAGTAGTAGTAGTAGTAGTAGTAGTAGTAGTAGTAGTAGTAGTAGTAGTCGTGGTCGTCGTCATCGTAGTAGTAGTAGTAGTAGTAGTAGTAGTAGTAGTAGTAGTAGTAGTAGTAGTAGTAGTAGTAGTAGTAGTAGTAGTAGTAGTAGTAGTAGTAGTAGTAGTAGTAGTAGTAGTAGTAGTAGTAGTAGTAGTAGTAGTAGTAGTAGTAGTAGTTTACTAGTAGTAGTAGTAGTAGTAGTAGTAGTAGTAGTAGTAGTAGTAGTAGTAGTAGTAGTAGTAGTAGTAGTAGTAGTAGTAGTAGTCGTAGTAGTCGTAGTCGTAGTAGTCGTAGTAGTAGTAGTAGTAGTAGTAGTAGTAGTAGTAGTAGTAGTAGTAGTAGTAGTAGTAGTAGTAGCAGCAGCAGCAGCAGTAGTAGGACTTATTTTTTCAACACACTGAGGAACCCAGCAAGAAAATGCATTCAATCTAGTTTTCACAATTGAAAAAAATATGGTGGATTCATTAGAAATTGATAGCCCTTGTGGAAACCGTGATCACGGTGCTCAGCTTAACTTTATTTGATACACCAACGAAAGCAACACTAGGCACATTTCAACTATAAAAAGGAATTACATGCACATGAGCCATGGATTGCACATTGTGAACTGGGGCCTAGAATTAAACACTCATAAAATAGATGAACTATACATAAAAGTAAAGGTACAAATAAAATGATAAAGAAACCATGCTGAATCAACAGTACTGCTTATATCGCCGTGCTAAACAAACTCACGAAATGGAAAAAGTATTCTATGTCCAAACAAATTACAGTAACTTGGTTAAAATAAGAAACCAGTGTACTAGCATTGTAAGAACTACAAAAAGATTTATGAAGCGAAAAATCAACAAATTGAATCTGTGCATTTACAGACAAAGATTTAAACCTGAAAGTAACGTGCCTTGTTTAATCGACTTGTTATATGGTATAAGTTGTTAACCATTCATATTAACAAAGATGATATGAAAAACTCATTACTAAAAAGAACAAAACAAGTAATCAGCAAGTGCCGACAAGATCCACCCAAAAAATACTATATGAAGTAAGGGATTCGATATTTTTACCATTGCATATTGTTTTACTAGGTGCTTAAACAATGGTGATATACCACATTTGTTGAAATTAGCGAATGCCTCGTCATCTAACTATAAAACAATTAGCCTAACCTCTACGGTATGCAAACTGCTAGAAACCATGATCAAATACCATATAATTAATCTATGCTGCGAAACAAATTGTTCTCAGACTACCAATTTGGATGTTGTTTAGCTGCAAGATCATGTGTGACCCAGCTTTTACTAATTGAAATAATGGACCTAGGGTCTGAAGCATTCGAAACTAACAACCGAATTCATGTAATCTATACCTAGACATTCGATACTCTACCACATCAGGGGTTATTATATAACCTAGCTAGGCGTGGCATAAAAGGTAATACTTTGAAATTAATTGAGAGCTTTCTGACAAATAGAGAACAGAAAGTGTCTAACCTATCAGTGACATCTGAATGTAAACCAGTTATTAGTTGAGTTCCGTAGGGCGGTGTCTTAGGAGCTATTCTCTTCTAAAGGCTAGACTGCGGATTAATAGCCGCTGCCCATGGGCACTCAAATATTACAAAATACTGTTAGTTGCGAGATTTCACGAGATTTCAATAGTTTCTGGGGATTTTCCAAGAAAAGAATAGGGCTTCTCCACTAATTCTATAGTACAGAATTCAAGCAAACCTAACTCAGTCAATATTTTAAGGCTATGCTCAACTAATGGTGGTGGCGATGGTTTCTTTGTCTTCGCTGGAATATAAATGCATTTTATTAGTTGCAGAACACAGGAATTCATCGGAATAAATCCTTACTGTGTTATAAATCTGTTCTTATTTAATTGACAGCTTTTGCTTACAAACACATTTTAAATATGGAACTTGTTCTGAAAACGTTCTAAATAGGATCAAGGTTTCGGCCAGAACTCATGATCATCGTTGACCAATCAGAATTGAGCTTTTAGAATTCCTAGTAACCACGGAAATCTCGGGGAATCACGTTGTTTGTGGTATTTTGTAGTTCCATTATGGCATAATATATATATTTTCCGACCCGTCATTAAGTATGATTAATTTTAGGAATAATCCGGCTTCTCAAAATGCATGCACAAACCTGGAAACTAAACGAAATGATATGAAACATATCTATCTGTGTCCATTCTAGTTGATCAAAAAAACTAGATTTTTAGAACCAACTTATACTCCTAAACAACATTCTATGATGCGACCAGTTTTAAACAAAATTGCCTGTCTGACTGCCTGCCAGTTTCTCGGGATCTAGTGGACCGATTTGCGCCAAATTTTAACACAAGACAGCTTGATACATGTCAGGGTTCCCAGCACTTTATCACAATGTGACGTTGTCAGATCTAATGGACCTTTCCGGTTTTGGCTATGCCCCGCCCATCTCTAGCTAAGCTCCACCCACACCTCGCTCGTGTTGGGATCGATCGATCCCTGATCACCCTGACTATCAATTTCCAAAAAAATACACAGGTAAGTTGTTGAATATTTTGAAACAGCATGTTTATTAAATAGCAAACAATTACAAAGACATACAATTCATACGTGTCGGACTGTCTTAGATTTGATGACGGTCTATATGGAACCCTTTGTGACGTAATGATTGTGACGTCATCATACACGCCTGAGCTGATTATGACGTCATACGAGGCCATACGATGGAGGGATACTCTGGAAAGGTGAATTCTGTATGGAGGCAAACACTCCACAAGCCTAAACCCACAAGTATCCACACTGGGCATGTCACTAGAGATGGAATATACAGATGATGTAGACTTCATAGATGAGGAAATGAAACGACTCAATAATCTTCTTCCAGAACAACACAGGAGTGTGAATCTCTTCATGAACGAAGCCAAGACAGAGTTTACCCATGTACACTTTTGAGCGACAGACTACGGCAATGACAAAGGCATCCCGTTGTGTAGTGGTGAGGAATGGAGAAAGGGCAAAATCATCTGTTTACTATTATGCAGCTTCTCTGACATTGCACTGTATTACCTCACGGGAAACATTACTTTCCAATGCTTTTGTTAGCTGTGTATTCGTGGATCACGGATCACCCTGGCCCAAAGATTATGCTTGTATGACGCGACCTGTGTATCACTGATGCTGCGCAACGGTTCTAGATCAGCCTGATGCATGCCACTGTATACACACCTTCGTATTATAACCCAACAGTGCTGGTGGGACAGGATAATCTCTAACGACGATCTATAGGCTTACACTATGTGCAATACAGTCACACTGTCAGTGACCGTGGTCCAACAAAGATTATCTATGTCTGGCCATGTTCTGTGAATGCCACAAGACAACACAGCACAGAGTTTTGAAAATTACTGCACTCAGTGCCAACATCTGCTAAGCTAGTTGAGGGGTTACTGCACAACTTGCTAAGTGTGCTACGTATCCGATCTAAAAGAAGCCATACCGGGTACACTGACGACCAAGCAGAATTTGAGGGAGCCAGGGACAAGAAACAGTGTCCAAACGCCTGATTGCAACTGCAGGATGTTTTCAAACTACTGCAGCCGCCAAACACAGTACGCTAGTAGAGATGTGGTGATAGGCGGCTACTCTGATTGGCTAAGAGCTTGATGACGTCATCTCATTAGTATAGTATGCCCTGCCCCTACCCCAACCCCCCCCCCCCGCCAAAAATAATCGTTTTGATTGGTTGAGGTGTTGGAGGGGACAAGGGACGGTGCTTAATATGCAATTGAGAAGACGTCATCAAGCCCTCAGCCAATCAGAGCAGCCGCTTATCTCATCGGCGTTGTTTGGGATGTAGATCTATTGACGTGTGCCGATGATTGACAGGTGTATCGGCAAGTGATTGATAGGCGTAACGAGGCGTGAAAAGGAAGGAGCGGGAGGGGGGGGGGGGCAATCGAGGTTAGGTGACTCACAAGTCAATCAGAACAGCCACTTATATCTGAGATCGTTAATATAAAGATACCCCATCACGAGAAAGCCCCGGTATGAATGGGCGCCCGTTCCATTCATAAGTGTGACAAATTCTACGTTTTACTACAAATAGGTCACGTGACATGGGCTTTACCCGTACCAGCATTTTTACAGCCATATGGTTATAACTAATAATTATTATTTATAAACCCTGTACGTCTGTTACACCTGGTTGTCATGTATTAACCTAAGAAATTGAAATTCCTGAAATTATATACTTTTAGAGGCTTAAACTGTAGGCTTAAATTGTGTACCTCAATGTAATGAAACGAAATAAATCTTAACATATGATGATTGCATTCTACATAAATAAATTTCGTAGGCTTAGTTGTGAATTTGAATTAGGGGCTCGTGCCTCTAATTGAATTTGGCAACTGAAAAAATTATATTAATTTATATGTAATGAAATCAGCATATGCTAATATTTATTTCGTTTCTTTACATCTAGGCACATTTAAGCCTCTAAAAGTATATAAGTTTAACAATTTTATTTTGAAGCATTCTGCTGTGAATATGCCCCTTTAATAAAACTAAATCTATGACAAACCACAGGCCGGAAGAGGGTGCATAGGCGGGTGAGTGTTTGTACGCGCGTACCTATGGCTATACGCGTGGCGGGGGGTGGAGGTACCCGTACCTGTATCTAAAAAAATCTATTTTGTCTCAAATTTAAGGCAGACCTATGGCGACGATAGCATCACCCAGCCGAATCAGTTTGAAAATATCTTCACCAGAATGCATATTAAATAGTAAAGACCTGTAATTGGTACAACCTGCCAGTCTATTCCTAATTCATTACGCATGTGCGTGTGTGGATGCATGCGCACGTGTGTATGTCTGTGCGTGCGTGCGTGCGTGCGCGTCGAGTGTGTGTGGTGTGTGCGCGTGCGTGCGTGCGCGTCGAGTGTGTGGTATGCGTGCGTGCATGCGTGCGTGCGTGCGTGTGTGTGTACGGGCGTGAGCTCATGCACAATATGGCCGTATCAGAGCCCAGTCGAATTAGTTTCAAAATATTGAACATAACGGGTTTTTTAATTGTAACAAATGCAATTCAGGAGAAAATGGTCAAAAATTGTCTTTTCTCATCTATAAATGCAGAGTTCACAAGACCTCTTTAAAAGTGGGGTTTGACCAGCGCGGGCGTTCATCGTTAAAGGTTATATGAATACATGTGTATGATTACTGTATTCTGCGGTTGTAATAGTAGAAACATCCTACAGTTGCAATCAGCCATTCTTCACTTTTGACCACTGTGTCTTGTCCTCAGTCGAAATCCTTGTCTTCCTCAGGTCCATTCTAATTGAGTGTACCGAGTCCTGCTTTCTTGAGGTCACCTCAAAGCACGCGGATTTATGTACTGACGTCCTCTCCTGGCTTTGTATTTGCTGGCTCCGAGTAGGGCGAATTCAAAGGCCCTCTGCGCTGGTGTGTCTTCTGATCTAAGAATGCATAGCTTCCAGAAGGACTGGAAAGCTATATTCCCCATGACGCATCGTGCAGAAATGTCAGCAGGACTGCAAAGCAGTGAGCCCATAATTTTACTTTTCCTCCGTGGTTCGCCACCACGAAGTGGATCGTCATTTTCTTTAGTTTCATGATTTGTAGATAGATATATGTGGGTGAACTCTGTTTTGGATTCATTCATAAAGAGATTCTCAATTATTAGTTTGCTTGCAGCCATTCGGAGAAGTTCGTCAAGGTGTTTCTTTTCCTCGAACACACGTGTCATGC